>CM064502.1:14998737-15051237 GCA_032716605.1 Paralithodes platypus | reverse complement strand
AGATTTGGTGAAACCTGCAAATACCACCACCCATCCCTTTGCAATATCCTAATCTCTTCTAAAGATGTACTTTCTACCCTCTCTGGGCTTAACACTAATAAGGCGTACAGTCCGGACGGTGTTCCTCCTGTTGTTCTCAAAAACTGTGCTTCCGTGCTGACTCCCTGCCTAGGCAAACTCTTTCGTCTCTGTCTATCCTCTAACGTCTTCCCTTCATGCTGGAAGTTTGCTCACATTCAACCTGTCCCAAAGAAGGGTGACCGCTCTCAACCCTCCAACTATCGTCCAATTGCTCTTATCTCTTGTCTTTCTAAAGTTTTTGAAACTATTCTTGCTTCCAAATTTCTTAAGCATTTCTGTTCTCATAATCTGCTCTCAGATCAACAGTATGGCTTCCTTAAGGGTCTCTCTACTGGTGATCTTCTTTCATATCTTACTAACTCTTGGTCATCCTCCTTTCGGGACTTCGGTGAGACTTTTTCTATTGCACTAGACATATCGAAAGCCTTCGATAGAGTCTGGCATAAATCGTTAATTTCTAAACTACCCTCCTTCGGTTTCTATCCCTCCATCTGTGCCTTTGTCTCTAATTTCCTTTCTGGCCGTTCCATAGCTGCGGTTGTGGACGGCCATTGTTCACTTCCTCACCTTATAAACTCCGGTGTTCCTCAGGGCTCTGTCCTATCTCCTATTCTCTTTCTAATTTTTATAAATGATCTCCTTAATTGTACCTTAATTCCCATCCATTCATACGCAGACGACTCAACCTTACACTACTCCATTAGTTTTTCAGAACGCCCCAGCCAGTAATCCCTCAACGACAAACGTAATGAAGCCATAGAACTCTTAAATTCTGATCTAAATACTATTTCCAATTGGGGCAGAGAAAACCTTGTTAACTTTAATGCTTCCAAAACCCAATTTCTCCATCTATCTACCCGTCAGGATCTCCCAGCGGACTATCCCTTGTTCTTCAACAATACAAAAATCAACCATTCATCTTCTCTCAATATTCTTGGTGTCTCTTTTTCTTCTGCTCTCATTTGGAAGGACCATATTACCAGTCTTGCTAAGGCAGCCTCCTAGAAGCTGGGTGTGCTCAACCGCCTTAGGGGGTTCTTTTCCCCTGCACAGCTTCTTGCTCTGTACAGGGGCATAGTGCACCCTGGTATTGAGTATTGTTCACATGTGTGGGGAGGTTCCTCTCACACCGCTCTCCTAGACAAAGTTGAAAGGAAGGCCTTTCGTATCATTAACTCCCGTCCACTCACCAACTCTCTGCAATCTCTCTCTCTCCGCCGCAATGTTGCATCTCTCTCGCTATTCTATCGCTACTATAATAATCAGTGTTCCTCAGAGCTATCCCAGTGCATACCACCTCCTTTACGTAGGGCACGTGGTACCCGTCTTGCAACTCAATCCCACCCCTACTCTGTGCAACTCTCCAACCCAAGAGTGAAACGTTACTCTCAAACTTTCTTCTACTCAATATCTGAGCTCTGGAACTCTCTCCCAGAATCAGTCTTTCCCTCTTCCTATGACGTAAATTGCTTCAAACTCCGTGTGTCCAGGCATTTTGGCTCGAACGTCCCTTGATTTTGGCCCTGTCACTCTTTCAACTATGGGGGAGGCACTCGCTATAGGCAGTTATGCCTTTTGCCTCCCTCAATCACATAGAAAAAAAAAAAAAAAAAAACATCACTTGAGAGCAAGACCTGCTACAATATGAAATGCCCAGCTTTTCATATTTAAGGGACTTGGAGATATGCTAGACCTAACACGAATGGTAGCCCAAAAAACTCTCTAGCTATGCGAGGACGAGACAGAGGAAAAAGGCAAGGAGGGAAATGGCAGATGAAGATGAAGAGACTGAGGGAGATGGAAGAGCACATAGAACACCTCGAGCACCTCCTGGCCTCCCAAGAGTGGCCAATACATCCCGAAGACTATTAGGTACACATAGTACTCCAAACAATCCCTCCCCAATCTTGTTTGCAAATATCCAAGGCCTAAAAAATAGAACCACGAACAAAGTACCATTTATTAGGGGCCTGCTAGAAGAAGGAAACGCTATATTTGCGGCTCTCACTGAAACTCACATTAAAGATCAGGAAGATAGTGAGGTATGGATTCCTGGTTACAACCTACATAGGGCGGACAGAACGCATAGAGCACATGGAGGTGTAGCCTTGTACATACATGACTCACTGATATGTACTGAATTCCTAAATAACAGTAATGAAGTGGTGGAAATACTTGGAGTTAAAATAGAATCCCTAAATTTAGCAGTTATTGTTACATACAGGCCTCCAGACTCATCCCGAGAAGAATTCAAAACCCAGCTCAACAAAATAAAATCAAAAGTGGAAACCCTGGGGAACCCAACACCAAATATTATATGGCTAGGAGACTTTAACCTACCAAACATTAAATGGAGACAACTAGAAAACCAGTTAGTGGCAAATAACACCGGAGAAGCAAATACTAATACGAGAGAGCTTTTTGAACTTTGTGATTTTTTTAGTCTTACCCAACATATTGCTGAACCCACACGGGAAAACAATATCTTAGACCTGGTCTTCACTAACAACGACTCTCTAGTACACAGCATTAACATATCGGACACAACATACTCAGATCATAAATTAATTGAGATCAAAACAACCTTAGAAAGTGTACAGACAACCTCAGAATCGAGAACAAAACCGGCCCCTTCAGTAAATTTAACTTCAATAACAAAAACATTAGGTGGGAAGAGGTAAATCAAGAAATGGAGGAAATAGACTGGGAAGATTTAATGGATAACCTGACACCAGCAGAATGTCTAGTCTTCATAACAGAAACCATGACCCAAATCTGTAGCCACCATATACCTGCAAGACAAACAAAACGAAGAAGAAGCAAACAAGATCGGGAAAGGAGGAGGCTGTACAGAAGAAGAAAATTACTCACACAAAGACGCACACATCACAATCTACAGGATAGGCAAAAGGTCGAAATAGATAGAGAAATTGTGGAAATTGAACAAAGGCTAAGAATATCATATGAACTACAACATATGGAAGAGGAGAGGAAAGCTATTGCAGGTATAAAGGAAAATTCCAAATACTTCTTTTCATACGCCAAACAAAAGGCTAAAACAACATCAAACATCGGCCCACTGAGCAAAGGGGACGGCTCTTTCACAGGGGACAAAAAGGAAATGAGTGAACTCTTAAGCAGGCAGTATGAAATGGCATTCAGTGAGCCTGATGAAACAAAAGTCATCAGAGACCAAAATATATTTTTCATGCAAACCTCCCCCACGGAAACCTCTCAGATGCTGGATATTGATTTCGGTCCAAAAGACATAGAAGAGGCCATTTCCAACATGCCATCCCACTCGGCACCAGGCCCGGACTTATGGAATTCGATCCTAATGAAAAAATGTAAGGAAAACCTCTCAAAACCCCAGGCTATAATGTGGAGAAGGAGTCTAGACACTGGTGACATACCAGATAGCTTGAAAAACGCAAAAATTGCCCCACTGCATAAAGGAGGGAGTAAAGCAGTACCACAAAACTACCGCCCGGTAGCTCTAACCTCTCACATCATTAAAGTTTTCGAGCGAGTCCTGCGAAGCAAAATTTCAACATTCATGGAGACAAATGAACTACACAACACCGGTCAACATGGGTTCAGAGCGGGAAGATCATGTCTCTCACAACTTTTGGAACACTATGACAAAATTCTTAAAGCGCTAGAAGAAAAGAAAAACGTGGATGTCATTTACACCGATTTTGCTAAGGCATTTGATAAATGTGACCATGGTATAATAGCCCACAAACTGAAAGCAAATGGTATAACTGGGAAAATCGGACGGTGGATATACAATTTCCTCGTAAACCGAAAACAATCGGTAGCAGTAAACCAAGTCACTTCTGAGCCTTCGGGTGTCAAAAGCTCAGTGCCCCAAGGAACAGTGTTAGCGCCCCTTCTGTTCCTCATACTAATTTACGACATAGATACCAACACCAGACACAGTACGGTGTCGTCTTTTGCGGATGACACAAAATTAAGCAAGATAGTAAACACACAAGAGGACACGGGCCGACTGCAGGAAGACATGAATGTAGTGTTCCAGTGGACCAGGGAAAACAACATGCAATTCAATGAGGAAAAATTCCAATTAATACGGTACAGAGATAATAATGGTGTTAAAGAAATTACAAATTACTTAACAGAATCTAACCACATAATAGAACGGAAAGACAGTGTGAAAGACCTTGGGATGTTAATGTCTGAAAATATGTGTTTCAAAGTACATAACCAGGTCAAAGTGGCGGCTGCGAAACGTCTAACGGGTTGGATTCTGCGTACTTTTAAAACACGCGGTGAATTGCCTATGATAACGCTCGTCAAATCTCTAGTGCTACCGCGGCTTGAATACTGTAGCGTATTAACATCCCCATACAAAGCAGGTGAAATAAATGACGTAGAGAGTGTACAAAGAAATTTCACTTCGCATATAAGTTCGATAAAACATCTACACTATTGGGAGCGTTTAAGAGCACTGAATCTGTACTCACTGGAACGTAGAAGAGAATGTTACCTAATAATATACACGTGGAAAATCACAGAGGCTTTAGTACCAAACCTACATACTCCGATAGTCATGAAATTCAGTGATAGGAGAGGCTGGGAATGCGAAATCCCCCGGATGAATAACAGGGGTGCTATGGGCTCTCTGCGAGAGGGCTGGTTATCACACAGAGGCCCACGTCTCTTCAACAAACTCCCACAGCGAGTAAGAGACATGAGGGACATCTCGTTAGACAACTTCAAGAGAGCCCTAGATGTCGAACTGCAAAAAGTGCCAGACGAGCCCATCCTCGCAAGGGAGCGAGCTGTCGCTTCAAACAGTCTACTGCACCAAATCACCACCCATAACGAGGGGCGTCGCGCTCCTTGGTGCCGCTAGAGGAGCGGCGAACACATCCAAAGGTATCCAAAGGTAAATATTATGATACTGCTATGTCTGTGCGTCTTATTATTGCCAAGTTTTCAAAATTAGCAACATATTAAGGGGACCGACATGCCTTTTTTTCTCTGGGTTTTATCCATTCGGCCCCATTCAGCCTACTGTTTTAAGACGTTTATCTCCATCCAGGTGTCGATTTCTCCTGGCGAGCGATAGCGAGCCAGCATTGTATGGAGAAATCCTGCTTCGCCGGAGACATTTTTCTATCGAAAAATGTAGAAGTTTAACCTGCTGTCAAACCATTGAAAAATATGCTGGCTCGCTTTCGCTCGCCAGGAAAAAATATACACCTGGATGGGGTTAAACGTCTGAATACAGTAGGCTGAAAGGGGTCGAATGGATACAAGCCAGAGAAAGAGAGAAAATTCGAGAAAAAAAGCAGGTGACCCCCCTTAAGCTATAAAATCATGGTAATAGCCGAGTAATCATGATGGAGAGATAGCAATTTACCATCAGCTGGAATACAACAGAGTATAGGCATGGCTCTATCACCTCACTAACACATCACCTGCACCACCGCCACCACAACTGGCACCACAAGCTATTACGACACTCACCACCAAAATTCTCATAAGTACATCAAAACTCAAACTATCACTTTCAATTCAACCACAGGTACCCATAACTCTCACCACTGATATATAGATGATACATTTTTAATATTAAAAAATAAGGATGATAATGATAGATTTTTCAGTTACTAGCAGTATAAAAACATAAGATTTATCTGTGAAAACGAGGATAATAATACTTTAGCATTTTTGGATGTTTTAATCACTAAATCATGTAATCGGTTAACCACTGGAGTTTATAGAAAGCCCACTTTCACTGGCTTGGGTTTAAGTTGGTTTAGTTATTGCCCTGAAATATATAAACTTAATTCCATCAAAACACTTCTTGAGAGAGCCCACGGGATTTGTTCTAACTATTTCACACTTCATGAAGAATTTTGCAAACTAAGAGAGTATTTTTTGAAAAATAATTATAGGATGGATTTGTTTTACAGAGTGCTAAAACAATTTATGTATAATAAAGTGTCACACAGCGATGTGCCAAAGCTTGTTAAGTATGTCAAAATGCCTTTCTATGGGAGAGTGAACTATGATTTTCGCAAATTACTTAGTTAAGTACTCCGGGAAAGTTTTCCTGCAATAAATTTTAGAATTGTTTTCATCAATGATTTCAGGATAGGAACCTTCTTGAACTTCAAAGATCGGTTGCCGGACTCTTTATGGTCAAATATCGTGTATAAATTCACTTGTCCCAGTTGTCAGGCTGGGTAAATTGGATGTTCGAGTAGATCATTCAAAATGAGAATATATGAGCATTTGGGGAAAAGCTTTCAGGTCTGGAATATTTTTGAAGAGTATGTCTTTTTCTGCAGTAATGGAACACTCCCGTAATGAAGATCACCCTTTTTCGGAGAGGGATTTTGAAATCATCGGCAGGTTTAGAAGCACGTATGTGGCTCTAATAGGCGAAAAAATGCTGATAAATAAGCACAAACCAGAAATAAATCTTGTCAATAATAGTTGAAGGTTCATTATTAGGTTTTGGGTGTTCATGTAGTTTGTTTTTTCATTTTATTTCGTTTAATTTTCACCATATATTGAGTTTACATATAGAGCTCAAATGTGTTCAGTTAATCAGTCCCTCATCGTCTTTCATTGGAGACTGGTGGTATCATGGTGAGTTCCGAGTTGTTTGTGACAATTTTCCTTTATGTGAATTTCAAAACTTATCTTTTGATTCTTAGAGTAAAGTAATTCAAATGTACTTTTTTGCTTTATGTTGCGGTTCGATGTAATTAGGATTACTATGATTTGCTTTTAATTTGTATTACTAGATAATTTGAAATGTTTTGTAAAGTCCTTCATTTTAATATTCTCGTTTATTATGATTGCTTTTGCTAAGTCTTGTCCTCACATGGTTGGATATTAGCATAATACTTTGGACGCTGTTTAGCGGTAGGTTAAATTTTGTTTAATAGATTATAGCCTTTACAGTTCAGAATAATATTTGAATTGAAAAAGAAATGATAACATAAATTTGATATCTTATGCGTTTTGATTTCTTTTGTTGCATTGAGATTTAGCTATTTTGAATTTGATGGTGTCTAGCCGTAGATTTATTTTATATATCAAACCTTGCCAAGTTGGCCAAAATTATGTTGTTTAATTGTTTTTTAGATAGGCAAATTGCCACGTGTTCAACAATGCATTACATTTTAGTGATCCTGTTTTAGCAATATATACAGAGTTATACTCAATTTTTAGGATCTGTTGGAAACCCTTTCCTGAGGATGGCTGCGTGACGTCGCCGAAAATTAGAATAAATCATGATGTTCCACAACGTATTTCTTCTCATTGCCCTACTAATAATTATATATATATATATATATATATATAATTTATGCAATGGAGCTTCCTCTTGGGAATCGAAGTCTCACAAGGAAAAGGAGAACCAGCGTAGTAGCGAACATCTTATCTTTATTGGTTATCAAACGTTTCGGAGAAAACAGTCTCCATCTTCAGTGAATCTAAAATAAATGAAAGTTTACATAAGTAATAAAACAAATAATTACATATGTATGTTAAATATCAAGCAGTAAGGTTCGTATGAATATTAACCGAGAAGAGTTAAGCATAATAAAACAAAAACTATGTATTAAGAGAACAGCATTAAGCTAAACTTAAACAAATAATACTAATAAGAGAGGGTATACAATAAAGTACGAAAAGAAAATGGAAGGATAGTTACTGAGTGAAAAGAGGTGTTGCAGTAGCCGTGTTGTTCAGGCTAGGCTTTAATTTATTTATATAGATTGATTCTGAGGTGATAAGGTCACAGCGTGACCTTATATATTATATAGGTTTGGTATACATGTAAAGTACAAAAATATAAGAAATTGTACGTACTGAAAATAATGTAAGATAAAATCGAACGGGCCAAAATCACGTATTTGTACACCCACAAGCCCCCACAAACACAACCAACAACATCTTTCCCCACAAACATAGCCAATCACAATTAACTACCACAACCACCCACAATCACAATCCACTACCACAACTACCCACCAGCCCCCACAAACACAGCCAATCACAATTCACTAACACAACCATCCACAAGCGCCCTCAAACACGGCCAATCACAATTCACGACCACAACCACCCACAAGTCCCGACCACCACACACCCTCAAGCAATATATCGGACCACCACAACCAACCACATCTCTCCCCACAAACATAGCCAATCACAATCCACTACCACAACCACCCACAAGCCCCCACACACTCAACCAACCACCAACAAGCCCCCACAATCTCAACCAGCCCCCACACACTCAACCAACCACCAACAAGCCCCCACACACTCAACCAACCACCATCAATCTCCACAAACTCAACCAGCCCCCCACTTTCCCCAGCAGCAGCCTCGCCTGTGTTATCTGCCAGGCGTCCTTTGATCTGGGGCCTCTGCCTAGCGAGATACAGAGCACACCCAAAAAGGCACAGCGTTTATCAGGCCCCCACACTTGCCTGTCTGCGCTGCCTGCTCAGAGGAGAAATTGAAAAACACACCCGAAACAACAGGATTCGTTTTGGGGAGGAGGTACGATGGAGAAAGAGACCGCCACTGCCGTATTGGCATATTTCCTTCAACATATTTTCCGTGATAACTTTGTCGTGCAAGTATTGAAAGCTAAAGAGTACGGATTACTAGATATTAAATATTTTGTATAATCAAAATGGCATATTTCCTTCAAAATATTTTCCGTGGTAACTTTGTCGTGCAAGTATTGAAACTTAAGAGTACAAATTATTAGATATTAAATATGTTGTGTAATTAAATGTCAGTTCTGGATAGGCTGTTGCTGTCTTTCATATTAACAAATATTCGCTGCATGTGATGATCACTGTTGGTTGTTCAAAAAAATGCTTATTAATTAAATTAATTCCATAAATATTAGGAATCAAGATAAATTCAAGGTATCAGTGTTTCGTGGTGTTTTCGTGTCCTCATGTACAGTTTGTAAGACTTGAGCTACTCATCTGCAGTCTTAAGGGAGCCCACCACGCTTTTTTGCTCTCTTTCTTTCCCTCTCCCTTTGGCTTGTATCCATTCGGCCCCATTCAGCCTACTATTTTAAGACGTTTATCCCCATCCAGGTGTCAATATTTTCCTTGCGAGCGGTAGCGAGCCAGCCTTGGTAACTGGTTACATATCTTTCTGCCTCACACATCAGGGGTATCAGGAAAACCCTCTTTATATAACATACACATCCAACTTCACGACATTGACCTACATCGCTATTCTCTATCCATAAAACACTACTCTTCCCACTACATATCATACATGTAACACCATACACTTACCTAATAAATATGGCAGTACAATTGTTAAGAGCAAACCTGGTGGTCCCTCGGATATCCACCCCCGGCTGGATTGGGTCATTGACACAGGGCCCTCCCGGTCGTCATCATGCAACTGTGTCAAGAGCATTGCAACGTCCCAAAGCTGCTCGTCGGTGCAGCTTTTTCTTTAGTAATATAAGGGGACTTCACTCTAACATCAATTCTGTACACCAATTTCTTCAAGCAGAATCCCCTACTCTCCTTTTTTTGACAGAGACTCAAGTAACATCCACATCTGACACGTCTAGATTTAATTTTCCAGGTTATCAACTGCTCCAAAATTTCAGACCTAAAGGAGGTGTATGTTGCTTCGCAAAATCTGAAATTGCCCTGGAGGAGGTTACTAGTTTCAATTGTCCCTATTTTGATTATTCTATATACAAATTAATTTCTGCTGGTAAATTTAAATACATATGTTGCATCTACCGTTCCCCAAATACTCCTCCAGAGCAAAGTCTTTTTGATTCTCTGTCCTCACAACTCCGTGTCCTCAACTTAAATGCTTCTTCTGAAATCACTGTGTTGGGTGATTTTAATGTCCATAATGTTGAATGGCTCACTCATTCAGCCAGGACTGATGATGCTGGTCTTGAAAGTGAGCTATTTGCAGACTCATTTAATCTCACTCAACTAGTCAACCAACCCACCCGTGTACCAGATAATCCTAATCATAATTCCCACCTACTAGACTTATTTTTAACAACCAATTCAGAAAATTATGATGTTACAGTGAGGTCCCCGCTTGGATCTTCTGATCACTGTCTGATACAGGCCACCTGTCTATCACCTACCACACCTTCCCACTCTGAACCTGTTTTGGTGACTAAATGGCATTACGATAGAGCAGACTGGGAGAGTCTTCAAGGTTTCTTTATTGATATTCCCTGGACCTCTTTCTTTTCTAATGATGCACACTCCACCTTGAGCCACATACAAGATTTTGTAAAAATTGGAATGGAAACTTGTATTCCTCATCATAATTACAGTAAAAGATCTAATTCACCTAAATGGTTTGACCATAATTGTGGTAGAGTAACTGAACAAAAAGCAATAGCCTACAATGCATACACAAGATGTAAAACACATGAAGCCTTTAATTACTTTACAAACATCAGAAATCATGCCAAAACTGTATTAAACCTAACTAAATCAAATTTTCTCCACAAGCAGGCAAATAAACTTCTAAATAATCCAAATGATAACAAAATATTTTGGTCTACTCTTAACTCATTCAAATCCAACTTCACTACTGCTTCATCTATTCCACCATTAAAATCTCCGACTGGGTGTTCATGTAGTTTGGTTTTTCATTTTATTTCGTTTAATTTTCACCATATATTGAGTTTACATATAGAGCTCAAATGTGTTCAGTTAATCAGTCCCTCATCGTCTTTCATTGGAGACTGGTGGTATCATGGTGAGTTCCGATTTGTTTGTGACAATTTTCCTTTATGTGAATTTCAACACTTATCTTTTGATTCTTAGAGTAAAGTAATTCAAATGTACTGTTTTGCTTTATGTTGCGGTTCGATGTAATTAGGATTACTATGATTTGCTTTTAATTTGTATTACTAGATAATTTGAAATGTTTTGTAAAGTCCTTCCTTTTAATATTCTCGTTTATTATGATTGCTTTTGCTAAGTCTTGTCCTCACATGGTTGGATATTAGCATAATACTTTGGACGCTGTTTAGCGGTAGGTTAAATTTTTGTTAATTGATTTTAGCCTTTACAGTTCAGAATAATATTTGAATTGAAAAAGAAATGATAACATAAATTTGATATCTTATGCGTTTTGATTTCTTTTGTTGCATTGAGATTTAGCTATTTTGAATTTGATGGTGTCTAGCCGTAGATTTATTTTATATTCAAACCTTGCCTAGTTGGCCAAAATTATGTTGTTTAATTGTTTTTTAGATAGGCAAATTGCCACGTGTTCAACAATGCATTACATTTTAGTGATCCTGTTTTAGCAATATATACAGAGTTATACTCAATTTTTAGGATCTGTTGGAAACCCTTTCCTGAGGATGGCTGCGTGACGTCGCCGAAAATTAGAATAAATCATGATGTTCCACAACGTATTTCTTCTCATTGCCCTACTAATAATTATATATATATATATATATATAATTTCTGCAATGGAGCTTCCTCTTGGGAATCGAAGTCTCACAAGGAAAAGGAGAACCAGCGTAGTAGCGAACATCTTATCTTTATTGGTTACCAAACGTTTCGGAGAAAACAGTCTCCATCTTCAGTGAATCTAAAATAAATTAAAGTTTACATTAGCAATAAAACAAATAATTACATATGTATGTTAAATATCAAGCAGTAAGGTTCGTATGAATATTAACCGAGAAGAGCTAAGCATAATAAAACAACAACTATGTATTAAGAGAACAGCATTAAGCTAAACTTAAACAAATAATACTAATAAGAGAGGGTATACAATAAAGTACGAAAAGAAAATGGAAGGATAGTTACTGAGTGAAAAGAGGTGTTGCAGTAGCCGTGTTGTTCAGGCTAGGCTTTAATTTATTTATATAGATTGATTCTGAGGTGATAAGGTCACAGCGTGACCTTATATATTATATAGGTTTGGTATACATGTAAAGTACAAAAATATAAGAAATTGTACGTACTGAAAATAATGTTGTAAGATAAAATCGAACGGGTCAAAATCACGTATTTGTACACCCACAAGCCCCCACAAACACAACCAACAACATCTTTCCCCACAAACATAGCCAATCACAATTTAAGGGGAGGTGTGGTGGAGTGGTCTTGCCACTGGCCTGGTAATCCAAAGGTCCCGGGTTCAAATCCCGATGTATCAATGGGAAGATATTATTGGGATGGAATTTGTGCTGTACCTAGTATCAGTGCATTACCACAAGCCCACCGAAACGTCAATAAAATACCCTCATTGTTCCCTGATTAAATAGCACTGTATGAATATTCCCATATTCAAAATATGCTATAGGGGTGCAATGCCTGGTGAGTTATCTGCTCAACAGGTGGCGTTTGTGTGTGTGTGTAAGTGTGAGAGTCCGAGTGTAGGTGGTGAGACAGTGAAGCACGGGAACGAGGTGGCTTCAGAGATGGGGTCGTTTCGGGCCATGAGTGAGCACCGTGCCTCATGTGAAGGCAAGATGGCAGGTGCTCGTTGTACTCTACGTGCTTCACATGTCTCACTCCCTAGACTGGAACAAGACCTCACGGGCTTCACTGTTCATTGTAAAGCGGTGAATGTTAAGGCTCTCAGCCTATGCCCGAGAGGAAGTAAGTTGGAATATAGAAAAAAAAAAAAAAAAAAAAAAAAAAACCTACCACAACCACCCACAATCACAATCCACTACCACAACTACCCACCAGCCCCCACAAACACAGCCAATCACAATTCACTAACACAACCATCCACAAGCGCCCTCAAACACGGCCAATCACAATTCACGACCACAACCACCCACAAGTCCCGACCACCGCACACCCTCAAGCAATATATCAGACCACCACAACCAACCACATCTCTCCCCACAAACATAGCCAATCACAATCCACTACCACAACCACCCACAAGCCCCCACACACTCAACCAACCACCAACAAGCCCCCACACACTCAACCAGCTCCCACACACTCAACCAACCACCATCAATCCCCACAAACTCAACCAGCCCCCCACTTTCCCCAGCAGCAGCCTCGCCTGTGTTATCTGCCAGGCGTCCTTTGATCTGGGGCCTCTGCCTAGCGAGATACAGAGCACACCCAAAAAGGCACAGCGTTTATCAGGCCCCCACACTTGCCTGTCTGCGCTGCCTGCTCAGAGGAGAAATTGAAAAACACACCCGAAAAAACAGGATTCGTTTTGGGGAGGAGGTACGTACCGATGGAGAAAGAGACCGCCACTGCCGTATTGGCATATTTCCTTCAACAGATTTTCCGTGGTAACTTTGTCGTGCAAGTATTGAAAGCTAAAGAGCACGGATTACTAGATATTAAATATTTTGTATAATTAAAATGGCATATTTCCTTCAAAATATTTTCCGTGGTAACTTTGTCGTGCAAGTATTGAAACTTAAGAGTACAAATTATTAGATATTAAATATGTTGTGTAATTGAATGTCAGTTCTGGATAGGCTGTTGCTGTCTTTCATATTAACAAATATTCGCTGGATGTGATGATCACTGTTGGTTGTTCAAAAAAATGCTTATTAATTAAATTAATTCCATAAATATTAGCTGCAGTCTTAAGGGAGCCCACCACGCTTTTTTGCTCTCTTTCTCTCCCTCTCCCTTTGGCTTGTATCCATTCGGCCCCATTCAGCCTACTATTTTAAGACGTTTACCCCCATCCAGGTGTCCATATTTTCCTTGCGAGCTGTAGCGAGCCAGCCTTGGTAACTGGTTACATATCTTTCTGCCTCACACATCAGGGGTATCAGGAAAACCCTCTTTATATAACATACACATCCAACTTCACGACATTGACCTACATCGCTATTCTCTATCCATAAAACACTACTCTTTCCACTACATATCATACATGTAACACCATACATTTACCTAATAAATATGGCAGTACAATTGTTAAGAGCAAACCTGGTGGTCCCTCGGATATCCACCCCCGGCTTGGTTGGGTCATTGACACAGGGCCCTCCCGGTCGTCATCATGCAACTGTGTCAAGAGTATTGCAACGTCCCAAAGCTGCTCGTCGGTGCAGCTTTTTCTTTAGTAATATAAGGGGACTTCACTCTAACATCAATTCTGTACACCAATTTCTTCAAGCAGAATCCCCTACTCTCCTTTTTTTGACAGAGACTCAAGTAACATCCACATCTGACACGTCTAGATTTAATTTTCCAGGTTATCAACTGCTCCAAAATTTCAGACCTAAAGGAGGTGTATGTTGCTTCGCAAAATCTGAAATTGCCCTGGAGGAGGTTACTAGTTTCAATTGTCCCTATTTTGATTATTCTATATACAAATTAATTTCTGCTGGTAAATTTAAATACATATGTTGCATCTACCGTTCCCCAAATACTCCTCCAGAGCAAAGTCTTTTTGATTCTCTGTCCTCACAACTCAGTGTCCTCAACTTAAATGCTTCTTCTGAAATCACTGTGTTGGGTGATTTTAATATCCATAATGTTGAATGGCTCACTCATTCAGCCAGGACTGATGATGCTGGTCTTGAATGTGAGCTATTTGCAGACTCATTTAATCTCACTCAACTAGTCAACCAACCCACCCGTGTACCAGATAATCCTAATCATAATTCCCACCTACTAGACTTATTTTTAACAACCAATTCAGAAAATTATGATGTTACAGTGAGGTCCCCGCTTGGATCTTCTGATCACTGTCTGATACAGGCCACCTGTCTATCACCTACCACACCTTCCCACTCTGAACCTGTTTTGGTGACTAAATGGCATTACGATAGAGCAGACTGGGAGGGTCTTCAAGGTTTCTTTATTGATATTCCCTGGACCTCTTTCTTTTCTAATGATGCACACTCCACCTTGAGCCACATACAAGATTTTGTAAAAATTGGAATGGAAACTTTTATTCCTCATCAAAATTACAGTAAAAGATCTAATTCACCTAAATGGTTTGACCATAATTGTGCTAGAGTAACTGAACAAAAAGCAATAGCCTACAATGCATACACAAGATGTAAAACACATGAAGCCTTTAATTACTTTAGAAACATCAGAAATCATGCCAAAATTGTATTAAACCTAACTAAATCAAATTTTCTCCACAAGCAGGCAAATAAACTTCTAAATAATCCAAGTGATAACAAAATATTTTGGTCTACTTTTAACTCATTCAAATCCAACTTCACTACTGCTTCATCCATTCCACCATTAAAATCTCCGACTGGCAATCTGGTAAGTGACCCACGAGGTAAAGCTAACCTTCTTGCGGATATTTTCTCCACCAACTCAACCTTAGATGAAATAAATCAAGATGTCCCTGTACTTAATTTTAATTCGCCTGAAATTCCCTCACTTAAGATCCACACCAGACATGTCAAAACTATTTTGCAGAATCTCTCAGTAGATAAGGCTCCTGGTCCAGATGAAATTCCTCCAATAGTACTTAAGAATTGCTCCTTGGTGCTCGCTCCTGTATTGGCAAAATTGTTCCGTCTGTGTACTCATACCTCATGCTTCCCAGTACCCTGGAAAGAAGCAAACATCCATCCAGTTCCTAAAAAAGGTGCCTCTTCAGATCCATCAAACTACAGACCAATAGCTATAACTTCCACTCTTGGTAAAGTCTTTGAAATTATATTAAATAATCACATAATTAAGCATCTTGAGAATAATAAATTAATCAGTGATAGGCAATATGGTTTTAGACGATGTCGATCAACTGCAGACATTCTTTGCCTTCTTACGCATCAAATCAACCAAGCTACAGACCAACATGGTGAAACACATACAATAGCACTGGATATAACAAAGGCATTTGATAGAGTCTGGCATCAATCCTTATTGTCGAAGATGTCACACTACGGCCTTGCATCATTAGTTCCACTAATTTCTTCTTATCTTCATAACAGAAAAATATGTAATGGTAGATGGCCTTTATTCTCAATTTCACTCAATAAATGCTGGTGTTCCCCAGGGATCAGTTTTGGCCCCAACTCTGTTCCTCATTCATATCAATGATCTCATATCTACCACTCATAATCCAATACATTCCTACGCAGATGACTCAACACTCCACAGTTCCTTCACATTTACCAATTATTTCACCCAACCCGATCTTATCAATTCAAAAATAATCACTGCAATTTCTCTGAACCAGGACCTTTCTAGAATTAATGAATGGGGACAAAAGAATCTAGTTTCCTTTAATGCACAGAAAACCAAGTACATTCAATTTTCTAACCGACAGAATCTCACTGATTCCCATATATTTTTTAATGATGTAAATATTCCCACTTCCCCTAGTATTGACATTCTCGGTGTAACATTAACTACTAACTTGAGCTGGACACATTATGTTAGAAGCATTGCTAAGAATGCCTCTAAAAAAATGGGATTACTGTACAGAGTTCGAGAATTCTTCACTGACGGGCAGTTGGCCGTAATATATAAAAGTCATGTGCGTTCTCAGATGGATTACTGTTCACCTCTGTGGGGTGGAAGTGGAGTGGTTGCATTGAGGCAGTTGGACAAAATTCAAAATAAAGCTATTAGATTAATCAATAACCCTGCAATCACACAGGACCGTCCTACATTATCCATACGAAGAAACGTTGCATCCCTTGCATTATTCTACAGATATTTTCACAGCAATTGTTCCGAGGAACTTGCTTCAATTGTGCCGCCTCTCCACATCTTAACCCGTAGAACTAGGGCAGCAGAGAGCGCCCATGAATTTACACTTTCTCCTCCACAATGCAGAACTTCTGCTTATCAGAATTAATTTATCCCCAGACCTACTACTCTTTGGAATTCACTTCCCTCGAATTGCTTTCCACAAACTTACAATCTACAAATGTTTAAATCCAGTTGTTACAAACATTTTATGAATGGAGGATGCTTTTAGGTACATGGACCTTTTTGTTTTATCTGTGTTTTTCCTTCCTCCGTTCATTGTCTCTTAAAAAAAAATATATATATATATATATATATATTCCGGCGAAGCCGGATTTCTCCATACAATGCTGGCTTGCTATCGCTCGCCAGGAAGGGGATAAACGTCTTAAAATAGTTGGCTGAATGTGGCCGAATGGATACAAGCCAGAGAAAGAGAGAAAAAGAGAGAAAGAGGAAAAAAGAAGGTGAACCCCTTAAATATCTTAGAAATATAAGGCACTAATCAAGGGGCACTCAAATTTGTCAAGACAATAAGTTATTATCTTGAAGTCAATTAACTTTACAAAGCTCAATGTATTCCGACTTTGGCTGTATTGCATGGGAGCGAAACGTGTATATGTGTGCGTGTGTATGTGTGTGTGTGTGCGCGTGTGTGTGTATGCGTGTGAGTGTGTGTGTGTGTGTCATACTCTCCTCAATAATATATTATTTTGAGCAGAGGTATTCAATTAGATGCTTTAACAAGTTTAAAACAATAAATACATATTCATGCCCACCATATTCCTCAAAAAGAATGGCAACAGTCATACGAAAAACACTATATTTCAGCCAATTAACTTCTGTGATATTTGCTGAAGTGAAGGTAAATTTTTCCACTCCGCTACCTGACACTGCTGGAGTATTTTGGGAAATGATAAATGGAACCCTGACAATGATACAGGATTCTTTACTGTTCATTGAGGGAGAAATATACATCACATGACTGTATAATATACAGTATAGGCTACACTGATGTGTGTATGTTTCCTGTGTATACACGAACACATTTTTTTTTTTTCGCATATGCATAAAGTATGAGATGCTAAATTTTTAGTTCAATATAAATGCCCCAATGATGAATGCATGATTTTGGCCCTGTCACTGTTTCAACTGGGGGAGGCACTCGTTACAGGCAGTTCTGCTTTGTGTCTCCCTCATCCACATAAAGAAAAAAAAGAAAACAAACAGATGACGATATGGTTTTTCAGTAGTTATACTAAAACAGGACTACGCTATAGAAAATGAATGGAAAATAGAACAAATCCATGTGGAAGGAAAAGTATATATACTGTAGGAGAGTCGAAAACTTCCGAACCGACCTAACTCCATATTCCCTCTAGTCTTTAAGGGGAGATTTCCACTTGAGGGATTTTTTTTCTTGACCCCCTTTCTCCTTCATGTCTAGCCCCATTCCTTTTGAGATTTTAAGACGTTTGCCCCATGAGTTTGGTGATTTCAAGAATGTCCACCCCATTCTGTCAATTTTAAGACCTTTCGTGCCATTTAGGTGTCGATTTTATCCTGGCAAGCGATAGCGAGCCTGTAATTTAAGAGTAACCGGCCTTCGGCCGGAAAATTTTTCTCCCGAAAAATGTGCAAATTTATCTTGAATAAGGGGGTGAAATTTTAAGATTGCTGGAGGAGTAGGAAACACACTAAAAATATCCCCTTAAAACTAACAGTATTGACCGTCGTAACCCGACACGTAAAATATGTCATAAGGATATCATACCTCACGACTGTTCAACTTTCCCGTGGGTGGGACAGTTAATGATAGTTTTGCATGTTCAAAATTGTTAAGGGGGAATGGCCGGTTTTCTGGACCACTTTCTCCCTCATTAGTTTTCAGATGTTAAGATGTTTACCCCATTAGTTAGTCGATTTTAAGACCTTTCGCTCCATTTCGTCGTTAATATTTAGACCTTTCGTGCTATTTAGGTGTCTTTGTTTTCCCTGGCGAACGATAGTGAGCCTGTAATGTTGGAAGAACCGGCCTTCGGCCGGGACATATTTCTACCGAAAAATGTACAAATTAATCTAGAAGGGGGATCTAATGGATGTTTTTTTTAATTTGATGGAGGTCTAGGGAGGAAACTAGAATAATTAATACATGCAAAAATCGCCCAAAAAGTGAACCATCCTCCCTTAAGTCTCATATGGAACTCACGTGCATTCCAATTTACGAAGAAATATCGATATCATTGAAAGCGATCATCAAACATAGCAATATCTCCCAATGAAGTCTAGAATGTTGGTGGTTGTGCTCGCCAAGGAGAAGGTTCAACAACGCTTTTATCCACAGAAACTGTATAGTGTGTGTACGCTGAAAAAGTAGGGATGGAAAATAGAAATAAAAAATAGGAAAAGTGGGGATTGGGCCTGAGCATATAGATAGAAAGTAGTTATAAGAAGGGTAAATATAGTGTCCATAATGATATACCTTTATAAAGTTATGTAGGTATTAATAAACCCATTTCATATTTATATAGATAAATCACTAACAAAATACACTATGACTGTACTGTACTGTAAATACACTATGACTGTACTGTACTGAATATACACTATGACTGTACTGTACTGTATATACACTATGACTGTACTGTACTGTATATGCACTATGACTGTACTGTACTGTATAATTATACACTATAACTGTACTGTACTGTATATACACTATGACTGTACTGTACTGTATATACACTATGACTGTACTGTACTGTATATACACTATGACTGTACTGTACTGTATATACACTATGACTGTACTGTACTGTATATACACTATGACTGTACTGTACTGTAAATACACTGTGACTGTACTGTACTGTATATACACTATGACTGTACTGTACTGTATATACACTATGACTGTACTGTACTGTATATACACTATGACTGTACTGTACTGTAAATACACTGTGACTATACTGTACTGTATATACACTATGACTGTACTCTACTGTATATACACTATGACTGTACTGTACTGTAATACACTGTGACTGTACTGTACTGTATATACACTATGACTGTACTGTACTGTATATACACTATGACTGTACTGTACTGTATATACACTATGACTGTACTGTACTGTATATACACTATGACTGTACTGTACTGTATATACACTATGACTGTACTGTACTGTATATACACTATGACTGTACTGTACTGTATATACACTATGACTGTACTGTACTGTATATACACTATGACTGTACTGTACTGTATATACACTATGACTGTACTGTACTGTATATACACTATGACTGTACTGTACTGTATAATACACTATGACTGTACTGTACTGTATATACACTATGACTGTACTGTACTGTATATACACTATGACTGTACTGTACTGTAAATACACTGTGACTGTACTGTACTGTATATACACTATGACTGTACTGTACTGTATATACACTATGACTGTACTGTACTGTATATACACTATGACTGTAATGTACTGTAAATACACTGTGACTGTACTGTACTGTATATACACTATGACTGTACTGTACTGTATATACACTATGACTGTACTGTACTGTATAATTTATACACTATGACTGTACTGTACTGTATATACACTATGACTGTACTGTACTGTAAATACACTATGACTGTACTGTACTGTATAATTTATACACTATGACTGTACTGTACTGTATATACACTATGACTGTACTGTACTATAAATACACTATGACTGTACTGTACTGTATATACACTATGACTGTACTGTACTGTATAATACACTATGACTGTACTGTACTGTATATACACTATGACTGTACTGTACTGTATATACACTATGACTGTACTGTACTGTATATACACTATGACTGTACTGTACTGTATATACACTATGACTGTACTGTACTGTATATACACTATGACTGTACTGTACTGTATATACACTATGACTGTACTGTACTGTATATACACTATGACTGTACTGTACTGTATAATACACTATGACTGTACTGTACTGTATATACACTATGACTGTACTGTACTGTATATACACTATGACTGTACTGTACTGTATATACACTATGACTGTACTGTACTGTTTATACACTATGACTGTACTGTACTGTATATATACTATGACTGTACTGTACTGTATATACACTATGACTGTACTGTACTGTATATACACTATGACTGTACTGTACTGTATATACACTATGACTGTACTGTACTGTATATACGTCCTTTGTATCGTTCGTTAGGCACCCTCCATCTTCACCCATCACTAACGTATCTGATGAACGAACACAAATATTGATATATACATACATACATAGAAGCATACATACATTATATATATATATATATATATATATATATATATATATATATATATATATATATATATATATATACTGTATATATATTTCACAAATTAGTGTATACAGTAAGTTACGGTACTATTATACTTTACCTACTGTATATACGGTTTTATGGAAGTATGATCCGATGATTCAACCCAATATATAATATGATATTCGAGTTCTTTCTGATTAATATACTACAGTTTGAACTTATACATATTGTTGTCCTTAGACTTATAGAATAGGACACCCTTTTTCAGAATAATTAGGTTTAGTATGTTAACAAGCCCGGTATATTATATTTACAAAACAAAAATATTCACAACAGTTAATTTTGTTAGAGCCGTTATATAAAACTTTGTCAATTATTGAACAAGTAGACAATCCATCTAAATATATGATGTTTGTTTGAATTACAGCTAAGACTGAAAATTCTCGAAAGATGGATACACTTTTATTTTCTTTATTTGATCATCAAGCCTAAGAAGTACACAATTGATATATTCAATAAAATCATATAGATATTTTAAATGTGTCACTTTCTTTTATTCTTATTATTCATGTATTTTGTCATGCTCGTCACTTCCAAATATTTTCCAGTCTTAAAGGAGTGTAGGATTTAGTATTAAAATATTCTTCCAACCATATATTTTCATCAGTATGACAGTTTGTGTATGTATGTGAATGAGTGTATGTACAGTTGCCCACATAATTTTTGTTCCTCGTCGTGATCATATGTATGAAAGTAAAATAGTATGAATTAATTGCAAATGTGGTTCCTTTTAATGTTTAGTTGACGCTTAGTTTATTCCCTAGACCTCTGTCTAGCTTTAAATTAAAAAAAAAAAAAAAAAAAAAAAAAAAATTACATTTGGAAATTTTTTGGTAGATAAATGTTCCGGCCGTAGACCAGTTCCTCCTAAATTACGGACTCGTTTTTGCTCGCCAGGTAAAAATTGACACCTAAAAGGCAGGAAAGATCTTAATATGGGCAAAGAAATGTAGAAAAAGGTCTTAACATCGCTAAACTAATGGGGGCGAACGGCATTAAATGTCAAAATTAATTAGGTTAAACATGAGGGAGAAGGGGGTTCAAAAAAGACAAAAAAAACTTTCTCTAAATTATTGTCTCCCTTACGAGAGCTTTAACCTATCAAAAAATACAACCAAATAAAATAAAATATAAATATACGGTAATTATCATACTACTCCATCTTTGCCCAAACTCATCTCCACATAATAATAGCTCGTATGATATAAACACAATTCTCACATATTATTCATTATTTTCATTTTCATATCAATGTTCCCCACCAAAAATATTTGATCTTACAACCACAGAGAGCTCCTTTGTGTGTTATGATAACAAACAACAACTAAATCTTAAATAACATCCTTAAACTAAAGCAGTATTCACTTGTGTAGTGTCATATTTATTTGATGTTAAAGAGGTACAGTGGTGATCACAAATAAGATTACACTTATTTTGATTTTTTGAACCATTAACCCGTGGAGCCCCGGCTAGTTTTGCAATGTTTGCGCACCAGAACCCGGCCGGTTTTCAAAAAAATGTTTTATTCCAGAAACAATAGCGAATGGGTTAGGAATGAAGGAAAAACCACGAAAAACCGCTCAAAAAGCTTAAAAAATGGTCCTACAGAGCCCCCGAAAACGGATTTTATAAGAGTAAAAAATTGAAGGCAATTATCCCAAAAAACCAGGTTATTGCGCGCTCGCGCGCACGCACGTGGACTTTGAGAGTTTTCAACCATCGGCACGGTTGCGTGGGATACGTACACAGTTCCCATACAAATCTGAGCCCTCTTGAGTTGCTACACCTGAGGTTACGGTCGGCGCAATTAGGGTGACGCGCCAGGCGCGTCTCTGGGGCTGTGCGTTACATACATCGCCGACGCGTCAGGCGCGTCGCTGGGGCTGTACCAAATTCAGAAACATCTGGTATAAATATAGCATAGGCCTACTATTGTTTCCTTTGCGTTCAATACAAATTTAAATGAAAGCTTCGCTTCTATACTCTGTTATAAATAGGTAGGCCAGATCTCGTGAACCCTGGTGGTGTTATGGTTAGACTCTGCAGTGGTTCTTAACCGGGGGTGCTCGCACCCCCTAGGGGTGCGAGAATGCTTCCTAGGGGGTGCGAGGATACCCTGGGGGAAATTTACAATTTTTTGGGGATAATGGAACAGAAAAAAGTGAAAAATTCTGGAAATCAAGAATTCATTGTGTTAATTGGCATTAGGGATAATGCTAATTAAGCCTTATAGCTGTAAAGTAAACCAATTATTATTATAATAATTATTTAATATATATAATATATAATAATTTTGTTTTATTTATTATTTGTATTTTATGTAGTTATAATTTATTTTTTTAAGTAAAAAAGTTAAGTTAAACGAATAACAATACACAATAAAAACTTGGGAAGCTAACATGATTTTGACAGGTATGCTTCAGAACACAGTTACTCAGAAAACATTGATCACAACGTGTCTAGTACGTGTCACTCACTGCATAAGCCTGCTTCTGCTTCACACTGTTAGTTTCTCTTCAGTCATCAGCCGAGGTAGACCTAAGAAGGTATGTATGTGTACTGCCTCGTGCTGTATATTTAGTAGTAATACGCTTTTCTCATAATTAGAATGCCATGCTATAATAATTAATAAGCTCTCAGTGTTCATAGTTTATATACATTTTTTTGTAAAAATCAAACATGTAAAAGTTTACATGCACAATATCACACCACATTATTTCCCCATCAAAATCACATCATATTGTGTATCACAGGGGGGAGTTCGTAGGCACCAATCGAACATGGCAGTACACCCGGAGAGGCTTGGCATTTGATAAGGAGTTGCTGGAACTCCTGTTTCATTTGCCTGGCCTTTCTTGTTGATGTCCTTTTTGCCCCACATACAGAGAGTGATACCAGGGGGAGATTGTAGGTACCAATCGAACTGTTCACTTACTCATGGGGGGCCTTTCGGCTAGTCACGCCGCTAGTGACAAGGGAGATGCTGGATCTCCTGTTTCACTTGCTTGGCCCCTTCTTTCAGTTTCTCTTTGTACCTCAACTACATGAGAGTATCCAGCCATCTCTCACAAACAGTTTCTTCTACTATTCGAGGAGGTTTAGTGGCGGGGTGTCGTTGGTGCCGTCGTGCCCGGGATCTGGTCGGGGCTGCCATTTTGTGTCTGTGGCGCCTGGTTGCGTGGGGGAGGTGGGGGGTTTACTTTTGCGGGACCCTTTCGCTTCTCCTGTGCGGCTGGGCATTCTGGGCGCAGAGTGGCGGCTCCGGCTGGGTCTTAGGCGCGGGTGGCGCTTGCAGCGCTCTGTTGCTGACCTCCTCATTTATACACATTACAAGCACTATACATACCACAACTTCCACATTTTTTTTTTTTTTAAATAGATCTGGGGGGAGACACTTAGTTACAGGCAAACTTGCCGTTTGTCTCCCCCTTTCCATATAGAAAAAAAAAAAAATAGTTCTCGAAAACGCTTTCTCTCTCTATCTTCAACACTAGACATGCACACTATACTTTTCTTTTGTAGGCCTACACCAGTATTTAAATAAAAAACAAAACAAATTAAATTTTATAAAGTAATAGTCATAACATACACTTTTATTGTAACTTCAATTTTGCTCTGTTACTCTTTGAAGTTGAGGAGACACTCATTACAGGCAGCTTTGCCTTTTGTCTCCCTCTTGCACATAAAAAACAAAAAATAACAACAAAATTCTTGTTTTCCAGGTTTATCTTCAGTATGTCCAAAAAACGAAGGTGGAATGATGACTATGTTCAGTATGGCTTCACGTGTGTTACTGAGAAGGATGGTACACAACGTCCACAGTGTATCCTATGCAGCACCATGTTCTCCAACGCAAATTTGAAGCCATCAAAGCTCGATGAACATTTTAAGAACAGACATGGTGGCAAGGATGCAGGGAATGACATTGCAACATTACGAGTCAAAAGAGCTAGGTTTGATCGTGCCGGCACTTTGCTGACACACGGATTTTCACCAACAGCGAAACCTTTACTACATGCTTCTTATCAAGTTGCATACCTGGTTGCTAAGTCAAAGAAGCCCCATACAATTGCCGAGGAATTGATCAAGCCGTGTGCCCTTGAAATGGCAAAGACTGTTCTCGGTCAGGAAGCTGCGAGGAAACTGCAACAAGTGTCTTTATCAAATGATGTAATCCGTAACCGTCGACATGAGTGATGATATCCTGGAGCAAGTTGTTGTTGACATCAAGGCCAGTCCAGTAAAGATTAGCCTACAAGTGGATGAGTCAACAGATGTGTCAAATTGTTGTCAGCTATTGGTAGTAGTCCGGTACATGAAGAACAATAAAGTGGAAGAAAGTTTTCTCTTCTGTCACTCACTGAAGACAACATCGAAAGCCATAGATGTGTTCAGTATGATAAAAGAATTCTTCACAAGATACCAACTTCACCTTGACAGGATTGGTTCGATATGTACTGATGGTGCACCAGCCATGCTGGGCAATCGTTCAGGGTTTGCTGCATTGATGAGAAAAGAAATTCCTGACCTGAAGATTACCCACTGCTTTCTTCATCGGCAGGCTCTTGCAGCAAAAACATTGCCCCCAGACCTGAAAAAGACTTTGGAGATTTGTGTGAAGATTGTGAATATGATTCGTGGTTGTGCTCTGAATCATCGACTGTTTCAGTCATTTTGTGAGGAAGTGGGTCAGGAACACACTGTGCTGTTGTACCATACCGAAGTGAGGTGGCTGTCACGTGGGCGTGTGCTATCTCGTATGTTTGAATTGCGAGAAGAAATTCAGCAGTTTCTCCACGGACTGGGACAAGAACTGGCTGGATATTTTGATGATCCTGAATTTGTTCAAATGCTTGCCTATTTGGCTGATGTGTTCACAGCACTCAATGAGCTCAATCGCTCACTGCAAGGAAGAGGGATGAACATTTTGATTGCAAGTGAGAAGTTGGCTACATTCAAAGACAAAATTGTTTTGTGGATTAGGCGTGTAAAGAAAGGGAACTTGGCAAATTTTCCTTCCCTTGAAGAGACAGTCACAGAGGATGCTTCCCTACATCCAGATTTTGTTTCAAAAGTTGTTGAACATCTGCAGATACTGGTCACCTCATTTGATGACTACTTCTCGTGTGGAGAGCTACAACCCTGTGACGACTGGATCCGGCACCCTTTTAAGCAGAATATGGAAGATGTTGATGATGATAGCAACATCAAGGAAGATCTCATCGAACTGAAAAACAATCGTGGAATCCAAATGGAGTTTGCCGATGGTCACTTGGAGCACTTCTGGGCTTCTCAGTTGGAAACGTATCCTGCACTGGCAAAGAAGGCTCTCACTGTGCTCGTACCTTTCGCGACTACTTACCTCTGCGAGACTGGATTTTCCTGTCTGCTTCACATCAAAACCAAGAGCAGAAATCGGCTGGATCCTCAACACGACATGCGAGTGGCACTCAGCACCAAGACACCAAGATTTGATGCCATCATAAATGGAAAGCAACAGCAACAAAGTCACTGAGTTTGGCGCTCAGCCATAATAATTCACAACACACCATGCTAACATGGTGCTAACATGGTGCTAACATAGTGCTCGCCAGGAAGAAATCGACACCTGGATGGGGATAAACGTCTTAAAACAGTTGGCTGAATGGGGCCGAATGGATACAAGCCAGGGAAAGAGAGAAAACGAGAGAAACATTAAACAAGCCGATGACCCCCCTTAAGTTCTGTCGTTACCCTTCACAGTTTACATAGTGCAGTCACTTGCCATCATTCATAGAACTCTATTTTATGTAAGCCAATATAATAGTTATAATATAGGTAGCGCCAACGACCTTGACAATGATCTTGATCCCTGTCCTCTCTGTAACTCAAAAGGGCCTAGAGCAAACTGGCTGTAAATAGCCTATCCACACCTATTTCCTGGTGGACTCTTTCCAAATTATTGAAACGTCAGCCCGATTGTTTTCATTCATTTCGATTTATAAGAAGTTAAGGGGTCAAGAATATTGTCAAGTTCGCTGGCGCTATAGTATTACTACTACTATTACTACTACTACTAAATCCAAGAGAATTTGGAGAGATTGATGAATTAATGTATTGTGGCTTAACTGAAATGAAAGACCTACCTGTAATACAGTGTAATGATATTAGATGTCACAACCCTAGTCATTTGAAAGATATTGAGTTTTATTATCATCAAATATGTTCACATTTATCTTTGCTTCGCAAAAGTTGTAGATCAAGTGTTTTAAAAGAAATAAATTTAAGATTATTCCCGGGTGGAATCAAAGAATAAAAAACTTACATCATAATCCAAGAAATGCTTTTTTAACATGGGTTCGAAATGGTAGAAAACGAGGCACAAACGAACACAATGACATGCTTCATACAAGGAAAACTTTTAAAGATAGTCTGAACATATTTTAAACAATATGAACATATAGAAGTATGCAAATCGATTGTTGAGAAATTTGAATTAACAGATAAAACACAATTTTGGAAAGAAGTACGTAATGTTAAAAGTAGTGATAAAGTTTCTATAATAATTGATGGTAAGTCAAATGATAATGATATAGCTAATGTATTCTCAGAAAAATTCCTTGGCTCGCAAGAGACAAATGATTCGCATAATGAGAACGAGTTCATACAAAGATTGAAGGCAAGCTGGAGTGATAATAACTTTATGCATTTGAACATTTCAGACGAGTCATTACGCAAAGCCATTTCAAAGTTAAATAATGGGGTTGGACAAGACAATATCCATGCATTGTTTCTAAAGAGGGCTTCTGATAGCTTTATTAATATCTTGACTCGTTTTTATAATGCGTGCTTTACTCATTGCTTCTTACCGAGTCAACTGCTGAAAGGTAATATTTCTCCTATTATTAAAGATACCAAGGGAAATATAACAGACTCTGCAAATTATAGGCCTGTGATGCAGTCGTCTTGTCTATTACAAATATTTGAAATACATATTCTAGAATCCATCCTACCCGAGTTTCTTTTGATGTAAGACAATTTGGGTTTAGGAAAAATATATCTACAACTGATGCTTGTTTATCACTAAAGGAAATAATGTATAATTACTCTAAAAACTTTCGTAGATCTCTCAAAAGCGTTCGATACAATTGACCATTTTATATTAGGTAACAAACTATTAGATAGAGGTATTCCTATTGATTTAGTGTATTTGATAATGAATTATCTGCGTAATCAGTATGCTAATGTCATATGGATGGGGCAACAGAGTCGTTTTTATCCTGTAAATAGAGGTGTAAGGCAGGGTGGTATTTTATAACCATTCTTATTTAATTTGTATTTAGACGAGATTATCAAAGAAATATCTAAAATGGATCATGGATGTACGCTTGGATTGACCAAGGTCAATATAATGGCCTACGCCGATGATATTGCTCTCATATCGAACGATAAAGCTGTTATGGAAAATGTATACATTAAGCTGTCTCATGATTTAGAAAAATACGGCTTGAAAATTAATAAGAACAAAACTAAATGTATAATTTTTCAAAGAAATGTGTCGAAACTTAATTATAAAACATTAAAGTTGGGCAATGATAATCTTGAGGTCGTGGACCATTATAAGTACCTGGGTCATACCATACACAATGATTTGCAGGATAAAGGCGACATTGAATTCAGACTTAATACTTTTTACTCAAGTTTTAACACAATTTTACGGAATTTTAAACATGTAAACACTGATACTTTTGTGTTTCTATTTAAGTCTTATTGTATGCCAGAGTATGGACTTTCTTTATGGAATAATGAAACAACATTTAGATCCAAAATTTTAAAAGAATTTCAGGTTGCCTTTTCTAAAAAAATCGGCGTATGAGCGGGGCACCCTCCTATGGCAGTAGTCATGGTGCGGCAGAGGAGTGTTGTCTATTACTGCTTCCCCATCACCTTGCACTATGGCAGTAGTCATGGTGCGGCAGAGGAGTGTGGTCTATTACTGCTTCCCCATCACCTTGCACTATGGCAGTAGTCATGGTGCGGCAGAGGAGTGTGGTCTATTACTGCTTCCCCATCACCTTGCACTATGGCAGTAGTCATGGTGCGGCAGAGGAGTGTGGTCTATTACTGCTTCCCCATCACCTTGCACTATGGTAGTAGTCATGGTGCGGCAGAGGAGTGTGGTCTATTACTGCTTCCCCATCACCTTGCACTATGGCAGTAGTCATTGTGCGGCAGAGGAGTGTTGTCTATTACTGCTTCCCCATCACCTTGCAGTATGGCAGTAGTCATGGTGCGGCAGAGGAGTGTTGTCTATTACTCCTTCCCCATCACCTTGCACTATGGCAGTAGTCATGGTGCGGCAGAGGAGTGTGGTCTATTACTGCTTCCCCATCACCTTGCACTATGGCAGTAGTCATGGTGCGGCAGAGGAGTGTTGTCTATTACTGCTTCCCCATCACCTTGCACTATGGCAGTAGTCATGGTGCGGCAGAGGAGTGTTGTCTATTAATGCTTCCCCATCACCTTGCACTTACACAAGTTCAATACTATTTTAGAATTAAACACTCTAGATGCTCAATTATTTCTCTAAATCTTCCATATTTACAGGAAGGATATTTCTACTCTTATACAGTATTTATAAGCTTTTTGCAGATAAATACAATATCGTGCTACATGTTTATGATTTTAATACAGTCAAATCCAGGATGCAGTGGGTGCAAGGTCATGAGGAACGTAGAGCGCCCGTGCACCTCTTGCCCAGAACATGAATGACTTTTTAAAATCAGTATTATTTGGTTATTTATAACAGGTCTCAATATATGTGCTCATATAGGCCTACTGAACATTTATGCATATATTTTATCTTGTTTTTCTTTCTCTCGCGCTTGGGAGATATGTCTATTATATGTAATATACTGTATGTTATTGTGTAATGTATATTATGAAATAAAGTGAACTGAACTGAACTGAACCACTACTACTACTATTACTACTACTATTATATTCATGCCACTATCATCACAACAAAAACAGCTACTACTACTACTCAATAATGCTGACAGGGATAAGTTATTCAATCCAGAACTTTAGCCAGAAGAAATTTAATACTAGTTGACAAGTTCTATATTACAGTAGATCTGGCCAAAGAGATAAAAGTGTTTCTTGGGAGTTTAGTTTATTGGTATAATATTATATCCTTTATAATTTTACTTTGTTATCCCATTCAGTACCAGGGACATCCTTTGCATCATATTCAGGCATATATTAGACGATTTTATTCCGCCTAGGAAGGACCTCTAGCAATACAAAAAATCAAACTAGCTCAACCAATCATGTTCACTACCACAGATCGTTCATAAGCTGCATAATATCGTCTCAATATAGTTAAAATACAACACTCAACGTCGCTGCTTCTCAAAGGGTAAATATTTTGTTCATATTATTTATTTATGTTTAAAGTGCAGTATCTTTCTAATGCAAGCCTTTCCAATACAGAACTTCATTTTGTTTGTTTGTTTATAATATGTTTTATTACCATATAGGCCTATACGTCTTTCTTATTAATTATACTAAAGTGCAATACTCTGTAATTTTAAATAATAATTAAATTATTAACAAATTAAAAACAAATGGTATATTGATCATCGGAAGCATCAGTTGTTCACATCAACGAAATCAATAGCATTCACGCTATGCATGCATATACAACCATTTTTATTAATTCAATTTTTTTTAATATTAATTACAAAAACAGTTTATATATATATATATATATATATATATATATATATATATATATATATATATATATACAGTATATATATATTTATATATATATATATATATATATATATATTATATATAGAGAGAGAGAGCTATTCTCACTGAATATCAATAAAGTTATCTTTCTCTATATCTCACTCTCACTCTCTCTCTCTCTCTCTCTCTCTCTCTCTCTCTCTCTCTCTCTCTCTCTCTCTCTCTCTCTCTCTCTCTCTCTCTCTCTCTCCTAAATATCGTCTAAGGTGTATATCACACGAGAGCTTTTATTGTCACCTTTCGATCTGGGACTTTAATCAGGTAATATTTTGAATATATTTGTCCCTGATATGTTGTTTCTGTTCGGGCTCTGTCTCGAGTCAGCCACCCCCAGCTATGGGGAATGTGCCTGAGTACAGTACATACATACATACATACCATAGACCCCTTTAAATGTATGTAGAGGAGTCTATGATACATACATTAGCAACTTATCTCTATTTATATTATTATAAGTGACAGAACTCTTGTTAAACTTTCTCAGATGCTGCCAGATCAGAGTTGCTGAAAAGAAGTTGAGGACAATTGCTCTAGTGTGATAACTCCTTAACCCTAACTAATGCAAGGCGGGAATTGTTGTGCCCTCCCTGCTTCACCCCATTGCTTTGGAGATTTTAAGGTGTTTCACTTCATTAATCTGGCAATTATAAAACACTTCATCTCATCCAGGTGTCGATTCTTTTCTAGGCGAGCGATAGCAAGTCTGCAATTTAAAAGAAACCGGCTCCGGAAGGGATGTTTTAGCTTGAAGGGGGTCTAGGTGGAGTTTAAATTTTCGATATGGCCTAGGGATCAAACTAAAAATACGTTTAAAAATACTTTGGTCGAAAAGGGCAAACTAAATGTTACTACTAATAATTATAATTTATAAACAAATCATGATAACCCCCAAGACACCGGCCCGGAGAGTGTTAACGTTAAGCAAGAGCCCTCATAATCATCTGTCACTACCTTCCCATTAATTTCGCACAGCTGCTGGCATTAGTAATTAACTATATGTGATAAACCTGAGACAGTGAGTGTGTGTGTGTGTTTGTGTGCGTGTGCGTGTGTGTGTGTTTGTGTATGTGTGTGTGTGTTTTATATTTCCTACATGTTTTACTATATAATTTGATCACACGTATTTGTGATTAACCTCCATAGACAGAGAGATAGATGGATAAATAGACGTAATGCTTCTAATTACTGCATCAGCGTGACAAAAACTTTCATTGAAATATGTACTTCTCACGTTCACATTCACAACAGTCTACCAATGTTAGTGTTTAAGGACGCATTATCTATCATTAGCCTGATTATTATTGATGCTGCTTAGAAAATATCTCAATGAATCGAAGTAATACAAAAACATGAATCTAGTTCCCACAAGTTCGTTTAATATAAGCCAAAAATAAAGTATTACTAAGCGTCATAATCCTCATGGGGTTCACAATCTCCACCACTTATTGTAAGTGGCATCAGTGACCAGCGCTAAGCCGGTATCACACGAGAGCTTTTATAGTCAACATTCGATGATCAAAATTTTTCTGGCAACATTTCTGGAATATTTTGCACTGGAATCGGAAACTAGACTGGTGATAGATGAATTTAGGTGACATAAATGCTTTAAATGTTGACCTCATAAGATGCCAGACCAGTGTTGAGGATACATGTTGAGCGAAAAATCGCTCGTGTGATACTGGCTTTATACAGTACTGCGCAAAAGTCACATTCACCTCATAATCTCAAATTCAGTTATCTCTCTGCAAAACCAACTCCTGAACCCACATACACAAAGCCATTATCTAGTCGATATTCTTTCACTCGTGTAAAGAAATTGTATCTAAAGTCGGAAATGTAGGGAAAGTTGTGAAAGTGGGACTCTATTTTTATTCACTTCTATTTGTTCATTATATTTTGTTTATGTTTGTTTTGCACCCAAATGTACTGACTGTACTATACACCTTACCAACCCAATCCCCATCTCACACCCTCTATAAAACAATATATATATATATATATATATATATATATATATATATATATATATATATATATATATATATATATATTCTATGTTTCAACTCTACCTTTGGACAAAGGCTAAGAGCCTGTTGAAACTGTTGAAGTCAGGAGGTCTTATTCCAGATGGCGAGTGAGACATCGAGACAGTATGAGTGTTGCAACTGAGCTTTCGTGGTATTACCTTTGTAGACCTAAGATGCCTGGTTGTCTCCTCGTGGCCCGTTGCAACTCTGACTACTCAAAGCTGCATCGCCACTGTCTCGCTGTCTGTATTTTGAATATAGGAATATTCATACAATGGTAATGTTACTGGAAACAGCGAGGGTGTTTTTATGGCGTGTAGGTGGGCTTGTTGGTGATCCACTGAAATTAATTACAGCACAAATTCCATCCCAATGATATCTTCCTATTGACAAATCCGGATTTGAACCCGGGACCTTAAAATTACCAGTCGAGTAGGACGACCATTCCGTCACACCTCCCCTATGAATAAATTGAAGTTGTAAAGCTTATAATTATAGAAGAGGTTTGCATGTGACTGTGGTGTACTGCTTGCCTCACCCCCCCCCTCACCCTACACGACCCCACTACCACCATCCCTCACCCTCCACCACCACCATCCGTCACCCTCCAACACCACCACCACCGGCCCTCACCCTCCACCACCACCATCCCTCACCCTCCATGACCCCACCATCACCACTACCACCACCACCATCCCCATCCCTCACCCTACCCACCACCACCATCCCTCCCCCTCCCCACCACCACCACCATCCCTCCGCACCCCCCCCCCCCCCACTACTACCACCACCACCCCTCACACTCCACAACCCTCCACAACCCTGGCCCTTACCCTCCACGACCCAGCCCTCGCCCGAAGCACCAGTAACTTTGGCCTAAACACCGTCCTCGTTGGTATCTGATTAAACTGACACGGACGCCGTAACTCCCGCCCGCTCCGCCAACAAACATCAAGCCCACGCCCTATCACACGCCCGCAAATGAGCAACCCCCGCAGTATTTCGCAAGAGAGTACACACACGCGTAGGTAAACGCACAAACGTTCACGAGGCCGCACATGAGCAACACACGGGCGGTAACTCACATGGGGGCAAATAGTCTTGTACATAAACGTTCACACTCGCATTAAAACTGGGGTACTGCAAGCTGACGTCCATCTTGTTGAAGTTGAGGGAAAGTAAGTAAGAGTTCACAGGTATATTGCTGTTACCTATGTTGGGAAAGTGACATTTGTTTTTAAATAAATTAAGAAATTTTAGAAGCTTGCCTTGTCTGCCGAAAAATGTACAGATTTATGTTGAAGGGAGTTGTAGGGTTTATTTGTTACAGCTTGATGGGGGTCTAGGGAGGGAACTAAACAAAAATAATATAAACATAAAACAATAAGCACAAATATACGACTATCTCCCCTTACCTAATGGCTCTGCATTCCTTGTTGGTGAAGTAAATATTTGAGGCTTTATCCCTCTCAAGATCAGATACTCATTTTGTTTCTGTTTTCTGGTTATTATTAGACGATGTTACTCAGATTTGGAAGGGCATATGGAAGTCAGAGGGTTGAATGAGATAGTCTTTACCCATATCATTCCCAGAGATCCTTCGTAAACTGTCTAAAATCGTCTAATGACAGCCAGAATAAATGGTCAAAATGCGTCATATTCTTCAAAGGGTTAATTGCGCACTACTATATCCTGAATAAAAAGTCATGAAATATATACGGACATAAGAATTGCCGGGGTTATATTTTCCTTACCGGGTACCCTGCATGTTTTGGCATGTGTTTCGCTCCTACAATCTATATGGATGACATTCATTCTTCAGCCTCGATTGTTCTTGCATGCAAACAATCGCTCAAAACATTTCAAGGATTCCTAGCTGTCCAAACTTGTACATGACTGGACGCTGCTTTCTACACGCACACCGACTATCACAAGTGGTGTCCAACCTTTCGTAACTTCAAAATTAATGTACGCATATTGCTTTCATACAAAAATGCTTCCAAACCATACTGAACATGTCTGACTATATATAAACGTTATCCATATATCGTTTAACCCCTTCTGTACCGGCTACGTCTTTTTCATTTTATTCGAATTATATTTAGATGATTTGGTGAAGTTTAGGAAGGATATGTGGTAACAAAAAGGGTTAAGTGAGATAGTTCGAAGCCCGTTAATTGCTGGAGGCCATTTTGAAACTGAATATAACCGTCTATTAATAGCCAAAATATAATGAAAGGGACCTAGCCGGTACAGAAAGTGTTAAGGATATATTTTGTTCACATATAACTAGATAATTTAAACAGTTGAAATTATGGAGGTAGGTGGCGATTTTTGACCTTGCCTGTATAACTGTAACCTTAACATTCACAGTCATCAATCATATAACCTGTCGCCAAAACTGTGTATTCCTTGAGGCAGGGATTAATCAAACTATACCGGCAACCTTCCTCCAAATCCCAAATGGAGGATGCAATATTTCCTTTTCCCAGTTCCTGTTCTCCCTCAGTTCTCTTCTTCATATTATTAAGTAACACCCCGTTATTAACATGAATCATCAATTACAAACCCCAATGTACTTGAATAAACATATTATATCAGAGGCTTAAGGGGAGGTTATTGGTTTGTTCCCTAGACCCCCATCAAGCTTAAAATTACACCCCCTAGAGTCCTAGACCCCATTTCAAGATAAATTTGTAAATTTTTCGGTAGAAAAAGGTCCTGGCCGATGGCTGGCTCCTCTTCAATTACAGGCTCGATATAGCTCACCAGGATAACATCGACAATAAATTACACGAAAGATCTTAAAAAACTAATGGGGCGAACGTCTTAAAATATATAAAACATTGGGGCTAAACATGAGGGAGAAAGGCGTCAAGAAATAAATCCCTCGAGTGGATATCTCCCCTTAAATATGCTTACGGTGGATTATGCCCTGATTAACGTTATGGCCGATTGCTTGGCACTTTAAGCTTATCCATATTATTATGAATGGATGAATTGACTGCTAGAGGTAATCCTTTATCTGAATGAAGCTGTTGATAGCCAAAATAAATAATAGACGGTTACTTGACGACATTCTATAATCCACTCTAAGTCTTTCAGCATTCGAGGACGCCCTTCTTAATTATATATTGGCAAATATAAGACACTTGCATTCAGTTTAGTGATAATATATGGAGGTCAGGAGGTTATTTGAGACAGTCGCTACCCTTTTGACTCCCCCATATCCTTCTTAATACCTTACGAGCGGCCTAGGTGGCGTATTTATCAATACCAAATATCAGTGGCGTAACTGATAGCGCGTCTGGCTCACAACCAGAAGGTCCCGGGTTCGAGACCCGGGCGGGGAAGAGACATTTGGGCAAGTCTCCTAATGGTGTAGCCTCTGTTCACCTAGCAGTATAAATAGGAACCTGGAATAAGTGGACGAAGTTGTGACGTCTCATCTGGGGTTGGTGATCGGTTACAAGGTGAGATGGGTATCGTACTGGTCAACCTAAGCTACTGGTCAACCTAAGCCTTCGGGTGAGACTGGTACCGTAGTGAGAATGGTATCGTACAGATTAACCCCAAGTCTTCGTTTCCAGATGTCGCCAATTGGCTATAATACAGACTACACACACATCCACAGCCATTCCAACGATACATAAACACTTAACATGCATTTCACGCAATACATTCCCAGTTAAGGAGGCGCGATAATAATGAGCTTAGCTCGCATTGCGTGGATTCCCCTTGACGAACAAGCAAGTGAAAGTGAAAGGCGGTAATTTCTATGTACCGCCCAGCGTTTTTTTTTTTACATAAATGGGGTTGTTTCCGTGTCTTTTTCATGCATAAACAAGACCCAGAGCGTAATACTAGTATGTATCCCTGAAAGGGCGTAAATTGAGCTTTCCAATGACACCCGAACCATCCTTCTACGATCACTGGTTGTCTTGCAACGATCGTGCAACCGATGGGTAAAATCACTAAATACGGTAATTTTCTTACATTATTACGTGTGTAGCGAGTGAGAGAGGGTGGGGTAGGGTGCAATAAATCTCAGTAGCTCCACGGCGGCCGTGGCGAGCAGTCAGGTGGTAATCTACGCTCCTCCCACCGCTCCACTCTCTCTCAGAGCACATTATGTGCTCAAAATTGCACTCGACAATAGCCGGACCCCGCCACATAGTCCATATTTATTTCACTCGACTATAGCCGGGCGCCGTCAGTTAAGGGTTAAACTGAATACAATTCAAGATTCCCAAGATAAACGGAAGAAAGTCGCCCTAATGCAGAAAAGGTTAATAGTCAATAGGTCCAACCTGTGAGGGGCTTTCTTTTTACCGGATCGGCATAGAAATATTAAATAAGTCAATAATATAATAATAAATCAAGGTCACTTTTAAGGGGCCCACCTATTGTTTTTTCTTCTCTCTCTCTCTCTCTCTGGCTTGTATCCATTCGGACCCATTCAGCCTACTGTTTGAAGACGTTTATCCCCATACAGGTCTCAATTTTTTTCCTGGCGAGCGATAGCAAGCCAGCATATTTTTCAAAAACAAAATTGACAGCAGGTTTAATTTGTACATTTTTCGATAGAAAAATGTTTCAGGCGAAGCCGTACTTCTCCATACATTGCTGGCTAGCTATCCCTCGCCAGGAAGGAATCGACACCTGGATGGGGATAAAAATCTTAAAACAGTAGGCTGAATGGGGCCGAATGGATACAAACCAGAAAAAGAGAGAAAGGGAGAGAAGAAAAGCAGGTCAAACCCCTTAAAGAACAAAAACTAATATAGATATGCACAATACTTTTTTTTTTTTTTTTTTTTTACAAAAAATATTCTACTCAATGTATATAAGACTGACTGAGTGAAGAGCATTGTAAGTTATTAAGAGAGTTTGGTAGACGTAGGAAGCTGTGCATTCATTCACAATGTTTTTTGTTTTCTCTTGCTCGCTCGCTCTCTTGCATTACCTATCACCCCCTTCTCTCTCTCTCTCTCTCTCTCTTTCTCTCTCTCTCTGTAGATGTCACTCTCTCTCTCTGTCTATGTATCTATCACTCTCTCTCTCTCTCTCTCACCTGTATGTTTGGGTGTATATTTGCGGCCCACGCTGAAAGTAGAGACTCATTCATTCTGTCTCTGTGTGTTCGGAGTTGATTGGTAGAGCATTTTAGACCCAGGGACATAAAAGAGCTAAAGCTCGAGTTTGGGCCTCACCATTAGAATGCAAATGTTGTCAGTGTCTTTTCACTGCTATCATGTCTTCTTTTTCTCTAAAACTTGTTTCCTTTCTTTCAAAAGAAATGCCTAAATTAACTAGCACGAAAGCCTCTGTTGTATTGCAATCAATTGGATGCAAACAATGGAAAACATTAAACGCATTTCGAATGCTACATACTTATGGATATATTTAGTAGCCATCTTCTAGTACAAACATCTTATCAAAACCATCCCAAGGAAATAAAACGAATGAAACACGAACAGAATAATACTCAGCTTAGGAAGAGTCCCTTTATTTGTAAACAAACTAAATATACTCATCTGATGGATGTCCGATTAAAATGTTATAATCGTTAGTAAACGGAAGGCGCGAACGAAATTAGGTTTGAGTGGCTAATGGATTTGGAGATTATCGTGAAACTGTAGTACTAAAAACGATCACAAATTTCCCTTTAATTCTCACAAACCATTTATAAGCTATTAAACAATCGGTCAATGATAGCCAAAGTAAAACAAAAGAAAACAAAGCGTCTTCTAATACAGAAAAGGTTGATACACTATTTTATTTGTATCATATAATACAGATTCACTTCCAGGTCTATCTATCTATCTATATGCTCAGGCTCAATCCCCATTTTGGGGGTAGCCGACTCAAGACAGAGCAAGAACAGGGAAAACACAAAAACAACATAAAACAACAAATAAACACAGATAAAAAGCACAAACTCACACACATCCAGGTCACCCAGGAGAAGACCCAGAGACCAGGGTCACCAAGGTCGCTCCAGCAGTCCCCCGGCCCCCGACCACCCGGAGAGGTTCCGATCTCGGCAGGCAGACATGCAGCGGAGCCAAAGCCACAAGCCCTCCTACCACACTTCCAGGCGCACCCTTCATATTAATCATCTCCCCGGGCCAGGCGCCTGATGGACTATTATCTAGTCCAACTTGCGCCCGACCCCTTACTCCAAATGACCACTGTTCACTCAACTATTCACAAGCATTCTCCATTCACTCCTGTCCACCACCACTTCCCCTGCCTGATCTATAGTCATTCCTCTATCATCCAAAGCCTTTCTTACACACTCACTCCATCTCAATGGGGGTCTTCCTGCCCTTCTATCTCCCCTTGTACCTGACTCACATATTCTCTTTGTAAGCCTTTCATCTCCCATTCGTTCAACATGACCATACCAGCTGAGCACCCTTCTGTCCACTCTGGCTGACAAATATTCCTGCTGCCCCACTCTCCTACGTATCTCTTCATTCCTCAATCTGTCTCTACGAGTAACTCCACACATACTTCTCAAGCAGCTCATCTCCATCACATCCAGCTCTCTTTTCTCCTTTTTCTTCAGAGCCCATGTCTCAACCCCATACATCACTGTTAGCACAACAACTCCTTGATACAGTGCACTTTTTACTTTCACTCCGAGATTTCTCGTCTTCCACATACTTCCCATTGCTCCGAAAACCTTCCTTCCTTCACACATACTCTGTTTTACCTCCACTTCCATACCTCCAATCCTGCTTATCGTTCCTCCTAGATATTTAAAACACTCTACTTGTTTCCTAAACCCAATCCTCTTCCCATAGTTCTCCTTTTCACCTCCCTCACCACACCATCCATAAACATATTAAACAGCCATGGTGACATTACACAACCCTGTCGCAAACCTACCTTTACCTCAAACCATTCACTCAACTCACCATTTCCTACTCTCACACATGCTCTGCTCCCTTCATAAAAACTCTTAACTGCTTCTAACAAATTTCCTCCTATTTCATAATCCTTAACACCTTCCACATTGCTTCACGGTCCATCATACGCTTTATCATACGCTTTTTCCAAGTCCATAAAAGCCCAAAATATCTCCTTATGCTTCTCTAAATACTTCTCGCATAACTGTCTTACAGCAAACATCTGATCCACGCACCCTCTTCCCCTCCTAAAACCGCACTGTTCTTCTCCTATTGCAACTTCCGTACACTTTATTATCCTCTCTATCAACACCCTGCCATACAGCTTTCCAACCACTGACAATAAACTAATACCTCTATAACTTGAACACTCCTGCCGATCTCCCTTCCCCTTGTACAACGGCACAATACATGCACTCTTCCAGTCTATTGGTACCATTGGCACAGCAAAGCACACATTGAAAAGTCTCACCAACCAATCAATTATCACATCTCCACCCTTCTTTATACACTCCACAGCAATACCATCCAAACTTTCTGCTTTTCCCGCTCTAATTTGTTTCACTTCCAGGTACCATATATAAACGTTCAAGGAGAATCAACATAATTGTATGAGTCTCTTAAATTGAGTAAACAAAGGAATACCTATTGTTAAATCTGCTTATTCAATTAATTAAACTGAAACTACTTTTCGAAAAAAATGGCCATTAATAAGAGATGAATAGAGCTAATTTTACCGAAAAGTTGTTATTCCTTGGACGAAATCCTAATATTTGATGACTGGGTTCAGTTAACCCCTAGAGGATTATGACGTATTTCAACTTTTTGTTTTTGCTGCTACCATTAGACGATTATATGCAGCTTAGGACGGATCCATGAAACTTAAAAGTGTATAGACTATCTCAATCAACCTTCTAAATTCCATGTACCCTTCCAAATCTCAATAAAATCGTCTAATGATAGCCTGAATAAACTGTCAACACGCGTCATAATCCACAAGGGGTTAACATCAAATAGCTCGTCGACAAACATTCTGATTAACTGCTTTTTCTCCCTCATGTTTAGTTATATTAGGTTTATACATCTTAAGACGTTCGTTCCATTAGTTTGCCGATTTTAAGACCTGTCGCCCCATTTCTTTGCCAATATGAAGACCTTTCGTGCCATTTAGGTATCGATATTTTTTATTAGCGAGCGATAGCGATCCTGTAATTCTAGGAGGCTGGGACATTTTTCTAGCGAAAAATGTAAAAAAGTATCTTGAGAGGGAGTTTAGTTATTTGTTTTGCTTAAGCTTCATGCAGGTCTAGCGAGGTTACTATAAAATAAATAAATACATGAGAAACAAATAGACCAAAACAAAACCACTAGAAGGACTTGAATTGTTGGCATAAGCTCCATTACTCGGCTACTACAGTAGGTGCAATACATACTTAGTTACAACGGTTATTATCTAGAAATAACACCTTCACAACAATTCTGATAATGTACAGTAGCGCTAATAAGTCACGGCTCAGCTGTCATTATGTTTCGCTCGCTCTGTACTGTATTTATTAATGTCAGATTTGGAATAGGGTGGGTAAGTCTAGGAACATGTTTCTATATATCACTTGAAATATATATATCATGTTCAGATAATGCTGATACCAATTATTGATCAAACTATACTTCGTGCCAATTCATCACTTATTTGGCCAACTGTACTGAACATTGAATTATAATATGCTGTACCCTTTGATGGTACCAATTGAAACTTTGAACCACTACACCTACAGATCAACTACATCAAGAAACCAAAGTCCTCAAAGTCAAAGACCATCTAGACATGAGAGGCACTCAATTCCTGGCTGAAGCCTTCACAAACCAACACCACCCACTACACTATATGGCAACACATCCACAGACACCAAGGAATATCAAAACAACACAAAACACACGATACCACACACAAATACTGTCTTCTCTCCCTCCCTGCCCACCACGAACCAGCTTCCAGAAGCACATCCATACTCATATCTCCATCTCCGTTCCACCAAATCACTCAACGACAACACGCAGCTACAGGAACGACCTCCCGAAATACATCCTTCCGAATCCTCCCTTCCTCGAGAGGACAGAGTCCGCCTGGCCAGGTTGAGATGTGGGCACCATCCAGCTCTTATGAGATATCACAAGAGACTGGATGACTACGTCGACAACACCTGCCCAGAATGTAACGCAGCACCCCATACCATTAAAATCATCATAGAAGACTGCATTCCACACAATCACTTACGCCAACAACATAATCTACACATTCTTGAGAGCCCTATGGGAAACCTCGATCGTGGCCATGGCCTTCCTTAAGGACTCGGGGCTGTTCGGCCAGGCAGCTTAGGGAACGACAACAACAACAACTTTGAACCATTGAACGCTGCAACCTCGATCCAGCTGACATGGTTTCCCTCAGCCACTATTAGTTACCCCCGCACGTCACTTGTTTCACCTCACACTGTACACAAAGCCACCAATTATGCTTATTATCCCACCAAAGAACACCCGCACGCAGTCAGCTTCAAGGGCAACGCTAGCATTATGATTAGTTTTTCTGGTCCCCTTTCTTCCTGATGTTTAGCCCCATTATATGTCAAAGGGGGGTGTTGTGGGTGTTTTTCTTAAAGTTTGATGAAAGTCTAGGGAGGAAACTAAATACATTATTTAAAAAAAAATATATATATATATTATATAATTATATACTGTATATATATATATATATATATATATATATATATATATATACACCTATCCCCCCCTTATGCTCGCTTCACACCCGCTTTGGTGGCCAATGGAAATTATATCCGTATACTTTAACGTCATTTAATGCAGTTTGGGAGCTGCATTTCATGACGAGCGTAATTAGCATGCGACACTATATTATGCTGGGCTTGTCCATGGCGTTAATGGACTCGCAGTTAAGGGGGGAGGGTTCGTTTTTATGGACCCCCTTCTCCCTCATGTTAAGCCCCATAGGTTTTGATATTGTAAGAAGTTCGTTCCGTTAGTTTGGCAATTTTTATACCTTTCTCCCCATTTTTTTTCAATATTAAGACCTTTCGTGCCATTTAGGTGCCAATTTTTTCCTGGCGAGCGAAAGCGAGCCTATGATAATAGAAGGAATCGGCCTTCGGCCGGGAAAATTTTCTACCGAAAAATGTACAAATATATCTTGAAAGGGGGTCTAGGTTTTTTTTTCTAAGCTTGATGGAGGTCTAGCGAGAAAACTCAAAACTAAATAAATAAATAAATAAATATAATAAAAAACAAGCACTACCCCCTTAATGACTATTTGTTAACGACCCGTCCGGAATTTCAAACTACCGGCTGCACCAAAATCACATTATAATTTTTTTGTTCGTTTTATAAGCCAATTTTCCGCGACCTAAAACTGTCCCGATTATATAGAGCACACACCGGATACTGCAGTTATCGGAAAGCGGACAGTATAAATGAATGTACTATTTTAAGGGGAGATAGGCCTGTTTTTCTGGACCCCCTTCTCCCTCATGTTTAGCCCCATTAGTTTTCAGATTTTAAGATGTTTGCCCCATTAGTTAGTCGATTATAAGACCTTTAGCCCCATTGCTTCGTCAATAATTATACCTTTCGTGCTATTTAGGTGTCGATTTTTTCCCTGGCGAAGGATAGAGCCTGTAATGCTGGAAGAACCGGCCTACGGCCGGGAAATTTTTCTACCGAAAAATGTACAAATTAATCTAGAAGGGAGATCTAATGGATGTTTTTTTTAATTTGATGGAGGTCTAGGGAGGAAACTAGAAAAATAATGAATATATGCAAAAATCGCCCAAAAATTTAACCATCCCCCCTAAAAGTGGCATTGACAATTGAATTGTCCGTACACCTACAGTATTGTACTGTACACTTAACCTCTTCACTACCATTTCGTATTGTTCATCATATTCTGGTTACCATTAGACGATTTTCTTTCGTTTGTAATCTACCTATACGACTCAAATGGGTACCGTACATACGACTTGAATAAACCCTCTTAGTAACAGGACCTTATTAAGCTGCAGAAAATAATTTAATTTCAGCCAGAACAAAAGGAAAAAAGGCGTCATGGTGCTGAAAAGGGTTAAATGTTCATTGCCATCAAACATCTATATCTTTTTCTTTTCAAAAATCAATAAGGTAAAATATACTGACTCAATTCGTAAATTATAGGCTCCCTATACTCAATAATGAACTCTGAACAACGGGTGAAAATGTGATATTAGTTTAATTTAAGTACTTGGAAAGAATGCTATAATGAGACACAAATATATACGAATGGGGAAAATAGAAAGAGTGTGTTTAATATGCAAGACGGAGAAATTTGAGAGTAAATATAAAATGGAAGACAACAATATTGATGAGGGAAGAACAAAGGAAAGCACATTTGCTTAAAAAGACGATCATAATTGTATTCAAATTACACAAACGTTCATAGAAAAAGTGAATGAGAAGATGAAAAAAAAGACACCGAAACAAAACTACATAATAAAAGGAAATATTATTATTATTATTTATATTATTATTATTGTTATCATTTGTTTTATTGCTAAATATCTTAGTGCTAGCAATAACTCATCTACAATTCTTGATGGCGTCCCATTAATGAGTTGTTTGTGACAACAGAGTCTTGGTGTACATTTATTATCATTAGGAGACAAGAAGTGAGAACCTTGCAGCTGTCAATATGTGCTGTCAATTATTGCACTTTCCTTAATCCTGCCAATATAATAATACCCGGGTTATTATCATCATATCCTGGTACCATTCATGACTTACTATATTGCAATGATATAGTATGTACAGTATTTTATGGGATTTCATATAGTAATTGATATTTTATATACCTTCTTATCCTCAAAATCAATAAACAAAGCATTTTCCTTTCTTTAAATATTCGTGTTGGTATATGAAATGTTCGCTAGAAAATATATATTCTAGAAGTCTCTCTGAAAGTGTTATAGTTCATATTGATATTTAGATAATTCGCACAATTCTAGTGTTGAGTTTTATTGGGTGCTTTGTGGCTCTACACACCAATCACTGGTATTTGCTTTCAGCATGCATTTTGCATCTGTTGCATTTCTTCTAATAGCAGGGTTGACCAAATTAAACCACATAAACACAACCTCATCTGAGAACTAATACTTCATAAAAACACACACTAGCAAATACACATACCTCACCCACTTGCAAACACAATCCACGAAAACACACACACAACCATTACATACATATATACACATAAAACACACATACACACACACCTCACAAACACATTCCACAAAAACACACACGCACACTCAGAAACACATATACACACACATATACAAATAAACACGCAAAAATCACACACACACACACACACACACAAACAAAAACACTCACACACGCACACGAGCACATACACACACACACACACACACACATCAAAGTACCCTTACATGTACTGCAGTAAACAAAAGCCACTCATCCCCAACACAGTGCTCGGGGAGGCCAGGGGATAAACCGTATAATCTGAATGGGAGTTCGTTTATGTAACCCGGTTTATAACGTTAGTACAGTTGGTCACGTGATTTTCTCTATGTAACCCGGTTTTATAACGTTAGTACAATTGGTCACGTGATTTTCTCTATGTAACCCGGTTTTATAACGTTAGTACAATTGGTCACGTGATTTTCTCTATGTAACCCGGTTTTATAACGTTAGTACAATTGGTCACGGATTTCTCTATGTAACCTTTTATAACGTTAGTACAATTGGTCACGTGATTTTCTCTATGTAACCCGGTTTTATAACGTTAGTACAATTGGTCACGTGTTTGTCTCTATGTAACCCGGTTTTATAACGTTAGTACAGTTGGTCACGTGATTTTCTCTATGTAACCCGGTTTATAACGTTAGTACAGTTGGTCACCTGGTATTCTCTATGTAACCCGGTTTTATAACGTTAGTACAGTTGGTCACCTGATTTTCTCTATGTAACCCGGTTTATAACGTTAGTACAGTTGGTCACCTGATTTTCTCTACGTAACCCGGTTTATAACGTTAGTACAGTTGGTCACCTGATTTTCTCTATGTAACCCGGTTTTATACCGTTAGTACAGTTGGTCACGTGATTTTCTCTATGTAACCCGGTTTAAAACGTTAGTACAGTTGGTCACCTGGTATTCTCTATGTAACCCGGTTTTATAACGTTAGTACAGTTGGTCACCTGATTTTCTCTATGTAACCCGGTTTATAACGTTAGTACAGTTGGTCACCTGATTTTCTCTATGTAACCCGGTTTATAACGTTAGTACAGTTGGTCACCTGATTTTCTCTATGTAACCCGGTTTTATAACGTTAGTACAGTTGGTCACGTGATTTTCTCTATGTAACCCGGTTTATAACGTTAGTACAGTTGGTCACCTGGTATTCTCTATGTAACCCGGTTTTATAACGTTAGTACAGTTGGTCACCTGATTTTCTCTATGTAACCCGGTTTATAACGTTAGTACAGTTGGTCACGTGATTTTCTTTATGTAACCCGGTTTTATAACGTTAGTACAGTTGGTCATCGTGATTTTCTTTATGTAACCCGGTTTTATAACGTTAGTACAGTTGGTCATCGTGATTTTCTTTATGTAACCCGGTTGTATAACGTTAGTACAGTTGGTCACCTGGTATTCTCTATGTAACCCGGTTTTATAACGTTAGTACAGTTGGTCACCTGATTTTCTCTATGTAACCCGGTTTATAACGTTAGTACAGTTGGTCACCTGATTTTCTCTATGTAACCCGGTTTATAAGTTAGTACAGTTGGTCACCTGATTTTCTCTATGTAACCCGGTTTATAACGTTAGTACAGTTGGTCACCTGATTTTCTCTATGTAACCCGGTTTTATAACGTTAGTACAGTTGGTCACGTGATTTTCTATACACACCGGGATTTTGTGTAGGGAAGGACAAGTAGTACGATAGAACTAAGACTGTATTTTGTGTAGGGAAGGACAAGTAGTACGATATAACTAAGACTATTTTGTGTAGGGAAGGACAAGTAGTACGATAGAACTAAGAGTGTATTTTGTGTAGGGAAGGACAAGTAGTACGATAGAACTAAGACTATTTTGTGTAGGGATGGACAAGTAGTACGATAGAACTAAGACTATTTTGTGTAGGGAAGGACAATTAGTACGATAGAACTAAGACTATTTTGTGTAGGGAAGGACAAGTAGTACGATAGAATTAAGACTATTTTGCAGAAATTAATTCATATAATCAAATGTTGGTTATATACTAAATACAAATGTAAATTAGTCTTACTATTTTTGGTTCTATATATAAATTCACGGCGTTGGTACGAATTACTGTGGGCGACTGGACATATTGCATCACCGCATCGTGTCTGACTTACACTCTACATACACACAATATCTCTCCGATTTTTCTTCCATTGCACTGATGCGATACATATATTGTATATATATACTGTATATGTATATATTTGAAGGAAATTATATTCGGTTATATTAGGTAATGTTAGGCAAGGTAGATAAACAGATAAACATTAGTGTTAGTATATGTATAGCCGGCAATAATTACAGCTTTTGCAGATATTTTATAATTATTCCATTATAGATAAATACATACTGTGAATACAAATGGGAAACGGAAAACAAAATCAACGGATTGTTAAAAATCTGTATATTTTGTTTGCCATATTTCTACATAAAATAACTAAACTAGTATAAAGAGAAGTAGCATTTGGCCAGTTACAACTCAGGAATTGCTGGGTAATTAATCTAAACTCAATTATTATACACTGTTGAATAATTATGACAAAAAAATCATATTACAGGGGTTCATTAGTTAGAGTTCACTGCCCTTTGCTTACCACCAGAAGGAGGCCAAGTATTAACCCCTTCTGTACCGGCGACGGCTTTCTAAATTTATTTTAGCTAGGCCTATACGAACACGATTTTGTGCAATTTAAGAAGCATCCGTGGTAGGAAAAGTGGTAAAGTGAGATAGTTTGAGGAAAATTAATTGCTGAAGGCCCTTTTGCAACTGAATATAGTCGTCTAATGGTAGCCAGAATAATGTAAACAAATTCGTCGCCGGTACTTAATGGCTTAATGACCACGGCTGTACCAATGGTCAGAACCGAATCGACAAAAATAAACCCCGGGTCCGAATTAAGCCGACCGGCACGAATTAGGTGTTGTTACGATCCCAGTGCAAGCATATACCTCAGGCGTAAACCTAACTGGAAAAAAAGAGGGTAATGCTTAGTTAAGGGGGTATATACTGCTTGTTTTTTGAGCTATGTATATACTAATTAATATATTTGTGGAGTTCCTCGCTAGACTCCCATCAAGTTAAAATAGTACCCCTTAGACCCCCTTTCAAAATCAATTTGTATTTTTTCTGCAGAAAAATTTCTCGGCCGTAGGCCGATTCCTTCTAAAATTACAGGCTCGCTATCGCTCGCCAGGATAAAATCTCTCTTTCTCTCTCTCTCCCTCTCTCCCTCTCTCTCTCTCTCTCTCTCTCTCTCTCTCTAATCACCCACTCTATAACCCCGTCAGAATTAGTGTTATCGGGCAGGAGGGAAGCTGATTGTGTCGGTCGTAATTCGTGTGAGTGTCAAAGCTAATGCGGCAATGAAATAATGTGATTGGAGTAGTGATTCGACGGGCACATTCCGGGCCCTCATTTCCAGAGTCCAGGCCGCTGTCTGAAATACACTACTTTTTTTTCGCGATGAGCAAATTGGCTTTTATTCATCTTGCATTACCTACTCTACCCCCCACCCCCTCCCTTCTCTCTCTCTCTCTCTCTCTCTCTCTCTCTCTCTCTCACACAATAAATTATTTGAATAATTAGAAATTCTGGGGATAAAGCTGGCAATATATGTCAATGGATTAAAAGCTAGCTTAGATCTAATCAGCAACAGAGAGTTGTTATTAATGGCACAGAATCCAATTGGGTGTCTGTTATAATAATAATAATAGTCCTTAAAGCTAGCGCATGCGCCAGCTAAGGATAACCCAATATGGCCGATTAGGCGTATTTCCATTGGGGTCCTGTACTACTACCCCATCCCCTTGCTCATGAGGGACGGTTACGACTCAGTGCTTGTGAAAAACCTTTAATGCGCCGAGCGTGGGCGCGATCCTGGGCCTTCTGGGTAGAAGTCCAAGACGCTAGTCACTACACCAGCGAGCCGCTTCAGCGGTGTGCCTCAAGGATCAGTCTTTGGTCCGGTTTTATTTATTATCTTTATAAATGATTTTGATGTAGATCTGTATAACTTTATCTCCAAATTTGCTAACGATATAAAAATAGGGAACATGTCTTAAGGGGGGTCACTGGCTTTTTTTATCTTTCTCTCCTTTTCTCTCTTTCACTGGCTTGTATCCATTCGGACCCATTCAGCCAACTGTTTTAAGACGTTTATCCCCTTCTAGGTGTCGATTTCTTCCTGGCGAGCGATAGCGAGCCAGCATTGTATGGAGAAATCCGGCTTCGCTGGAGACATTTTTCTATCGAAAAATGTACAAATTTAGCTTGCTGTGAAAACAAAAATATATATATTGACACCTAAATGGGGGTAAACGTCTTAAAACACTAGGCTGAATGCGACCGAATGGATACAAACCAAAGAGAGGGGGAGAGAATGAGAGAAAAGCGAGGTGGGCTCCCTTAAGTGAGGAAGACAGAAATAGCCTACAGTCCGACTTCAGCAAAATAATGGAATCGTCAAGAAAGTGGCATATGCCCTTTAATCTTGATAAATGTCAATTTGTTCACGCTGGTACAAAAACAAAAGAAAAACAAAAATATGATTATCAAATGAAAGACCGGTATATACAGTATGTATATATATATATTGAGTATATATCACAAATACACGTGAGCTACTAAATGTTTCTAATCTCTCAGTGCGGTTCGAACCGTCGACCGTCAGGACGATAGCCGACGCTTTAATCAACTACACCACGGCTGGTGTAGTTGATTAAAGCGTCGGCTATCGTCCTGACGGTCGGCGGTTCGAACCCCACAGAGAGATTAGAAACATATATAATTATATATACTGTATATAGTGACATACACATATATCAAATCATCGACTCCTACACAACGTTCAAATTAAGTATACAGCATGCTACCTAGTTTATTTGAACGGATATAATGGTTTAAAGGAAGGAGTACATTACCCTTCCAGTTTTAACCCCCGGATATTATAACTTCCGGCCAGATAGAGCTCCATGATTGGCTCTTTTGTCTCGGCGGTCGCGTTCACTCCGCTTTATATTTGCTCGCTACAGTCGGGAGAAAAGTCGTGTAACGCTTTTATAACTCTGGTTCAACATTTTGACTACGTGGAGGTTTAACGCAATAACATACAATCGTCTACAGTAAATTAAGGTAGTAATGGTTGAATGGGTTACTAAAGTTTGTTTTAAGGGGGTAGTGGTTATTTGTTGGTCTATTTATGTATTTATTAATTTATTTTATAGTTTCCTCGCTAGACCTTCATCAAGGTTATAAAAAAAAAAAAAATGGATATCCCTTCGAGGTAAATTTGCAAAATATTCGGTTTAAAAAAATATTAGCTTAAGGCCGCCAGCAAAAAACCGACACTTAAGTGGCACGAAAGGTCTTTGAATTGAAGAAAAGGCAGAAGGTCTTGAAGTCGCCAAAATAATGGAACGAACGTCTTAAGATCTCAAGCTAATGGGACTAAACATGAGGGAGTCCAACTGGCGCCTGACTCCCTCTCCCAAACGACCGAATTTTCACTAATCTATTCACTAGCATTCTTCATTAATTCCTATTTATTACACTTATCTTGCCTGATCTATAGTCATTCCTCTATTTTGAGTATGAAATGGGTAATTAAAGTATTCATGCTAATAGACCCTAATAAAGGTACATTGGTAATAATAAATCCATTTAACTTAAGGATAGGAAGGTTAATCACTGCCAATATCCCCAATGATTGTATGTACATGTCTTTACACTTATGTTTAACCCTTTCACTACCGAGGATGGTTGTGGCAATATTTCAACGATATTTAGACGATTTTGCGCAGTTTAAGAAGGATCTGTGGTAGTAAAAAGGGGTAACTGAGATAGTCCGAAGCCTGTTAATCGCTGGAGGATTATTTTAAACTGAATAACATCATCTGAAACTTCCCAAAATAAAATGAAAAAGACGTCGCCGGTACAGAAGTGGTTAAGGTATGACTGAATGCTTGGCACTATTGAGTAGGCAAGCTTTGTGGAATAACATGATGTAATATTCAAGTAAATGGAGAACCACTGGATATAGTTTATGATTTAAAGAATCTGGGAGCCATGATTGGAACACGTGTGCAGGAGAGGATATAGAAATATGTGGATTCATGGGAGAAAAATATTAGGGGCAATCGAAGCTTTGATCTGGAGCACAAATGTGAACATGAAAGCACTGAAGAGATTACACGTGGTAGTTTTAGAGCCTACATTTAAATACACTGTATAATTCGTGGGTTGTAATAACCATTAACGCGTGTTTTAATATATATATATATATATATATATATATATATATATTGATTTAGTCCTGCCTGTCTTGATGGAGTAATGGTTAGACCGTGTAAGTACTGTGTGAGATATCCTAGGTTCAAATCCTGGTAGAATCATATATTTTCATTAAATTCATTTGGGGGTTATTGGTCTTAAGAACGATGTTAAATATAAAATCAGTTTAGCTGTCATATATTCAAATTCCATTCTTAATATATGTACCAGATTCGCTTCCAGTTCTGTATTTTATTATTGACACGCCTATTTTACCGTGTATGCTATTCCAAATCAAGAGGGAGAGCAGTGGAAAATTGGATATGATGTGTTGGATAAGAAGATGATCTACTGTTGTATAATCCTCTTCAATATTGTTATATTCTAGCTACCTGTAGACCATTATGCTCAGATCAAAAAGACTCTCTAGATGCCAAAGGGTAGAAGACTAGTTCAAGTAACCCTCCAACGTCTAAAGGTTTTTCCTATGATCTATGTGAATTAACAAACGCTCAGAGATGTTAGCCAAAAATATCACACAATTAAGTTAATTAGATGAACATTTTAGTTAATAACATAGTCAAGTTCGGTATGGTGTTGGAATGAAACTAGCTGATGTTGTAGTCGTGATATAAACGAAATGACATTGGACTTTTAAGTAAATAGGGTTTGGTAATGATATGGTATTAATCTGAAGTAGTAATAAATGTGTATCGTAGTATTGTGGGTAGGTGTATAGTGCACTTCAAATTATGATGTACCACACAACTAGTTCAAGGTTTGATGAGATTATACTGTACGATGGCATTTGTGTGATTGTTCGAGTACTGCGGATATTATATTAATGATTTTCATATTAAATAATTTTGAATTAGTCAGTACAAACCCGAGCACTTAGGGGTACATTGTGATCCTCTGAATGTTCATGCAGATATAAAAA
>CM064502.1:14875776-14998637 GCA_032716605.1 Paralithodes platypus | reverse complement strand
GTTTATATATGGTTGTCATATAAGTTTGGTTTTGATAATGTCCATTAGTGGCAGTTATTCAGTAGAATAAACCAGATTGTATAGCAGTGTTGGGTATTTACTGAGGAGTCGCTTCTCTTCTAGGAGATGTTTCCGCTTGAGTTGTCCAACAATGTTTCCATCTAATATTTGTTTATGTTTTGGCAACAATGATATGGGACGATAATTGCTAGCATCATTCATTTCACCGGATTTTAATATAGGAACAACAATAGAATGCTTCCATGCTGTAGGGAATATAGGAACAACAATAGAAGGCTTCCATGCTGTAGGAAATATTCGTGTCATGATTAAAGTAATTACTATACATGTCGACGATGTGATTATTACTGGGAAAGTCTCTCTTAGAAAATGTGAAGGGCCACGACCATACGCGTCCGTATTTGGTAATGCTATATAACAAGATCGATAGTCTCTTCAGTGAGTTGAGGCCGAGACATATTCCTTTGATGAAATTATAATTATAATTTAGATTACATTAGCCAGTTCAATTCCGCTGCCATTATTCCTTAAATGTTGCTATCTATCTACCTATCTATTGCCCGACGCCGTGATCCCCGAAGGGGTGGCCACGAAACGAACCGCCTCCATGCACCTCTGTCCCCAGTCAGTCGACGCCCCTCCCCCCAACCAGCACCGCCTTCGTTCATATACTTCCTCACTTAATTTTGCTGTGATTCATTAAATGTAGGTTTCTCAATATTTGAAACAAAATAAATATATAATCAAATGTTCTATATCAACATTTTCGTTATCATTTGTAAACATTTCATTATTTTTAATTTTACTTTCCTTTAACTATCTCTCCCAGACTTCCATGTTGGCCGCAAAATTACCTCTAATGTTCTCAAACGGCTTGTTGTAGAGTATTCTGACTTGGCTCTTTGAAGTGTAATTTTTGCTTCTTTCTGTGATGTCTCACACTGATCTTGTAGACTTACATTACCTTTGTCTTCCTTTGAGACACCTGAATAATTATAATGTCTCTCTTGCATTAATGTTCGCAGTTCTTCTGTGATTCACAGAACAAAACACCTCACGTCTGTTGTAATTATTGGCTTACATAGCATTAAGCATTTTTTATGTGTCTGTGAAATATTTTGACTTAAATATTTACATGTATAATGTATAATCAGTTTTAAATATGTTATTTAGATTACTTTTCCACCATCATTAAATTACAAAAGTTCTTGGATTTAGGTTATTGTAAATCAAACATGACAGTGCTGAATCAGTTACAGGGCAAGGACACAATGAGTCAGGTTTTTAGTGACAATTTTATCAAGTAAAGTGGCAGAGTAAGGTGTGATTCTTGTAGGTTTGTCATTTATCTGTGATACTTTCATTAATCGAGTTTAGGAGTAAAGTTGGTTGGTGGAGAGAACATAATAAATAGTTTAATATTGCTGATCATTTTTTAAATTATTCAGTTCATTATGCACAGACATGAGATATCCATTAAAATCGCCAAGGATGTAAAAATATTTGTTGCGTAAATATATTGCTTGAAACAAATCAGATATATAGTCAAAAGTGTGTGAAGAGCATTATGGATGGCGGTTCACACAACCTTACAATGACTCTACGTAACTTTCGGCATTGTTCTATCACTCGCACCAAGTTCCACCCCCTCATTTATGTTAATGTTAACATAAGAGAGTTACATTAAAATATTGGGAGGATGGGATTCATCAGCCTTGATTGGCAACCCATCAAGGGGAAACAACCTTATAATTATCTGGGTGGATGGGATCAGTCTGTCTCGGTCGGCAACCCTTCTAGAGGAGTAAACTTTATACAAATCCTTAATGCTCAACTGAGGGTGAAGCAGGTTGGTGGATGGACTAACCATCCAACTGTGTGAAAAAATAGTGCTTAAACAGATAAATAGAGGGCCTCTGGCTTGGTATGGTCCTAAGTTGAGTGGTTAATCCAGTAAGTTCTTTAATAAACTGGCACGGGTTGTCCTTCTCATGAGGGACAGGTCCGCTTGCGCGTGTTTTGTGCATGGCAACCCTCATAAAGGGAAGTTAGGCGTCCGGCAAATAGACATTAAGATCGTACCTAATATCTACTGTATACATACTACGGTACGCCACCTCTTCCTCTGTCCACATCGATAACTATCAGATTAGAATATAGCATTATGGTAATTGAATACATGGGCGAGTAGCCATGATTCACTCACACACAACATATCAGAGTTTCTCTCATTAGCTAAGATTTCTATCACATCTTTGTTGACTAAAATACTTTGAGCCATGATGTGGTCGATATTCAGATTATTCCTTTTATGACTTGGAGTACCACTGGCATTGTTCTCTTTGGCAACCTCTTTTGGGTTGCTAAAAATACATATAGGTGTTTTTTTATAACTCGACTGGAGGCATAGCTTATATTTCAGTTTGTAATGAAATCTACAATCAACGTATAATCAACAAGTAAGCTCTGGAACGTTCTCCCTCAATCGATCCTTCCCTCATCCTTAAAATGTTGAATTGACTTGAACTTCTTCAAATTCCATGTGTCCAGACATTTTGACTCTATCGTATCTTTCACTCTTGCAAGTTGGGGAGGTGTGGGGGTGGAGGGATTTGTTATAGACAGTTTTGCCTTTTGTCTCCCTCATAAAACAAAATATATTACTGTAGGCATTATATCCCCGGTCGCATATTTCCGAAGTAGAGACGAGTATATATCATAGGGAAATTAGGACCAATCAGAGGCCGCAGTGGCAGTGACGTCACCCACAAGGGAAGGAGCCAGTCTGTCTGTCACTCTCTCTCTCTCTCTGGGTGAGGAGCCTGCCTGCCTCTCTGGTTTCTCTCTCTCTCTCTGGTAAATAGAAGAAGTAAGTCACCTAGTATAACAAGTTATTTCAAATATTAACTACATTAAGCATACATTATGATGTGCTATGTTATGGTTATGAGTAAATAAGAGTAGCCTACCGTATTACGCGTATTGCAAAACCATGACAATTTTAGAAGGCACAATATTATTTCACTGGCGAACTATATTGATTCTTGTGACACTTAAGCAGTTAACCTGTGCTGATAATTTCAAGAAGGAACTTAAGTCACTCATATATCTAAAGGGTTATATATACAGTATATACATAGCCTATACATTACTTTATTTTAAATGTCATTAACACATTAACATTATCAGATAGTACCAAATATATTAAGCATCAAATGTTATGAAATAGTTAATGGTTTAACACCTTACGATCGGCCTATGCGGTTTATTTATATGTACTGCCCAGCGGGGTGTTTTTAGCCAAAATAGGGCTGTTTACGTGATCATTTTCATGCCTAAATAAGACCCAGAACGTAAAACAAGTACCTATCCCTGAAAGGGCATAAACAGAGCTTTCGAATGACACCATAACGATCCTTTTATGATGGCTAGTTTTCTTGCAATAACCGTGCAACGCGAGTGCAAAAAGCATGTAATTCGGTACTTTCCCCATATAATTCAGTATGTAGCGAGTGAGAGAGGGAGGAGGGAGCTGAGATTCGTGTCAGTAGGTTCGCCGCGGTGGTCTGGAGCAGTCATACGCTCGCTAGTCTCCTGCCACCACTTGTCTCTCTCTCTCAGCAACATTACGTGCTGAAATTGCCACTCGACCTATGTCGAGCTCCGCCACATAGTCCAGCTTTATTTAACTCGACTTATGTGGTGAGCCGCTAATTAAGGGTTAAGTGCATAAGGTAGAGCCAAAGGCTAATTAGTAGGCTATATAATTATACAATACGTGTTAGTGAGTTGGGCCTAGGCCTATAGGCTACTTAGGCCTTATAATTAGGGTGGGGTGTGAAGGGGATCTGCCTTGTGTGAGCCAATCGACTTTCTGTAGACTCCCATTTTCTTTTATTCTTATGTATGACAGCTATTTCTATATTTTGCTAAATATTACTTTTATTGTAGTCGATATGTTATGATGTGACAATGTTAATGAATATTTATATAAGTACAGTAGTGGTTAGGGCTACTTGAACACCTCTTAACCCCATTATATCCTGGGCGGTACAATATTGTACCGCCTTCGGTACTTTAAGCCAATATAATATGTAATTTTTAAATAAAGCACAATGTTACAAATAATCCTGATCAAGACACTGGGAACACAACAAATAATGATTTTAAGCAAAAAAAAAAACAATGAGTTCAATCAGCCTGTTCTCTAATATTAACGATTTTTATCGTGAAAGGCGCTGAACATAAAGAAACCATACGATATGAAGTGAGACATTTGGCATAAAGGTTACACTCACCTGTAAGGTTGGACTGTGATTCCAGATGAACGATGAGATATAATTGTGAATTTTGTTATTCCCTTCATATCAATCTATCACTTTCTCTCCTATCATTGATCTTTACTTATTCCCTTAGTCTAAAAATGTGTGTAAGAGGGGGCAACATCCTGTCAGGCTCTTTCGCCGTAACCAATGGTGTTAGGCAGGGGGGGATATTGTCTCCGTATCTTTTCAACGTCTACATGGATGATCTTAGTCTGGAGCTGAACAAGACTCGCACTGGGTGCTGTATTGGCAGCACCATTGTAAATCATCTCATGTATGCTGATGACCTAGCCTTAATCGCGCCCTCTGGAGCAGGACTGGATAAATTATTAAGAGTATGTGAAAAATTTGGAATCGAACATTCAGTCAAATTTAATCCTATAAAGAGCAATATCATAATATTTAAATCTAACCTTCTATTGAAATCAAAGCTACCTAAATTCCATTTGTATGAAGAAATTATAGAAGAAGTAAGTAAAGTAAAGTATCTAGGACACTATATTTCATGTGATCGCTCAGATGATGAGGATATGGGTCGTCAGCGAAGGCAACTTTACATGCAGGGAAATTCAATATTAAGAAAATTTCATATGTGCACATGGGATACAAAAATAACATTGTTCAACTCCTACTGCTCACCAATGTATACAGCACAACTATGGTGGAACTATAAGAAAATTACAGTGAATAGACTAAGTATCTCATATCACAATATCATGAAAATGTTTCTGGGGCTCTCAAAATATGAGAGTACAAGTACGCTATGTGCCTATATGAACTTACACTGTTACAAATCACTCATTAGAAAGCTAACATATAAATTCATTCAGCGCCTTAACACTTCTGAGAACAGGATCATTAAAATGCTACAAACTCCAAGCATAGTGTACACCTCCAGGATCCAGGCACACTGGAGGAAGTTGCTCTATATTTAACCTTAAGTAATGATTTCAGGTCTGCTACTCTACAGAATTAGCATACCGGTACTGATCCTCATAGTGCAGTACAGTACCGATATTCCTATACTGTACTGTAGCAACATACTGTACCGGAAGCTAAATGATGTGAGGCATGGTACTGTACACAATTAGGACAGTGGTTTTGGTAACACAGTAGTTTGATGACCACTGTTTTTGGTTGAGGCAGTGCTGTGAACTACATGATAGCAAGCTGGGTATTATTTAATTTCTTTTTATTTTATGTAGCCTATGTACAGTAGCTTATATATATTTATATATATTTATGTTACTGTAAGGTATATATGGACCCCAGTATGGTCCCCTGTGTCATATCTGAAATAAAGTATTATTATTATTATTATTATGTCTCGATTCAGCCACCCCCAGCTATGGGGTATGTGCCTGAGTGTATACATACATACATACATACAGACATACATCTGTAGGCCTACATACATATATTATGGAATGAGATCATTACATATGCGGAGAGAGAGAGTGAAAAGTGACCATTTATAGTTTATTTACGTTGTGCATGAATGTAAATTTAAATGATAATGATAAATAAAACAGGAACTATTTGAAACAATTTAACTGTCTAAGGAGAACTGGCAACACCCTCCTCCTCAAATCTTGGGATGAATGATGCCAGAATCGCAACATTTTCATTGTTTACTCGTTGCTTATCAAGTAAAACCATAATTAATGGGAATAACATATTGTACTCTGGATGCTTATTTAATCTAGACAGAAACTATGCGAATAAATATTGATAACTTGTTATACTAGGTGACTTACTTCTTCTATTTACCAGAGTGAGAGATAAACAAACGAGAGGCAGGCAGGCTCCTCACCCAGAGAGAGAGAGAGAGAGAGAGAGACAGACAGACTGGCTCCTCCCCTTGTGGGTGACGTCACTACCACTGCGGCCTCTGATTGGTCCTAATTTCCCCTATGATATAACTAATCTCGACTTCGGAAATATGCTCCCCGGTCTTGAAAGCCCCCTCAATATTAGGGTGCGTTTTTAGAAATGGCTGATATCGAACAAACGAGTCAATTTCTAAAAGAAGAAGCGTAAACACCAAATAATTCACATAATACATCATTGGAAAACTGATTCGTGAAATCTACAACCATATTGGCTCAAAGTACAAATTAAACTATTTCTCAATCCTATTTCCCCCCATAGATTTAAACTATATCACCCAAACACATACTTCTAGCATTTAAACTATATTACCCAAACACATACTTCTAGCATTTAAACTATATCACCCAAACACATACTTCTAGCATTTAAACTATATCACCCAAACACATACTTCTAGCATTTTAATCTCGGTCTTTCCCTCGCTCTGACTCATTCCTATAATCTCTCTTAAGGGGCTTGTGGCCGTTTTGGGGGGCTATTAATTAATTTATTCCTGTATTTTTTAGTTTTTTTATTAAGCTTAGAAATATACCCCCAAGACTCCCCTTCAAGATAAATGTGTAAATTTTTCGGTAGAAAAATGTCCCGGCTAAAGGCCGGTTTCTCTTAAAATTACAGGCTCGCTATCGCTCGCCAGGAAAAAATCGACACCTAAATGGCACGAAAGGTCTTAATATTGACAACAAAATGGGGCGAAATGTCTTAAAATCGACAAACTAATGGAAGGAACGTTTTAAAATCTCAAAACTAATATGCTAAGCACGAGAGAAAAGGAGGTCCAGAAAAACGAGTAGTACCCCCTTAATATCCTACCCAAACGTGTCATTTTCTTAGGCCCAACCACATACTCAAAAATTCTCCAAAAGTCTTGTTCTCTCACTCTCTATTTCTCTTTGCCACAATCCTGCAATCCTGTGTTGGTAGTGTTATGGTTTAGATGCTTATGTTCTGGGCGTGGTGTCCCGAGCTCGAATCCTGGGAGGACCATATGCTTTCATTAGTTTATTCAAGTGCATTGGGGTTTGTAATTGATGATTAATGTTAAGAACAGGGTGTTACTTTATTACATGCTCAGTTTCTCCTATTCTGAATATTTCATAACTATTATTCTCAGTCTGTATTTCCAGTGTTTCAGTCCCTCTAATTATACTAATACAACTTCACAATCCCGTATCTCCTGTTCTCAGTTTTTCATTCCTTCTTATCCAATCCATCCCATTGGTTTAATTTCTCCTAATCTCCGGTATCTCACTCTCTCTGGCCAAATCCCATAACCTAGACCTATGCAACTCCTAAAGTTTCACCCTCAGTGACCAATATCCTAATATAGAGTTAGAGTGTTTATAAATCTGTGTATGATTACCCAGGTTCGAATCCCGGTGGATCACATGCTTTCAATAATTGCATTGGAGGTGTTTGGTGTTGGACTGAAACTAAAACAAATATAATATCCCAATCTCCTACCTCAAAGGTATCACTCGAAAGGTTTCGACTCAATTACATAATCCGGAACTATCCAACTCACAATGGTTTTTTTTTTTTTTTTTTTTTTTTCTATGTGATTGAGGGAGGCAAAAGGCATAACTGCCTATAGCGAGTGCCTCCCCCATAGTTGAAAGAGTGACAGGGCCAAAATCAAGGGACGTTCGAGCCAAAATGCCTGGACACACGGAGTTTGAAGCAATTTAAGTCATAGGAAGAGGGAACGACTGATTCTGGGAGAGAGTTCCAGAGCTCAGATGTTGAGTAGAAGAAAGTTTGAGAGTAACGTTTCACTCTTGGGTTGGAGAGTTGCACAGAGTAGGGGTGGGATTTAGTTGCAAGACGGGTACCACGTGCCCTACGTAAAGGAGGTGGTATGCACTGGGATAGCTCTGAGGAACACTGATTATTATAGTAGCGATAGAATAGCGAGAGAGATGCAACATTGCGGCGGAGAGAGAGAGATTGCAGAGAGTTGGTGAGTGGACGGGAGTTAATGATACGAAAGGCCTTCCTTTCAACTTTGTCTAGGAGAGCGGTGTGAGAGGAACCTCCCCACACATGTGAACAATACTCAATACAAGGGCGCACTATGCCCCTGTACAGAGCAAGAAGCTGTGCAGGGGAAAAGAACCCCCTAAGGCGGTTGAGCACACCCAGCTTCTGGGAGGCTGCCTTAGCAAGACTGGTAATATGGTCCTTCCAAATGAGAGCAGAAGAAAAAGAGACACCAAGAATATTGAGAGAAGATGAAGGGTTGATTGTTGTATTGTTGAAGAATAAGGGATAGTCCGCTGGGAGATCCTGACGGGTAGATAGATGGAGAAATTGGGTTTTGGAAGCATTAAAGTTAACAAGGTTTTCTCTGCCCCAATTGGAAATAGTATTTCGATCAGAATTTAAGAGTTCTATGGCTTCATTACGTTTGTCGTTGAGGGATTGCTGGCTGGGGCGTTCTGAAAAACTAATGGAGTAGTGTAAGGTTGAGTCGTCTGCGTATGAATGGATGGGAATTAAGGTACAGTTAAGGAGATCATTTATAAAAATTGGAAAGAGAATAGGAGATAGGACAGAGCCCTGAGGAACACCGGAGTTTATAAGGTGAGGAAGTGAACAATGGCCGTCCACAACCGCAGCTATGGAACAGCCGGAAAGGAAATTAGAAACAAAGGCACAGATGGAGGGATAGAAACCGAAGGAGGGTAGTTTAGAAATTAACGATTTATGCCAGACTCTATCGAAGGCTTTCGATATGTCTAGTGCAATAGAAAAAGTCTCACCGAAGTCCCGAAAGGAGGATGACCAAGAGTTAGTAAGATATGAAAGAAGATCACCAGTAGAGCGACACTTAAGGAAGCCATACTGGCGATCTGAGAGCAGATTATGAGAAGAGAAATGCTTAAGAAATTTGGAAGCAAGAATAGTTTCAAAAACTTTAGAAAGACAAGAGATAAGAGCAATTGGACGATAGTTGGAGGGTTGAGAGCGGTCACCCTTCTTTGGGACAGGTTGAATGTGAGCAAACTTCCAGCATGAAGGGAAGACGTTAGAGGATAGACAGAGACGAAAGAGTTTGCCTAGGCAGGGAGTCAGCACGGAAGCACAGTTTTTGAGAACAACAGGAGGAACACCGTCCGGACCGTACGCCTTATTAGTGTTAAGCCCAGAGAGGGTAGAAAGTACATCTTTAGAAGAGATTAGGATATTAGGCATAAGTAAGAGAGTTTAGACATACTAGAAAAAACAAATTATACATATATATATATATATATATATATATATATATATATATATATATACGGTATGTATATATATATATATATATATATATATATATATATATATATATAAAACAAAATAATCTCGTTAATTCTCAGTCTCTCAGTCCCTCTTACAATCTTTGTCTCCCTCATTCAGTCACTCCCTCCCTCTGACACAATCCTAAAATCCTTCGCTCTCCAACTCCAAAATGTCTTACACTCCCTCTGATTCAATCCCCTAATCCCCCCAATCATCCCCCTCGCTCCCCCCCAATCCTTCTCTCTCCAACTCCCAAATGTCTCGACGCAATCCCTCTGAATCAATCACTTAACCCCCCCCCCAATCTTCTCCATCGCCCCTCCCCCCAATCCTTCTCCCTCCAACTCTCAAATGAATCGCACTCCCTCTGAACCAATCCCCTAATCTCGCCCAATCTTCCCCCTCGCACCCACCCCAATCTTTCTCTCTCCAACTCCCAACTGTCTCGACGCACTCCCTCTGAATCAATCCCCTAAACCCCCCCCAATCTCCCGCCCCCCCAAGTTACTTCCGGCCACTTAGCCCCGTGTGTGTGTTACCTGCGAGGCAGCAGATATATATTTTTGCTTTGACAGCAAGGTAAATTTGTAAATTTTTCGATAGAAAAATTTCTCCGGCGAAGCCGGATTTCTCAATACAATGCTGGCTCGCTATCGCTCGCCAGGAAGAAATCGACACCTGGATGGGGATAAACGTCTTAAAACAGTTGGCTGAAAGGGGCCGAAGAGACACAAGCCAGAGAAAGAGAGAAAAGGAGAACACAAAAGCAGGTCACCCCCCAAATATCTTGCACTCCCTCTGAATCATTCCGCTAATCCCACTTAATCTTCCCCCCCCCCCCCCCCACAGTCACCTCCGGCCACTTAGCCCCTTTCCCCCCCCCCCCCCCCCACCCGCTGTGTGTGTGTATGTGTGTGGGCAACATCCGGTGGACTTAAATGGTTTTCCTATAATAGGAAAGCTGGAGGCACAATTAGCTATTTATGGCCGGGTTACTTTTAAGGGGGCCGACGTCGCTTTTTTTCTCTTTCTCTCCCTCTCTGTTTGGCTTGTATCCATTCGGCCCCATTCAGCATACTGTTTGAAGACGTTTACCCCCATCCAGGTGTCAATACTTTCCTGGCGAGCGGTAGCCAGCGAGCATATATATATATTTTTGTTTTGACAGCAAGCTAAATTTTTACATTTTTCGATAGAAAAATTTCTCTGGCGACGCCGGATATCTCCATACAATGCTGGCTCGCTATCGCTCACCAGGAAGAAATCGACGCCTGAATCGAGATAAACGTCTTAAAACAGTAGGCTTAATGGGGCCGAATGGATAAGCCAGAGAAAAAGATAAAAGGAGAAAACAAAAGTAGGTCACCCCCTTAAGTCTCACTCCCTCTGAATCAATCCCCTATTCCCCCCCCCCCCCCCAGTCACTTCCGGCCACTTAGCCCCCCGTGTGTGTGTGTGTGTGTGTTACCTGGGACACATCCGACGGACATACGGTAAATGGTTTTCCGATAATACGAGAGCTGGAGGTACAGTCGCGCTAATAAGTGATGGCTCGGCACCAATTATGTTTTGATCAATAATTGGTATCAGCAATATCTAAGCTTCATTTTTTCATATCGAGTGAAATATGTAAACATTTTCCTACGTTTACCTTATTTAACATCTGACCGACATTAATACAGCACAGAGCGAGCCACACGTAATGACAGCTGAGACTTGACTTATTAGCTTGACCGTACAAGCTATATACTGCATATGGCCGGGTTACTTTTAAGAAGGGGGTCACCGGCTATTTTTTGTTCTTTCTCTCCTTTTCTCTCTTTCCCTGGCTTGTATCCATTCGGCCCCATTCAGCCAACTGTTTTAAGACGTTTATTCCCATCCAGGTGTCGATTTCTGCCTGGCGAGCGATAGCGAGCCAGCATTGTATGGAGAAATCCGGCTTCGCAGGAGAAAATGTTCTATCGAACGCTCTGCTTTCTGATTCTAAGCTAGCTTTTAATCCATTGACATTTATTGCCAGCTATATCCCCAGCATTTCCAAGTTTTGAAATCATTTATTGTGAAAGAGAGAGAGAGAGAGAGCATATGAAGGGAGGGATGTGGGGGGGGGGGGGTTAGTAGATAATACAAGATAAATAAAAGCCAATTTGCTCGTCGCGAAAAAAAAAAACAAAAAAAAAAAATAGTGTATTCAGACAGCGGCCTGGACTCTGGAAATGAGGGACCGGATTGTGCCCGTCGAATCACTACTCCAATCTCCTTATTTCATTTCCGCATTAGCTTTGACACTCACACGAACCACGACCGACACAATCAGTTTCCTTCCTGCCCGATAACTCTAATTCTGACGGGGTTATGGAGTGGGTGTGATTAGAGAGAGAGAGAGATTTTATCCTGGCGAGCGATAGCGAGCCTGTAATTTTAGAAGGAATTGGCCTTCGGCCGATAAATTTTTCTACCGAAAAATATACAAATTTATCTTGAAGGGAGTCTAGGGGGTGCTATTTTAACTTGATGCGAGTCTAGCGAGGAAACTCAAAAAATATATTAATATATACAGTACATAGCCCAAAAACTAAGTAGTTCCCCCTTAACCCTCCTGGCCCGGGCTGGCTCTCCAAAGGACGGAGCTCGTATCCGGGCGATCTGGCCGTAAATCAACAAAAGTAAACTAAGGCTAATCTCGCTTAATATATTACCTACATTAATCAAACATATATAGAAATGGGCGCCTTACCTTGCCGCGTAGAATGGCGTTGAGTAGAACTCTCTAGCTCAACTGGTTCCGGAGTGATGGTGATGGAAGTGGAGGTAACTTTTGCCGCATATTTACCTCGGCGCGTCCGAACACTCAACCGCGGCCCCGGCTACGACGCACAGTTGCACTCGTCGCTCCACTCGCAATTATGCCGGGAAGCGATTTGATAGTGTTTTATTGGTTATTATGTAATTTATTATAATAGTTATGTTATTTTCACTCAATAAAGTTATTTACATGAAGTTATTTGTGTCTCTGTCACTTATTACTTAGTTTTATTATTATTATTATGATTATAGTATCACTTTCACTGGACTTTGATAATTGATGTGTCATTTTCCCTTTTATGTATTGTTAGGTAAGCTAGTAATATATATAGTGTCTCTGTCACTTGTTCATATTGTTATGAAGGCACTTATTATTACTTGTGTGTGTCTCTTTCACTTATACTTAGTTTTATTATTATTAGACTGTCACTTTGACTGGCCTAGGCTTATTGATAGTGTAATTTTCACTTATTTATTGTTAGAAATATATATTTTAGTGTCACTTTCACTTGTTCATATTGTTATTGAAGGCACTTATTATTACTTATATGTGTCCTTTTCACTTATACTTAGTTATATTATTATTCTTAGCCTACATTTGAGTGTCACTTTCAATGTTGTCACTTCCACTTCAAAAGTTTATTAGAGTGTGGAAGTCGTTGAAGCATGTGCCAGCACACAGTCCAACTTGACACTCGAGGCATTCCCAAGTGGTTTTTGTGGTTTTGTGGGGTCTTCTTGTTGTGTGGCTGCACACATGGCACCTCTTCTGGATTCTGCTGTTACTACCTGGTGCTTTGAAAGGAAGGGCGTTGAGCTGGTGCTTCCTGAAAAATTCAGCACACCCCGTTCATGACCAGCTGGCCTGGTCCTTGTAGTGGCCTCCCTGGTGTACCCGCATGTTTAGCCAGGAGCTCAAGTATCACCTGTTTGTGGAACTTCCGCAGGGACTTGTACTTCTTGGCTCCTGGAGTCCTCAGACGGTAGATGTTGTAAGCATTGAGGACCGACATATCTACCGTATGCAGGATAAACTTCTTGTACCACCTGCAAGATGTTCGCAGGCAGTCGATGAAGCCCATCTGCTTGTCGGACTTGTCAACGAGGCGCATGTTGAGGTTGTAATCCAGGACAGCAGCTGGTTTCTGGACGGGGTTCTTGGTTCTTCGGTCCACCTTCCCTGTGGCGACCATCTCGGCCTTGTGGCATGTGCTGAGGAGGCTGACCTTCCGCTGGTCATGCAAGTGGATGGAGAAGATGGGGCCACTGTTCTTGTGGAAGATGTCCGTCTTCTTCGTCTTGGTTGGGTAGCCTGGCATGCCCTTCCTCTTGGAGGTACTTGGTCAGGATAGGCGACGTGTAGTAATTATCTGTGTAGAGGATGTGGTTTTGATTGAAGTGCCTCTCCATCATCTTCTTCATTACAGCGCCACCAAAACCAATGAGGGGGTCAGTCACAATTTCGCCACCCTTGCCGCTGTACACCACAAAGTCCAGCACATACCCCGTCAAACAGTCGCAGAGGACGAAGAGCTTGATGCCGAAGCGGTGTCTCTTGGACGGGATATACTGTCGGAAGTGCAGCCTACCACGGAACAGGACCAGAGACTCGTCGAGGCACATCTTCTGGAAAGGAATCAGGTAGGTGGTGAACCGATGACGTATCATGTCATACAGCTTCCTGATCTTCCATAATGAGTTGGGAAGGTGGACTGCCATGTTCTTTGTCAGGTGGAGATAGGAGAGGATGTCGAAGTACCTGTCCCTGGACATGTACTTGCCAAATGCTGGAGTAGTTACGATGTCGCCAGTGATCCAGTAGTCTGCCGGAGCGTGCTTCCTGATATGTGTCATCAGCATTGTGAGTGCCAAGAACACATTATAGGTTTGACTCCTGTAAGGAGATAAAGAAAACCTAATATTTAGTAGTGGCCCCGTAATCATTGACGAACATGCCTATTACATAAGGCATCCTCTTCAAACACTAATCCGCCGTAGTTTGAATCTACCGCGCAGAGCATTTAAAAACTGAGGAGCCTTCATCATGAGCGCACGCGACCTCACTCATGGCTTCAGTCATTATGAATTGGGTTCTCACTACGAAAAAACTTCGTAAAAATAAAAACAAAAAGAAAATAAGAATAACTATCCAATAAGCTTTCCATCATATCGTGGATGTACTTGTGTGGATTTCTGACCAGACGCTGAATCAGGCGTCATTCCTCCTTCACTGACATATCAAGTAAACCAAAATCCTTAATACATCAACGAATGGGAAGGGGACGGTCGGGAGGGCCCCAGTCGTCAATGATTACGGGGCCACTACTAAATATTAGGTTTTCTTTATCTCCTTACAGGAGTCAAACCTATAATTTATTAGTGGCCCCTCCATCATTGACGAACATGCCTGATATCTAAGACTGGAGGGGGACATTCGTAATCATATCATAACTCTAGAAAAGCAGATAATAAAAACAACCACATAGTATTCTTACTTTTGAAAAATGTATTTAATACGGCGTAGGCCGGAAATATACAAGAAAAAGGGGTTCAGGCAGGTGCGTGCTTCAAAGAAGCCTGCCTGACAAAAATAGGTAACCCTGAAGATTCTGAACACAGATCTGTAGTTACAAAAGGCACCCCACTCAACGAGTGGTGACAAATAATAAGTTATAAGTTTATATGTGCACATCATAAACCCCAAAATACATGTGGAGATCAATTGCTAATGAACTCCATTGAACTAATGTTACATTGCTTTCGCAGCTAAAACTACTATAACAACACCGTTGTTTTGTACTAAACTTTGTACTAGCACAAATTCTCTCAGAGAAATTTTCATATCCCATTTCAACCTTAAATTGTATCACAGTTCTCATACTCCGGCGGGGTCTAGGGTGTCCTATGTCAACTGACTGCACCCCCCCCCCCTTTCCTTGAAAATAAACATAAGTGACTGCAGGGCCACCTAGACCCTCTGCCTTAAAGCTATACATGGTAAGGAAGGTTTGTCTAGAGCAACTGACAAGTATCTAGAGAGAAACGTATGATTAGACGCCCACAACTGTGTGGACGCAATATCTTCAACTGAAAAGTTTTTCAGGAAACGTAAAGAGGCCGCCCACTTGCGTAAATCGTGGGCCCTACCCACAACGCCGGGATTACTCTCTTTAATGACTTCTACTAGAAGAGAGGCTAATCGCCGTTTAAGTAAGCGTTTACCCGTACTCGCTACCCATAAAGCACCTTGGGGGTTATGAGGAGCTATTCTTAAATATTTGGTTAGAGCTTGCACTGGACATAAATTATGATGCACCTTTCCCCTTTTTAACGCCGGCACCGTGAATTCAGAAAACACGTGTGCACTATGCTCATTCTTGGCTACAAACGCCGGGGAGGGTGCAATGGAAATTGAATCATTAAGTCTACCAAACCTAAGACAATTAGGTGTGTTGCTCATCGCCGCCAGCTCAGACACTCTGTTTCCGGTGGCCAAAGCCAAAAGGAAAACTGCCTTCTTTAAGATTAAAGCAAAGTCTGCAGTATTTTGATACAGACGAGAATGAAGTAAAGACAAAGCTTTGTCCAGAGACCAAGTAGGCATGAGCTGACGGGGAGGTGGGCGGAGTTTAAAACACGCTCTCATAAATCCTGTTTCCTCCGCCACTGGTATGGATAGACCTGTAAGGTCGAAAAAGGGCACTCTAATCGCAGTTAAGTGATTCTTCAAAGTAACCACAGATAAACGTTTCTGCTCAAACAGATAGTTCAAGTAATTAAAAACCAATGCCACTGAGGGTACAGTTTGTTCCGTTCTAACAATCCAAGAAGTAAAAGCTTTCCAATGAGATTGATATTGTCGCTTAGTAGACTGAGTATATTGATTGAGCAATTTATTGGTCACATCCCTACCGTATGGTGCTAGCCACTTGGCCTCCTGAATGTCCATAATGCAAAAGTCAGCGAGGTCTCTAGGTTGCCAATCGTGTCTAAGTGGAAGTACCCGACCGGGAGCGATACCGGGTCCAGGCACCACATTATTAACTGCTGGCACCACACCTGCGCTGGCCACAGGGGCGCGATTAGCGAGACTAAGCCTCGATAAACTCGTAGTTTGTTCACTACGTGGCACATTAGTGACGCATCTGGCGGCGGAAACAGATAGATGGAGCTCCATCTGTTCCAGTCTGTCACTAGGGCGTCTGGCCCCCCTGCCGGCGTTATCGTCCGGCGGGTGAGGTATAGAGGGAGCTTGTGAGTCTCCTCGGACGCAAAAAGATCCACTTGTGGATGGGAGAGCTCCGCAATCATTAGGTCGAAAATGGGTTGCTTGAGCTCCCATTCTACTGTCGTGCTCTGTCTCCGGGACAGAGCGTCTGCCCAGACGTTCGCTACGCCTGGGAGATAAGATGCGTGAAGATAAATATCTAGACTGGTGGCTAGAACAAAAATCTCTTCCGACACGAGTAGCAACTTCCTTGACCTCGTTGACCCTTGTTTCTGAATACAGTGAACTGCATTCAGATTGTCCATTCTGAAGGCCACTGACTTGCCCCGTAACGCCGGGCCGTGAGCCTGAAGGAAATACAATGGGACTAGTAACTCTTTGACATTTATGTGAGAGATTTCTAAGTGGGACCAAAGTCCCTGACCCTGGTGCCCCTGATTTGACTGAAATCCCCACCCTATGGTGCCTGACGCATCCGTGTCTACCCATACCGTTGGAGGAGGAGAGGTCCATGACATGATTGAGTGCAATGTTTCCCTCTTCGCCCAGACCGCTAGTAAGGTGTGGATTAATTTTGGTATGGGCCATAATTTTCCCGCCGGTAAGAGTGGGAAATATTTGTTGCCCTCCAATATTAATCGTTTTACTTTCAACCGGCCCAACTTGACAGTTAGCTGAATCCAGTTGAGAGAGCCGACCAGAGACTCCCAGACTCTTCGTGTCGTAGTCAGACTGTGAAGAAACCTGAACAGTTTCCTGCGAAACCTGTTGCGATTGTCCACACTCTGACTCAGAGTGAGAGCGGCGGTGTCCCAGACCAGCCCTATCCACTGAATTACTCTTGAGGGAACAAGGTTTGACTTTACCAGATTTACCTTGAAGCCTAGAGTTTTGACATGATTTAAAATGATATTGACATGTTTTATGCATAATTGTTGTGTCTCTGCCACCACCAGCCAGTCGTCTAGATACCACAACACTCTGATTCCCTGTTTTAACAATGGCATCAGGGCTTGCCGGACTAGTTTCGTGAATAATCGAGGTGCTAGGTTCAAACCGAACGGCATCCTCTGAAAAACAAAATTTTGGTGCCTGATCCTCAAGGCCAGAAACCTTTGAAATCTTTTGTTGACCGACACGTGCCAATAGGCGTCTGTCAGGTCTAGGGAACACATCCAGCCACCCGGCGGAAGTGTTAGCCTGATTTGATGAACTGTTAACATTCTGAAAGACTCGTTGTAAATGTGAAGATTCAGATACGACAGGTCTACGACCGGCCTCATCTGAACACTGTCCCGTTTGGGAACCAAAACAGTTTTGACGTGAATACAGGGTAATCTGGGGGTACCGGGATGATGACATTCTTGGCAATCATCTCCTGGACCAGCAACTCCACCTCTAATGAAACACAATTTGCCGTTGTCGGCTGACGTAAGCGAGGTCGCCGGAGCCACTGCCAAGTGATGCCTTTGCGTGCCACCATCCGTGCCCAGGTTTTTAACGGCCATGCTTGGTGACACGTTCGGAACGACCCAGTTAGCAGACAAGGGTTCGCCGGCTGTACTTCCCTCGGTTCCTCCGGCTCTAAGGTAGGCACTGGGAGTGAGAAAGACTTTAGTTTTTTGATGGTGGGTTGGTGGTGTTGGACGCTTCGCCGGCTGGCTGGTGTGGGCCGAAGACTGGCCCTGCCCCGGCTTATACTGGCCGCGTCCCCTCTGTCCTGAAAACCCTCTCTGTCTATGCCTGAACTGACCCAGGGGGGATTGGGAGGACTTAGGCGGAAGAAACGGCTTAGAACCCCCTGGCTGAGCTTTAGTAGGAGGCTTAGGTTTGGGGAAGTTAAATGCGGGTTTCTTAGCCTGTGCGGGACTGTGCTTCACGGCCTGTGCCATGTTAAACACTGTTCGCCATACATCAGGGGACATTAAAGAAGGTGTAAGTACTGGGGACATTACCACCTGGTTAGCAATGCGATCAGGCAGCTTGCGAACTAATGACATTCTAAGATCCTGTCGTGCTCGCACCGCCTCAAGTAAGGCTGTGCGTATGTCACCTAAGGATTGAATTGACGACTGAAGAATCAGACGCCGGGATAATTCAACTGATCTTCGAGCATCCGCGTCTGCGATTGCCTGAGTAGACCTGAGTAAAGACTTAGCCACCTGTTGAGAAACTATGTACTGTGAAAACAGGCGGAAAGCTTTTCCCCTTAGCCTAAATTCTCTGTCTAGGTGAGAAGGGGTAGGGGTAATGAATGGTTCCTTTAGTTCACAAAGATTAATCTTAGGGGCAGCTAAAGGAAAATAAAGCTGACGGAACTCCGCCGGCAGAACCTACCGGCATTGAGAACCATGAATGTGTATCCTGAGGGATCTGGTGGGAAGATTTAGAAGTGAAAGTGGTTGCAAAGTTTTGAGCCTCTACCTCCCAATCCACCCAAGGTCCTGGTCCTAACTGTCCCACCTTCAACACTGGATTAGCTGTCTCGTCTGTGACGGTCTGTAAATCTAGTTCAGGAGTAATAGCCAACAGAGCCTTAATATCATTAAACCCATCCAGCTTAGACCAGTCTGAAAAAAGTTTTGAAGCTGAGGCAGGGGGTAAAGCAGGCTTAGATGCATAAACAAAATAATCCTGATGATAATAACTAGGTATAGCCTTGATATTTACGTCCAAAACATTACCCAAGGCATCCAATGCCCTTAATTTCTTAGACTTATTTCCCTGGATAAACCACTCACGTGGTACCGGGAGTTCCCCTGACAAGGTAGGCTGGGCAAGCTCTGGCTTAGAGGGGTTCAAAGGGACCCATGACTCGTCTGGCCCATAAAGCAGGGGCATAGCTACCTTTCTAAGAGGCGCTTTGTCTAGAGGGGGTGGATTAACATCCGTAATGACCCTGACATTTGACGTAGTGAATGCCGCCGTAGCTGGCTTAGAGCTCCCTGCCGGTGACAGAGTAGGAGGGTTAGGAATCTTAGATAAATCGATTGACGTTATCAGAGGCCGTACCGCAGAACCTGTCAAGGGAGCCCCCAAGTCCATTGTGGGGTTTTCTCGTTGTTGATTAAAGAATTTTGATAGAGCATGAGTAAGTAACCCATCAATTTCTTGTGCTGTAACAAACTGGTTAGGTGCAGAACTTTCAGGTGAATTAGTATTATCATGGGCGGCGTCCAGGCCTGAGCCTGACCCTTGTCCTTCCCTATCTGAAATTAATGACACTTCATCTTGTTCCTCCCGATCCTCCTGAGAAGACCCCGCCGAGGCAGGGGCACCTTGTTTCCAAGATAAATCAGGGATAGAGGATGGGGTCGCCGCGTCCCTGTGGACATCGGCTACTGTGTGACTCGTATGAGTCGGACGTGGATGGTCAGACCCTGGCTGAGCAAATCGCCAAACACCGAGGCTCTGGCCTACGCTCTCTTGAGAGTCTGAAACATTCTCAATTATTGAATATCCTGAACTCTCCATTTCTAGGGTTAAAATATCAATAGGTAAATCTTGTTTAGGGACAGGCGCTTCACTATACTCTGAGGCTGTAACAGAAACATTGTCAGGTGTAGAGGTACGATGAGATGCACTAGACTTAGAATGTCGAGAGGACTTCTTATGGGAATCCTTTTTGGAGGATTTGTGGCTACGGTGTGACCGCGAACTGGACCTAGGTTTGGAAGAATCACCACCATGGCCCCTGGGGGAAGCTTCAGTCTTGCACTTCTTACTAGCCGGGGAAGAGGCCCGACTTGAAGACCGTTGTCTGAGGGGTGACCTTGACCTCGATCTCGCCTGCGACGAGGAGGTGGCTGCCGGGGGAGTAGGCTCTCTCGGGCGTTTAAACGTCTCCACAGACGATACAGAATCCTGGCTAGTCTCTGTCGGCTTAAAACCCTTACTCTAGAGGTACGTTTAGGGGGAGGGTGCTCTGACAGCAACTTATCCCAAAGTGGGACGTTGTCACATTGAAGTGACTTATGTGCGACAATGGTAGTGTAGGCCGACATTTGTTGTCTGACCTCTCTCAACGCTACCGCCGCGGTCTTGTCATTGTCACACAGGACTTTATTGGTTAATTGGGAGCAAAAAGAACAATTACGTGTAACCCAGAGACCCCTTGAACGGTCTAGACATCTAACACTCCTTATGCAAAGGGTATGTGCAAAAATTGGGATACCCGCGCAAGTAGGGGTAATGCACAGGGCAAAAACTGGGGTCACATTAGCCATGACAGAGACTGGTGTGAGGAACTACCGCCGGGTCTGTATTGGTCCGCCGGAGCTCAGCTCTGGAAAAATAAAGAAAAATTTCCAGGAATTAATGCTCATAAGGTTAACCCAAGTGTTCGCATACAAGTGTTAATAACCCGCCGGGTAACGGGATGCAAAGACACAGCTAACACATCTCGCCACGCGGCTGGGTATAAAGAGGCTAAACAAGTCTTCTTAGCTAAGAACATGAAGAATACCCTCTGATATAATGGTCCAGTATGGCACTAATAGTCTGTAGGAGGTGGTGACTGTCTCAAGATTCAATTTTGTAACAAAGCCCCCCTCATAAAGACGCCGGCCCTTGAAATATTTTAGTAGAATAGCCCAGGGCAGGAATATACGAGATCTGATTTTTTAACGAATTGTCCCAAACGATCGTCGTAAAAATAGAAGGCGGCGATACTGAAAGTATCACCCAATTAAGGTTAATCGAAATTGAATTTGTTTATAAATTCCTTAGTTCCTTTACTTAGGGGCACCCGCCGGGTGTGGAAATCGATTTGGTTAAACCTCACTGATCCTTCAAATGCCGTAAGAGTAAAGGCAGCGATACACAGAGTATCACTCACATGGATTGGTTAACTATAAGAGACCTAAGTCGTTTATCCCACCCTGCTAAGGTGCACCCGCCGGGTGAGAAGTCTAAAAGTTAACCCCACAAGTTCCTGACCCCACTACTTTGTAAAAGATCGCCGGGGAGGAACGCCTAAACAACAGCTAGGTTTTCCCCGTGGTTTGTCGTAAACCAGGTAGAAAAACTTATAAAAAACGAGTGTTCTCACGAACGTCGTTTCTTTATATATAACTAAATATATATGTAAGGATGGGTACAGCCATCCCGCCGGGAATTAAAAGGAGGCCTGAAACCAGGCACCCACAGATACGCAGTCCTGGAGAGCCACAGACACCTCCCCTCGCCGGGGAACCAGCCAGTGTTAAAAACCACGTGTGGCCTAACACTGCTCATCGGTCAGGATTTTTCACGGTGAAACCGAGAAAAACCCGCCGGAAGGCAAACCCCACCCTGAACAGACACCATCTGAACAATACGACACGAGGAGAGACACGCACGACTAACCAAGGTCACAACATAATCCGTGGAAATAGCCAATACACAACTAAACCAGGAAACAAATATAGTCCGAGGAATTAGCCAATACACAACTAAAACCCGGATACACATGACACAGTAGGGCATATTTATAAAATAAATAATAATACTAGACATGTGGCAAAGCTACGAGCGGCTGGCTAGGCCTAGGTAGACGGCATGAAAATAGTTGAAATATAAACACACACTGGAATATCACAACAGGAACCACCGCCAACACACCACCGAAGCGATAACTTCCCAACCCCGGGAAGCCTGACACGGACCCAGAAAAAACTTCACTAAGTGAAGAAAAATACGCTGGGAACGTCAGCAAACACACAGCTTACCTCATCAGAAGGATAAAAGGCAGCAATTATTAACGCGTAATGAAAGCCGCCTGCATCACCAACTAAACCAAACTGTGAAAAGTTCACGTGTCCACAACAGGACCACGAGGGTACATCCGAAATAGATGCCCCATACATACGACCCAAAATACATTGCACTGCGGGCAACCAGCCCAGGACACTCCTGCTACGCCTATCCTAACCTTACTCGATACATCCCAGAGTAAACAAATGAGAAAAAACTCACTAGGGACGCCACGAATGCGGAACCAGCGGAGCCTGAAAGGTACGTCCGGGCAGGCTGAGCGCAGAGCAAAGAAGGAGGAATGACGCCTGATTCAGCGTCTGGTCAGAAATCCACACAAGTACATCCACGATATGATGGAAAGCTTATTGGATAGTTATTCTTATTTTCTTTTTGTTTTTATTTTTTACGAAGTTTTTTCGTAGTGAGAACCCAATTCATAATGACTGAAGCCATGAGTGAGGTCGCGTGCGCTCATGATGAAGGCTCCTCAGTTTTTAAATGCTCTGCGCGGTAGATTCAAACTACGGCGGATTAGTGTTTGAAGAGGATGCCTTATGTAATAGGCATGTTCGTCAATGATGGAGGGGCCACTAATAAATATAGTTCTGCCACAGTGACAGCTCTCCATGCCACCATCTTGGCACTGGTCTTCCTCCCAAGAAAGTTGGCACAGATCTCATGATGGTTGTTGGTCTCCTCGACGAGGTATTCCATGACTTCATTGTCATAGAAGCCACAGAAAATTTCACTAGGGGTAGCATCTGGGCCACAGGGAAATGTTAGTGACATCCCGGAACCCATCTGTACCTCGTCAAAGGCTGGACAATCTGGCTCAAAATCAGCCCCATCTGTCCACACAAACAGGTCGGATGCTGATGCTTGAGCACGTGCAGGTACAGCAGGCACATGCCCTGGACGCCCTGGCACACGCCCTTGGCCACGCGGGCGCCCTGCACGCCCACGCCCAGGGGCAGCGGCGTCGGCAGACTGACCACGTCCACGAACTCGCCCTCTCGCTCGTCTTGTCGGGACTTCCTCTTCCTCTTCCTGTTCCTGTTCCTCTTCCTCTTCCTCCTCAGGCGACATCAGGTCATCTGGGTCAATGTTGGGCTCATCAGCATCCTCTTCAGGAGACAATTCGGGTGAAGAAGTGACCGGGCGTCGGCGGTGTGGGGCGCGGGAGGCTGCGGGAGCTTCAACAATGGGAGCCTCGGCCTCGGGAGTTGGGCTCCTTTTGCGGCGAGCCGAGGGCTTCTCCTCAGCAAATAATGCTCTGCGGTGTGTTGAGGGCTGTGGCACACTACTAATACCACTTGAAGAGGCCCTTTGGTCATCCTGAAGGAGAGATGAAGCCGAGGGCTGTGGGTGACCCACGCGGCGTCCCGGGTCAAGGCGTCGGGACAATGGAATGCGGGTGGTTGCTAGACCAGGGTCGGCGTCACTATCACTGTCTTCAGTTCCCTATTCTTTTCTGCGGCTGCCCTGCGTGCTTTTTTAGCTGCACTTTTCACCAACGATTGTTTATACAAATATTTGCCCACTTTCAAGGGCGTACGGGCAGGCAAAGGGGAAGGTCCTGGGCTAGGGCTAGGCCTAGGCTGACATAGCAAAGATGGCGAGGGGGTAGGCCTACGTTCTAGCACATTGGAAGTTCAATAGCACCTTCCTGAAACACTTCCACATCACGATCATCACTACTGTCTCCCCCCTCAAATAAATCAACATTATCGTCGTCTCCCAAGCCAACGAAATCGTCATCTTCGCTTGCACTTATAAATTGTTCTTTGTCCACCAAGCTTTCGCCACTGGTCTCTTCACTATCAAAAAGTTCTCGCTGTATAGCGCTATCACTCAACAAACGCTTCACTTTCTTTCGTTGAGCTTTCTTCTCGATTGCAACAGACGTCGAAGTTGCGAGCGGGGTAGCAGTAGGGCCCGCGGGAGGTTGCAGCGAATCGGACACGTCGGATATAATTTTTTCAGTATTTTACATGGCGGCCACGTACGAACTGATAACGCTAGTAGTTGAGGCTTGGTGGCGCTGCGGTCGCCCCTGCAATGTAAAATTTGGCCGCGCGAATTTTGAAGCACGCTTTCAAGCACAGGGATTTTAAAAGGACACCCGGGCACCTGCCCTTCTTTCGAGGTGTCATTTTAAAAGGACACCCGGGCTGGAAGGGTTAATGGGACATGGGCTGGTTTTTTGGTCTATTTACTCAGTTTTTCATATAATTATTAGTTTCCTCCCTAGACCTCCATCAAGCTAAAAAAGACACACCCTAGACTCCCTTTTAAGATAAATGTCTACATTTTTCGGTAGAAAATTGTCCCGGCCGAAGGCCGATTCTTCTTAAAATTACAGGCTCGCTTTCGCTCGCCAGGAAAAAATCGACACCTAAATGGCACGAAAGGTCTTAAAATTGACAAAGAAATGGGGTGAAAGGTATTAAAATCGCCAAAACTAATGGGCCTGACGTCTTAAAATCTTGAAAACTAATGGGGCTTAACATGAGGGAGAAGGGGCCACAAAAACCAACCCATCTCTCCTTAACTAAGCACTATACACCCTCTTATTTTGTTCCCAGTTAGGTTTACGCCTGAGGTATAATGCTTGCACTGGGATCGTAACAACACGTAATTCGTGCCGGTCGGCTTAATTCGGACCCGGGGTTTATTTTTGGCGATTCGGTTCTGACCATTGGTACAGCCGTGGTCATTAAGCCATTAGGTACCGGCGACGAATTTGTTTACATAATTCTGGCTAATATTAGACGATTATATTCAGTTGCAAAAGGACCTTCAGCAATTAATTGGCTTCGAACTATCTCACTTTACCACTTTTCCTACCACGGATGCTTCTTAAACTGCACAAAATCGTTTTCGTATAGCTAAAATAAATATAGAAAGACGACGCCGGTACAGAAGAGGTTAATACTTGGCCTCCTTCTGGTGGTAAGCAGTGAACTCTAACTAATAAACCCCTGTAATATGATTTTTTGGGCTCTAGCGGTTCGTCATAATAATTCAACAGTGTATAATAATTGAGTTTAGATTAATTACCCAGCAATTCCTGAGTTGTAACTGGCCAAATGCTACTTCTCTTTATACTATTTTAGTTATTTTATGTAGAAATATGGCAAACAAAATATACAGATTTTTAACAATCCGTTGATGTTGTTTTCCGTTTCCCATTTGTATTCACAGTATGTATTTATCTATAATGGAATAATTATAAAATATCTGCAAAAGCTGTAATTATTGCCGGCTATACATATAATAACACTAATGTGTATCTGTTTATCTACCTTGCCTAACATTACCTAATATAACAGAATCTAATTTCCTTCAAATATATATATATATATATATATATATATATATATATATATATATATATATATATATACAGTAGATATATATATATATATATATATATATATATATGTATCGCATCAGTGGAATGGCAGAATAATCGGAGAGGTATTGTATGTATGTAGAGTGTAAGTCAGACAAGATGCGGTGATGCAATATGTTCAGTCGCCCACATGAATTCGTACCAACGCCGTGATTTTATATATAGAATCAAAAATAGTATGACTAATTTACATTTGTATTTAGTATATAACCAACATTTGATTATATGAATTAATTACTGCAAAATCCACTGTTAAGTCTATCGTACTACTTGTCCTTCCCTACACAAAATCCACTCTTAGTTCTATCGTACTACTTGTCCTTCCCTACACAAAATCCACTCTTAGTTCTATCGTACTACTTGTCCTTCCCTACACAAAATACAGTCTTAGTTCTATCGTACTACTTGTCCTTCCCTACACAAAATACACTCTTAGTTCTATCGTACTACTTGTCCTTCCCTACACAAAATCCACTCTTAGTTCTATCGTACTACTTGTCCTTCCCTACACAAAATACACTCTTAGTTATATCGTACTACTTGTCCTTCCCTACACAAAATACACTCTTAGTTCTATCGTACTACTTGTCCTTCCCTACACAAAATCCACTCTTAGTTCTATCGTATGTCCTTCCCTACACAAAATACACTCTTAGTTATATCGTACTACTTGTCCTTCCCTACACAAAATACACTCTTAGTTCTATCGTACTACTTGTCCTTCCCTACACAAAATCCACTCTTAGTTCTATCGTACTACTTGTCCTTCCCTACACAAAATACAGTCTTAGTTCTATCGTACTACTTGTCCTTTCCTACACAAAATCCCGGTGTGTATAGAAAATCACGTGACCAATTGTACTAACGTTATAAAACCGGGTTACATAGAGAACATCAGGTGACCAACTGTACTAACGTTATAACACTGGGTTACATAGATAAAATGAGGTGACCAACTGTACTAGCATTATACAACCGGGTTACATAGAGAACATCAGGTGACCAACTGTACTAACGTTATAAAACCGGGTTACATAGAGAATACCAGGTGACCAACTGTACTAACGTTATAAAACCGGGTTACATAGTGAATACCAGGTGACCAACTGTACTAACGTTATAAAACCGGGTTACATAGTGAATACCAGGTGACCAACTGTACTAACGTTATAAAACCGGGTTACATAGTGAATACCAGGTGACCAACTGTACTAACGTTAGAAAACCGGGTTACATAGAGAATATCAGGTGACCAACTGTACTAACGTTATAAAACCGGGTTACATAGTGAATACCAGGTGACCAACTGTACTAACGTTATAAAACCGGGTTACATAGTGAATACCAGGTGACCAACTGTACTAACGTTATAAAACCGGGTTACATAGTGAATACCAGGTGACCAACTGTACTAACGTTAGAAAACCGGGTTACATAGAGAATATCAGGTGACCAACTGTACTAACGTTATAAAACCGGGTTACATAGAGAATACCAGGTGACCAACTGTACTAACGTTATAAAACCGGGTTACATAGAGAATATCAGGTGACCAACTGTACTAACGTTATAAAACCGGGTTACATAAACGAACTCCAATTCAGAGTATACGGTTTATCCCCTGGCCTCCCCGAGCACTGTGTTGGGGATGAGTGGCTTTTGTTTACTGCAGTACATGTAAGGGTACTTTGATGTGTGTGTGTGTGTGTGTGTGTGTGTTTGTGAGTGTGCGTGTGTGTTTTTGTGGAATGTGTTTGTTAGGTGTGAGTCTATGTGTGTTTTATGTATATATGTATGTAATGGTTGTGTGTGTGTGTGTGTTTTCGTGGATTGTGTTTGCAAGTGGGTGAGGTATGTGTATTTGCTAGTGTATGTTTTTATGAAGTATTAGTTCTCAGATGAGGTTGTGTTTATGTGGTTTAATTTGGTAGTAACCCTGCTATTAGAAGAAATGCAACAGAAGTAAAATGCATGCTGAAAGCAAATACCAGTGATTGTTGTGTAGAGCCACAAAGCACCCAATAAAACCCAACACTATAATTGTGCAAATTATCTAAATATCAATATGACTATTACACTTTCAGAGAGACCTCTAGAATATATATTTTTTAGCGAACATTTCATAATTATACCAACACGAATATTTAAAGAAAGGAAAATGCTTTATTTACTGATTTTGAGGATAAGATGGCATTATAAAGTATCAATTAATATATGAAATCCCATGAAATACTGTAAATACTATATCATTGCAATATAGTAAGTCATGAATGGTACCAGGATATGATGATAATAACCCGGGTATTATTATATTGGCAGGATTAAGGAAAGTGCAATAATTGACAGCACATATTGACAGCTGCAAGGTTCTCACTTCTTGTCTCCTAATGATAATAAAAGTACACCAAAACTCTGTTGTCGCAAACAACTCATTAATGCGACGCCATCAAGAATTGTAGATGAGTTATTGCTAGCACTAAGATATTTAGCAATAAAACAAATGATAACAATAATAATAATGGATAAAAAACACCATCTGAGGAAGAGCACTTTATTGACAACGTTTCGCAGATAGCTTCATCAGGTCACTAACAAATGCTGGTAGTCTGGTACATAGGAGGCCTTAAATATCCGTCCAGACAGGTGGCGGGGGAGGAGAGGGAGGTGGGGGTTGGGAGGGAGGAAGGAGGCAGGACAGGGAGGGGGCAGAAGCATGGGGGGAGGGGAGGCGGAGCCTATATGTGGGTCAAATACATCAGTAAGAACTACCAAAAACAGACATACAAACATGCGTACAGGGTAACAACTCTACTAGTACAAAGAAATACAAATAACTATAACAATAATAATAATAATAAACATAATAATAACAATAATAATAATACAAATAATAATAATAAAAATAACATTAATAATAATAATACAGATGATAATATTAATCGTAACAAGTATAATGAAAACAGTGAAGATAGTGCTAATATAATTTATAGTGGTACAGTACTAGCAATAAATAACATAGAGAGAGAGAGAGAGAGAGAGAGAGAGAGAGAGATAGAGAGAGAGAGAGAGAGAGAGCGAGAGAAGCCGGGAGTAGGGAAGAGATTAGCTGAATTGTAAAGCGAAAGCAAGGGATTGGCGCATTTATGGGGTAGGGTTGAAGGTGTGACAGGTATAAAGGAGAGGGGAGGGTGTTTTTTTTTCTTTTTTTTTTTCCCTAAGGTTGGATTAAAAGGGGAAAGAGAGAGAGAGAGAGAGAGAGAGAGAGAGAGAGAGAGAGAGAGAGGGAGAGGGAGGATAATAAAGGGGTGGTATCTGAAAGGACAGGGGAGGGTAAAGGTGGATGGCATATAAGTGTGAGCTGGGGCTAAAGAGAGTCTGGGAGACAACTATCTCGAGTCGAAAGAGTGTGACGGCGAGGGTAGTAGGAACTATTAACCCGCTCACGACCATATGACGCAGAGGTTACCAGATTAGCAATAAGAAATAGAGTTCTCTCACTCTTATAATTACCTCTCCAAAATTAGCTTTCTGCCCACAGCTAACTCAAAGACAACTGCAGAGGTTAAAGTAACTAAACTAAAGGTTTCTAAATACCCCTGATGGTAACAAAGGCTTTAAAGTATCGCTAATAGGCTCAAAATTGCGTCAAGAACGTGAGAGGGTTAAGTGTAGAAGATCATATAATATTAATGGGAAAGAGGAGAAGGAACTACACATTCATCAATCTTAATGGCTATACAGGCTACATGTATACATAATTATATATCTTGAATACACTTAAATATGAAAGAAAATATAAATATTAATACAAATTGTAACACAACCAATAAATATTCATACACATTTCAGAAGATTCAATAGAGACATTATGGTGTGGTGATTATAGAAATATGGACAGAGAGAGAGAGAGAGAGAGAGAGAGAGAGAGAGAGAGAGAGAGGAAGGGAGGAAGGGTATGGTGCTGGAGTAGGGAAGAGATTAGTATAATTGTAAAACGGAAACGAGGGAAGTGGGCAATTCAGGGGGTAGGTATAAAAAGCTAGAGCGGAGGGAGGAGTTCTTCAAAGGTAGGTTAAATGAGAGAGAGCGAGAGACCGCGAGGGCCAGAGTGAGAGAGAGCGCGAGAGTGAGAGGGAGAGATAGACGGGAACGAGGTAAGCATGTGATATGGAGATTATATAATGGACAGCAATAGCATCATAACATAGGGAAAGGTAACAATAATAATACGAATAAGAAAACATATAAGAATACATATAGCACTAATGATAAAATACTATTAATAATATTAATACAAATAATACTAATAAAAATAACAATAATAATAATAATAATGCACATGATAATGAGGGTGAGAGCGCAAGCGAGAAAGAAAGAGAGAGAGAGAGAGAGAGATAGAGTACATACAAACATACATACAAACACATACACACACACAAACATAAACACATATAAACATATATACATATAAACATATATATATATATATATATATATATATATATATATATATATATATATATATATATATATACGTACAGTTGTACATACACACATACATACAAATACATACATTCATACTTCAACACTGCAGAAAGCATATATATTACATACATACCTACAGATGCACACACAATCTTAAATAATGTGTAACACGAACACAGACATACGCACTAGGTAGAGGGATGAGTGAAGTTGAATTCAAGGGGGTCGTATGGGGTTTCTATTGTGTAATATTTTCTTTGTAAGGATTAAATGAGAGAGGGGACGTGCTAGTGTGAACATTCCACTGTTTTGTTCTACGGTGTCGCTAGTCGTGATCACTGCTGACTCGAGGCACTTCCGTTTGTAGTTGTCAGATTCACGAATCAGCATGCTAGGCCCCATCCCAGTTCATGAGATGGGTAGTTCTGTCCCTGTGGATGACACAGGCATTATTCATATTATTGTTGCGGCAATCGTTTTTGTGTTCCTGCACTCGAGTTCGAAGATCACGCGAAGTCTCACCCACATAACCCTTGCTGCATCCCCCGCAAGGAATACTGTATACCCCAGCTGTAGTCAGGGTTACATGGTTGGCACTTCGCTTGGTAAGGTCCTTGATGGTTTGGCTGGTCGTGCATACCACTTCCATCCCACTACCCTTGAGGGAGCGAGATAGGGCTCTTCCGGTTGGAAGCACGACCCTCCTCTCTCTCTCTTTCCCCTTTTAATCCAACCTTGGGAAAAAAACAAAAACAAAAAACACCCTCCCCTCTCCTTTATACCTGTCACACCTTCAACCCTACCCACTAAATGCGCCAATCCCTTGCTTTCGCTTTACAATTCAGCTAATCTCTTCCCTACTCCCGGCTTCTCTCGCTCTCTCTCTCTCTCTCTCTCTCTCTCTCTCTCTCTCTCTCTCTCTCTCTATGTTATTTATTGCTAGTACTGTACCACTATAAATTATATTAGCACTATCTTCACTGTTTTCATTATAATTGTTACGATTAATATTATCATCTGTATTATTATTATTAATGTTATTTTTATTATTATTATTATTATAATTATTATTATTATTATTGTTATAGTTATTTTTATTTCTTTGTACTAGTAGAGTTGTTACCCTGTACGCATGTTTGTATGTCTGTTTTTGGTAGTTCTTACTGATGTATTTGACCCATATATAGGCTCCGCCTCCCCTCCCCCCATGCTTCTGCCCCCTCCCTGTGCTGCCTCCTTCCTCCCTCCCAACCCCCACCTCCCTCTCCTCCCCCGCCACCTGTCTGGACGGATATTTAAGGCCTCCTATGTACCAGCATTTGTTAGTGACCGGATGAAGCTATCTGCGAAACGTTGTCAATAAAGTGCTCTTCCTCAGATGGTGTTTTTTATCCATTCTGTCTACTTTTCAAGTACCACTCAACAATAATAATAATAATAAGATTTCCTTTTATTATGTAGTTTTGTTTCGGTGTCTTTTTTTCATCTTCTCATTCACTTTTTCTATGAACGTTTGTGTAATTTGAATACAATTATGATCGTCTTTTTAAGCAAATGTGCTTTCCTTTGTTCTTCCCTCATCAATATTGTTGTCTTCCATTTTATATTTACTCTCAAATTTCTCCGTCTTGCATATTTAACACACTCTTTCTCTTTTCCCCATTCACATACATTTGTGTCTCATTATAGCATTCTTTCCAAGTACTTAAATTAAACTAATATCACATGTTCACCCGTTGTTCAGAGTTCATTATTGAGTATAGGGAGCCTATAATGTACGAATTGAGTCAGTATATTTTACCTTATTGATTTTTGAAAAAAAAAAAAATATAGATGATTGATGTCAATGAACCTTTAACCCTTTTCAGCACCATGACGCCATTTTACCTTTTGTTCTGGCTGAAATTATATTATTTTATGCAGCTTAATAAGGTCCTGTTACTAAGAGGGTTTATTCAAGTCGTATGTACGGTACCCATTTGAGTCGTATAGGTAGATTACAAACTAAAGAAAATCGCCTAATGGTAATCAGAATATGATTAACAATACGTAATGGTAGTGAAGAGGTTAAGTGTACAGTACTATACTGTAGGTGTACGGACAATTCAATTTTCAATGCCACTTTGGTTCAATGGTTCAATGGTTCAATTTTTGGGCGATTTTTGCATGTATTATTTATTTGTCTAGTTTCCTCCCTAGACCTCCATCAAATTAAAAAAAACATCCATTAGATCCCCCTTCTAGATTAATTTGTACATTTTTCGGTTGAAAAATGTCCCGGCCGAAGGCCGGTTCTTCCAGCATTACAGGCTCACTATCGTTCGCCAGGGAAAAAATCGACACCGAAATAGCACGAAAGGTCTTAATATTGACGAAGAAATGGGGCGAAAGGTCTTATAATCGACTAACTAATGGGGCAAACATTTTAAAATCTGAAAACTAATGGGGCTAAACATGAGGGAGAATGGGGTCCAGAAAAACCGGCCCATCTCCCCTTAAAATAGTACATTCATTTATACTGTCCGCTTTCTGATAACTGCAGTATCCGGTGTGTGCTCTATATGATCGGGACAGTTTTAGATCGCGGAAAATTGGCTTATGAAACAACCAAAAACTGATAATGTGATTTTGGTCCAGCCGGTCGTTTGAAATTCCGGACGGGTCGTTAACAAATAGTCATTAAGGGGGTAGTGCTTGTTTTTTGGTATATACATGTATATATTTATTTATTTATTTAGTTTTGAGTTTCCTCGCTAGACCTCCATCAAGCTTAGAAGAAAAAAAACCTAGACCCCCTTTTCAAGATATATTTGTAAATTTTTCGTTAGAAAAATTTCCCGGCCGAAGGCCGGTTCCTTCTATTATCACAGGCTAGCTTTCGCTCGCCAGAAAAAAATTGACACCTAAATGGCACGAAAGGTCTTAATATTGACAAACAAATGGGGAGAAAGGTATAAAAATCGCCAAACTAACGGAACAAACTTCTTACAATATCAAATACAATTAATAGGTGATTAACATGAGGGAGAAGGGGGTCCATAAAAAGGAACCCTTCCCCCTTAACTGAGAGTCCATTAACGCCATGATGCAGTACAAGCCCCGGGCATAATATAGTGTCGCATGCTAATTACGTTCGTCATGAAATGCAGCTCCCAAACTGCATTAAATGACGTTAAAGTATACGGATATAATTTCCATTGGCCACCAAAGCGGGTGTGAAGCGAGCATAAGGGGGGGATAGGTGTATATATTTCCTCATATATATATATATATATATATATATATATATATATATATATATATATTTTTTTTTTTTAAATAATGTATTTAGTTTCCTCCCTAGACCTTCATCAAGCTTTAAGAAAAACACCCCCAACACCCCCCTTTGACATATAATGGGGCTAAACATCAGGAAGAAAGGGGACCAGAAAAACTAATCATAATGCTAGCGTTGCCCTTGAAGCTGACTGCGTGCGGGTGTTCTTTGGTGGGATAATAAGCATAATTGGTGGCTTTGTGTACAGTGTGAGGTGAAACAAGTGATGTGCAGGGGTAACTAATAGTGGCTGAGGGAAACCATGTCAGCTGGATCGAGGTTGCAGCGTCCAATGGTGCAAAGTTGTTGTGGTTGTTCCCTAAGCTGCCTGGCCGAACAGCCCCGAGTCCTTAAGGAAGGCCATGGCCACGATCGGGGTTTCCCACAGGGCTCTCAAGAATGTGTAGATTATGTTGTTGGCTTAAGTGATTGTGTGGAATGCAGTCTTCTATGATGATTTTAATGGTATGGGGTGCTGCGTTACATTCTGGGCAGGTGTCGTCGACGTAGTCATTCAGTCTCTTGTGATACCTCAGAAGAGCTGGATGTTGCCCACATCTCAACATGGCCAAGCGGACTGTCCTCTCGAGGAAGAGAGGATTCGGAAGGATGTATTTCGGGAGGTCGTGCCTGTAGCTGCGTGTTGTCGTTGAGTAATTGGATGGAACGGAAATGTAGATATGAGTGTGGATGTGCTTCTGGAAGCTGGTTTGTGGTGGGCAGGGAGGGAGAGAAGACAGTATTTGTGTGTGGTATCGTGTGTTTTGTGTTGTTTTGATATTCCTTGGTGTCTGTGGATGTGTTGCCATATAGTGTAGTGGGTGGTGTTGGTTTGTGAAGCCTTCAGCCAGGAATTGAGTGCCTCTCGTGTCTAGATGGTCTTTGACTTTGAGGACTTCGGTTTCTTGATGTAGGTGATCTGTAGGTGTAGTGGTTCAAAGCTTAAATTGGTACCATCAGAGGGTACAGCATATTATAATTCAATGTTCAGTACAGTCGGCCAAATAAGTGATGAATTGGCACGAAGTATAGTTTGATCAATAATTGGTATCGGCATTATCTGAACATGATATATATATATTTCGAGTGATATATAGAAACATGTTCCTAGACTTACCCACCCTATTCAACATCTGACATTAATAAATACAGTACAGAGCGAGCGAAACATAATGACAGCTGAGTGGTGACTTATTAGCGCTACTGTACATTATCAGAATTGTTGTGATGGTGTTATTTCTAGATAATAACCGTTGTAACTAAGTATCTATTGCACCTACTGTAGTAGCCGAGTAATGGAGCGTATACCAACAATTCAAGTCCTTCTAGTGGTTTTGTTTTGGTCTATTTGTTTCTCATTTATTTATTTATTTTATAGTAACCTAGCTAGACCTGCATGAAGCTTAAGCAAAACAAAAAAATAAACCCCCTCTCAAGATACATTTTTACATTTTTCGCTAGAAAAATTTCCAAGCCTCCTAGAATTACAGGATCGCTATCGCTCGCTAATAAAAATATCGATACCTAAATGGCACGAAAGGTCTTTATATTGGCAACAAAATGGGGCGACAGGTATCAAAATCGGCAAACTAATGGAACGAACGTGTTAAGATGTATAAAGCTAATGGAACTAAACATGAGAGAGAAAAAGCAGTTAATCAGAATGTTTGTCGACGAGCTATTTGATGTTAACCCCTTGTGGATTATAATGCGTGTTGACAGTTTATTCTGGCTATCATTAGACGATTTTATTGAGATTTGGAAGGGTAGCCTACATGGAAGTTAGAAGGTTGATTGAGATAGTCTATACACTTTTAAGTTTCATGGATCCGTCCTAAGCTGCATATAATCGTCTAATGGTAGCTGCACAAATAAAAAAGTCGAAAAACGTCATAATCCTCAAGGGGTTAACTGAGCCGAGTCATCAAATATTAGGATTTCGTCCAAAGACTAACAACTTTTCGGTAAATTTAGCTCTATTCATCTCTTATTAATGGCAATTTTTTTCGATAAGTAGTTTCAGTTTTAAGTAATTGAATAAGCAGATTTAACAATAGGTATTCCTTTGTTCACTCAATTCAAGAGACTCATACAATTATGTTGATTCTCCTCGAACGTTTATATATGGCATCTGGAAGTGAATCTGTAATATATGATACACATAAAATAGTGTATCAACCTTTTCTGTATTAGAAGACGCTTTGTTTTCTTGTGTTTTACTTTGGCTATCATTGACCGATTGTTTAAAAGCTTATAAATGGTTTGTGAGAATTAAAGGGAAATTTGTGATAGTTTTTAGTACTACAGTTTAACGATAATCTCCCAATCCATTAGCCACTCAAACCTAATTTCGTTCGCCTTCCGTTTGCTAGCGATTATAATATTTTAATCGGACATCCATCAGATGAGTATATTTAGTTTGTTTACAAATAAAGGGACTCTTCCTAAGCTGAGTATTAAACTATTCGTGTTTCATTCGTTTTATTTCCTTTGGATGGTTTTGATAAGTTGTTTGTACTCGAAGATGGCTACTAAATATATCCATAAGTATGTAGCATTCGAAATGCGTTTAATGTTTTCCATTTTTTTTTTTTTTTTTTTTTTTTTTTTTTCTATGTGATTGAGGGAGGCAAAAGGCATAACTGCCTATAGCGAGTGCCTCCCCCATAGTTGAAAGAGTGACAGGGCCAAAATCAAGGGACGTTCAATTGTTTGCATCCAATTGATTGCGATACAACAGAGGCTTTCGTGCTAGTTAATTTAGGAATTTCTTTTGAAAGAAAGGAAACAAGTTTTAGAGAAAAAGAAGACAAGACAGCAGTGAAAAGACACTGACAATATTTGCATTCTAATGGTGAGGCCCAAACTCGAGCTTTAACTCTTTTATGCCCCTGGGTCTAAAATGCTCTACCAATCAACTCCGAACACAGAGACAGAATGAATGAGTCTCTACTTTCAGCGTGGGCCGCAAATATACACCCAAACATACAGGTGAGAGAGAGAGAGAGAGAGACAGAGAGAGAGAGATACATACTGTAGACAGAGAGAGAGAGTGAGAGAGAGAGAGAGAGAGAGAGAAGGGGGTGATAGGTAATGCAAGATAAAGCAAGAGAGCGAGCGAGCAAGAGAAAACAAAAACATAGTGAATGAATGCACAGCTTTCTACGTCTACCAAACTCTCTTAATAACTTACAATGCTCTTCAGTCAGTCAGTCTTATATACATTGAGTAGAATATTTTTGTAAAAAAAAAAAAAAAAAAAAAAGTATTATGCATAGGCCTATCCATAGTAGTTTTTCTTCATTAACCTCTCCGCGGCAAACATTGTTTTTTTTTACAGGGTCATACTGTGCGCATGTATGATAATTTTGGGACCCATTGCCAATTTCGATAAAAAGTACATCAGCGTGTAGGGAATGTTTGCGTGCATCGGCCCATATATATTTGACCCCCCAAAAAATGTCTGGGGGAGGTGGGGGGGAACGGTCCGTAGTTGAAAAATGTGGAGCGAATGGCACCGCGCGGCTAGATTGTCATCGAGCGGCGAGATTTCCCTACCGAATTTTCACGCGCCCAGGGGATAGAACCAGAGGGAGGAGGGGCTGGGTTACCGCGTATAATCACGTATATCTCCTTTTTTTATCCCTTTTAGGCTATGTAGAGTACGTATACGTGTGTAGGCCACCCATATAACAATGAATATGCCTCATAGTGACCCAAAATTGCAATATATAAGGGAATTATCAAAGAATTTTTAGGCGGGAACGAAGATGGGTTGGAGGTTTGGCGGCAATTTATGAGATGAGAGTGTGGTTTGCGCTATAATATCACGTATATCTCGTACTTAGAGCACTGTCATGCTATAATACAGACTTGTACATATGAAGACGTGCCATATATCAATATATATACCGCATATAGACCAATTCATGCGATATTTACGCACATTATCAATGAGTTTCTATGCGTGAACCAAGGTGTGATTGAGTTGTGCTGGGAATGAAAGGGGGAGAGGGTGTGTGACGCCATAAATATCACTTATATCTTGTACTTAGACCACTGTCATGCTATAATACAGACTTGTACGTATGTAGACATGCCATATATCAATATATATACCGCATATAGACCAATTCATGAGATATTTACGTACATTATCAATGAGTTTCTAGCAGACGGAAGCCTAAAAGGGTGGGTCGGGGTGGGTGGGTGGGAGGGAGGCAGGGAGTGAATCGTGGAGAGAGTGAAGGCAGGGAGAAACATACGCAGCTATCAAGAAACATACGGAGCTGTGTGATAATTGTGGAGGCGCCCCAGGCGTATGGATGTCTTGGGATTTTGAACCTTATGTCTAGCAGGTGTCTGGTGTTCGTTGCCACCAAGAGGTCTACAATAACATGAGTCAGGAATGGAGAGAGAGAGAAAGTGAGACATGCGTATGTCGTACGTATAAATGGACTTCAGAATTGCATTTTTATGCAAGCAGACATTGCATTTTAGACACATGTGAAGTACCACAGAAACATGTAGGCCATTGACTGTAAATAAAGTACTATATTATAGACCAGCAGCGAGGGTGGTCAGTAAACACAGGCAGATTGCCTTTTTTGATAGAGAGCTAAATATAGACTGGTGTCTCCTTACACTTGTGAAAGGGTAGATTGCCACCAGAGAAACTTATATTTATTTATTTCCAAGTAATATGCAATCTAAATGTATATTCGAGACCTACTGCAAGTATTTGTATGACAGTCATGACTATGTATAATCCAATATACGCGCGTAGGCGAGACATAAAAAAGCTGGTTGAGCAAATTTCGACACCCACACAGTTATTATTCATTTTTATTTACAATATTATACAATACAAATGTATTTGTGAAGAGTATTTTATGCATTATTGTATTTATACAAATTTTGTTCCCAGGCAGAGCTGCTGTGACTGGAGCAGCAAGGAGTGGCAAGGGTCACCCTGTGACCGCTTGACCGTGTGATAATGAGTGGAGTCACACTGAGAGGGGCAATTTTGCTGAGTGTTTGGGCAATTTTTGACAGAATAAAGTTATATAATTACTAATTTTTGACAGAGACAAACTTTTATAAACCTTTGCATGATATAATTGATAATCCCATCAATTTACAAACGTAAATTGGTGGGATAATTCATTTTGTTTTGTATATTGTTATTTCGATTGTAGACACAAAGTTTTGAGTGACAGTTGGTATGAGCTCCTGTGGCATGGTTGGTAAGGTCGCGGACTGGAAAACTCAAAGTGTGGTAGGGTAGTGGGATCGAATCCAGGAGGGGGTTATAGGGAAGGTTTTATACTGTTTAGATATTTTTTGATAAACATTTTTTTTTACAAGATCATGCCATTGTATTCATATGAATACATATGAAATATTGTATTCATATTTCATATGAATATGAAATATTCATAGAATATATCATATTGTAAGAATACAATGACATGACCTTTTTTTTTTTTATTGTTTTATTTTATTATCTTAGTAGGTTTCACAGGATTTATTGAAATATATTTATTTTTGTACAATTAATTTGAGGTAAGAAAATATTTACACATTATTTAGGCTATAACAAACATATATATTGATATACTAAAAAAAGAAGGCATATTACATGTAAATCTTTGAAACTTATAAACTAAATAATGAAACATATAATTATATAATGTAAAAGCTATATCACAGGGACATCTTTGGAACTTATACATTATATAATATATATGTTTCATTATGAGGTAGCGTGATCAATTAGGTCAGGTCAGGTAAGGTAGGGCGCGAGTCCAGGGCAGGGCAGGGCAGGGGGCGAGTCCAGGGCAGGGCACAGGGCGAGTCCAGGGCAGGACAGGGCAGGGGGCGACACTCAGTAATTTTTGAAGGTGTGGTAGTCCCTGAAGCAGTCACCCAAGCAGAGTGCAACTTTGCACTCCGCGCACATTGAGGTGACTCTTTTGGTGACGTGGGGTTTTCTCACACTGGAGCTGCAGACGTGGCACTGCACCTGCCTGTGACGAGTGCCAATCAGCTCGGTGTTGGTTGGGTAGTGTCTTTCGACACCCAGCTGGATTCTGTCAGGAACGTGATCCCCACGCCATGCCGTACGTCTGTGAGTGGTGGTGCCATACTTCTCCAGGAGTTGGTATGCCACGTTATACATGAACTCCCGGAATTTCAGCTTCTGGTTTGGGGACATCTCCCTCTTCACCAACCACAAGTTGTAGGCGTTGAGCATCGTGATGTCAACTAGGTGGAGGAAGAGCTTGTGATACCACTTCACAGTCTTCCTCAGACACTCAACGCCTGACAGCTGACAGTCAGACTTGTCCACCAGGCGCATGTTCTTGGTATAGTCCACTACCATGTCGGGCTTGTAGATGGTCTTCCTGGTTTTGTAGTGGATTTTACCAGAGTCCATCTGGGCACCTGTGTGGACTGTGGAAAGCAGGTGGACGTCTCGTTTGTCCTTCCACTTCAGGGCTATCACTTTCCCGGACTTTTCTAGCTGCTTGTATTTCTGCCCCTTTCGTCGCCTTCTTCGGACATGCCTCTCGCGGTGTTCCTGGGCCAGGTCGTCTTCAGAAGGTGTGTCACTGGAGGAGGCATCTGTAAGAGGAATGACATTACCGGTGAACTTAGGCATAAACTTTCTTGTCTTTCTGACAGTCCCACATGACCCCGTTTGGTTGTCATGAAGAAACTGGCAGAGAGCAGGAGAAGTATACCAGTTGTCAGTGTAGATGATGTGGCCTTTGCCCAGGTAAGGTGCCAACATTTTCCTGACGATGGCACCTGACATGCCCATGGGGTCACCGGCAGCGGCTTTCGGTACGTGAATGTCAGTGCCTGTATACAGGATCATGTCAAGCACTATTCCAGTTTCACAGTCACACAAAACGAAGAGCTTGATTCCGAACCTATGCCTTTTCAAGGGGATATACTGCTTGAAAACAAGACGTCCTTTGAAGAGCACGAGCGACTCCTCAATCACCAAATTGAGGAGGGGGTAAAAGTATTTCCTATACCTCTCCTACAACATGGTGAACACATCCCGAACTTTCCATATCCTGTCAATCCTGTTAGGATTTTCGTTGTCTACAAAGTGCATAAATCTTAGCAGCAACAAAAATCTGTCATGAGTCATGAACTTATTGAAAGTTGGGGTGGCGATGAGAGGGTCGTGCTTCCAGTAGTGTTGCAACACATGCTTCTTGCAAAGAGGCATGAGGAACAACAAGGCAAAGAACGGCATGAATTCTTCCACAGTCGTATCCACCCAGCCTCATATTCTCGCTTTTGGAGAAATGACGTCCAATCTGCCAAACACCCACCTGTAGTAGGCGTTTGTTTGGGCAATGATGTAAGTCATTACCTCAAAATCGAAAAAAGCGAGGAAGAAGTCGCTTTCGTTTGCGTGCTCGTCACAGGGCCAGTCGTACCTGACGTCCCAGGATTGAACTGGGGCACGTCAGGTACAAAATTGACCCCGTCAGACCACTCGAACGAAGGCATGCCAGGGATCGGAATGTCATCTGCGTCTGCTTCTGCGTCTGAAATATCGTTTCCATGGTCGCGATACAACACAGCATCATCATCACCCTCCTCTTCACTTGACAGACGCCCTTCCTCATTCTCGTCACCGACGTCGGACTCACTGCCACTGTTCACTCCCAAATCCCTCCATCCTTGGTCCCGTGCTAGGGCGTCGTCGTCAAAACCCGGGCTGCCAATGCCCTGCGAATCACCATCAAACAGCAGGGCGGCATATTTGGATGGTGTCAGAGTTTTTCGGGTCAGTGTAGCACGTACGGGAGTCTTATGGACAGGGACAGAAGGGCCGGCAGGGGCGGCGTCGGCAGGGGCGGCAGTGGTGCGTGGTCTTGTGGCCCTGGAGGCAGGCAAGATGATGGTGGTGCCTGTCGCCCCTTTCCCTTTCTCTTTCCCTGTTCCTTGGGCAGCGGCGGCAGGGGCAGCAGAGGCAGCAGGGCCGGCAGGGCCAGCAGTCGCTTTCCCTCTCCCTTTCCCCTTCCCCTTCCCCTTCCCTTTTCCTTGGGCAGGGGCAGCAGGTGCAGCAGGGGTGGCAGGGGCAGCAGGGCCAGCCGGGTCAGGGGCGGCTGGTGGTGGTGGTGGTGGTAGGGTCACTGTGGCAGGCGTACGGGTTCTCTTCCCTACGCCCGTGCCTTTGATTTTGCCTGCCCCTGCAGGTTCTGCAGCCCTAGGGCGGCCTCCTGCGTCGCTGGTGCTGGTGGCAGGGGTGGCAGGGGTGGCAGTGGTGATGGTAGTGGTTGTTGTAGTGGCCTGGGTCGTGGTGGCAGTGTCCCGAAACACCAATGACCTCTGTACCTTTGCCGTGCTTGCACGTGTTTTTCGTGCTTTGAGTGCTGGTGTTTCGTCCTCCGAGCTGTAGGGCGTGTCGTACTGGTAGCTAGGGTCTTTAGCAGCCACCCTCTGCCTTCCACGGCGGCTGACACCACCAGAAGGAGGGCTGGTTGTGTCATCAGGGAGCGAGCGTGAGGGACGTGTGGGCTCCATGACTAGTGCTTGGTTACTGGCGCGGTGGTGCTTGCACGAGTGCGGGCCGAGCGTGTGGCGGGGTGGTGTCGAGAGTTGACATGTAGTACTATACCCACACCAATTTTTAGCCGCCTGCCTATAAACGCGCGGTTTTGGTACGCGTTCAAAAGCCTCGCTCTTAAGAGTCTTCCCGCAGTCCGCCGGGGGAACTTTTAAGAGTCTTCCTGCAGCTCCCGGGTTAAGGGGTGTGACCTGCTTTTTTTTTCTCCTTTTCTCTCTTTTTCTGGTTTGTATCCATTCGGCCCCATTCAGCCTACTGTTTTAAGATGTTTTTCCCCATCTAGGTGTCGATTTCTTCCTGGCGAGCGATAGCTAGCCAGCATTGTATGGAGAAGTACAGCTTCGCCTCAAAAAAATGTTCTATCGAAAAATGTACAAATTAAGCCTGCTGCCAAAAACATTTTGAAAAATATGCTGGCTTGCTATCACTCGCCAGGAAAAAAGTTGAGACCTGTATGGGGATAAACGTCTTCAAACAGTAGGCTGAATGGGTCCGAATGGATACAAGCCAGAGAAAGAGGAAGAGAGAGTACAAAACTATATGGGCCCCCTTAAAAGTGACCTTGATTTATTATTATATTATTGATCTACTGTATTTATTATTTCTATGCGGATCCGGTAAAAACAAAGCCCCTCACAGGTTGGACCTATTGACTATTAACCCCTTCTGTACCGGCGACGTCTTTTGTACTATATTCTGGATACTTTTAGACCATTTTATTCAGATTAAAAAGGACATCGCATATATTAGGCCTCAAACCATCTCACTTTACCTATTTATTACCACAGATCCTTCCTAAACTGCACAAAATCGTCTAATATAGCTAGAATACAATTGAAAATACCCTTGTCGGTACAGAAGGGGTTAACTTTTCTGCATTAGGACGACTTTCTTCCGTTTATCTTTGGAATCTTAAATTGTATTCAGTTTAAGAAGGATCTGTGGGAGTCAAAAGGGTAGCGACTGTCTCAAATAACCTCCTGACCTCCATATATTATCACTAAACTGAATGCAAGTGTCTTATATTTGCCAATATATAATTAAGAAGGGCGTCCTCGAATGCTGAAAGAATTAGAGTGGATTATAGAATGTCGTCAAGTAACCGTCTATTATTATATTTTATTTTGGCTATCAACAGCTTCATTCAGATAAAGGACTGCCTCTAGCAGTCAATTCATCCATTCATAATAACATGGATAAGCTTAAAGTGCCAAGCAATCGGCCATAACGTTAATCAGGGGGCGGGTGCCCAACCCCGAAAGGAGTTGAAATAGGGGAGCTAGCCCCCCGCCAAAGGCGGCTTTCTAGGGCCTTTCCTAGCTGATGCTGAGAGGATTGGGTTCTAGTCATGTGGTGATGGGCTGGTCTATCCGAGTGAGAACTGAGCGATCTCTGCCATACCCATAGCTTACTCTGACTGTTCCTTTTACTTATATATCTTCTAGATCTCAAGTGGCGGCGTCTTTTCCGTGGATTGACCTCCCTACTGCCAACCTAGAAGTTGGCAGATTGGGAGCCAAAGCGTCACATTTTTCCCTTACCCCTCAACTTTCCCTTCATAATTGCTGAGGGGCACAGGGCCTTGGGTGGGGCTTTGGTTTCCCGAGCGTTTCCGCACCCTCCTCAGCTCCCTGCCTTGGAGTGGCTTCGGTCACCCGGGCTTTGTTAGTGGTAAGCAGGGAGGATTTTGTGGGGCGCTCGTTTATGGCCTTGGCCTTGCTCGAGACCTTGGGGCTGTTCGGCCAGACAGCCTGGGGAACAACAACAACAACAACAACGTTAATCAGGGCATAATCCACCGTAAGCATATTTAAGGGGAGATAATCCACTCGAGGGATTTATTTCTTGACGCCTTTCTCCCTCATGTTTAGCCCCATTGTTTTATATATTTTAAGACGTTCGCCCCATTAGTTTTTTAAGATCTTTCGTGTAATTTATTGTCGATTTTATCCTGGTGAGCTATATCGAGCCTGTAATTTAAGAGGAGCCAGCCATCGGCCAGGACCTTTTTCTACCGAAAAATTTACAAATTTATCTTGAAATGGGGTCTAGGACTCTAGGGGGTGTAATTTTAAGCTTGATGGGGGTCTAGGGAACAAACTAATAACCTCCACTTAAGCCTCTGATATAATATGTTTATTCAAGTACATTGGGGTTTGTAATTGATGATTCATGTTAAGAACGGGGTGTTACTTAATAATATGAAGGAGAGAGAACTGAGGGAGAACAGGAACTGGGAAAAAGAAATATTGCATCCTTCATTTGGGATTTGGAGGAAGGTTGCCGGTATAGTTTGATTAATTCGTGCCTCAAGGAATACACAGTTATGGCGACAGGTTATATGATTGATGACTGTGAATGTAAAGGTGTTACGTCCTGGGATATATAAACACAGGGCTCTTTCTATTGGACTAGGTATGCGGCAACAAGCAACAACGGAAAACGCTAGATCCAACCCTTATCTATAAACCCAGGCAACAAACCACCCTAAACCGTCAAGAGTCCTGCCTGGACAACGAGGTATCCTATGACTCGGTTACAGGGTGCACGCACTATAGACTGCTGATAGTCAAGCAGGCTATATAAAAGATCACACAATTAAGTAGGCTTAAAGCTTCAAGGAAAAGATAGATAACGGAATTAAATTGCAGAAACAATTTAATAACAAACTAGAAGAAACTACATTTAACGTTACGTTAATTAATACAACTAATCACCCCTGCGTGAAAGAAGGTGAAAGCAAACAGTCCTCAAAACATCGTACAGGTAGACAAGATGCGGGTTTCTAAACTGCATGTGGCTACTGTAGGATCTGATGCTTAGCAAAGAAAGTACGTTACGGATTTAGAGAACTCTTAACTCATAAGCAGGAATAAATACTAGTGATAGGACATACAGTGTATAATGGCATAGGTATAATTAAATAAAGGCAGCAACTCGCAACATAACCACATACAGGTGTGCTTCTCACTCTTAGTCAGGCAAGCCTGCTCGGACAGAGTCTCTAAGCCACACCCTGACTCACAATGCTAACAAAAACGGTAAACTGTGGCACAATAACAAGCATACAGAGATAATAAACCCCTAGCTGTTAATCTGCCAGGTGGCAGAGGTCTAGCCGGAAGGATATAGGCTTCGGATACCCGGGCTGATCCACCTGCTCTAGCCTAGGGACGTTCCCAGGTCTGTGCACCAAATTACTCTAATTGAAAGGGTGCTCTCTTGAGAGACTCAGATCGCAAGTATCTGACTCTCTCCTGGCGACCCTAAAACAAAAGCAAGACGTGCTAGCGCAGTGCTGAGTGGACTAGGCAATGGCCCTCACACAACACAATGCTAGACACACAGGGACACAGACAAGAAAATGCCCCCAGACTCCCACGGGTATCCTAGTAAAGTCGTGCGGGTCCACGGGACTCGCGCCAGCAGACTTTACTTAAAGGATCGCAAAAAGCCTCCCCTCCGGTCTAGCCCCTGCTAACCTGACACAAGAACACACTAGCAAGCATGAAACCACCAAATATGAGACAACAAAAAAGCTTCCTAGGTCTCATTAACAATTACATCCCTGCATAAGGCCCAAAATCCTATCTAGTTATCTGAGAGCTCGTCGTTAATACAATAATAGATATAAGGTCTATCAAGGGGATGGGATAATTAAATAGATTGGTGAAGTAGTGGAAAGAAGGTATACAAAGTAAGAGAGAACGTTTCTAAGTGTGGTTGAGAGGGATAGATATCAAGGGGGTCCGAAGGGTATGACAATGAGGTCAGCTCTAAGTCTTGAATCTGTCTGGTCTGGACCCCCCGCCCTAGGCATGCAGTATACATCCCAGGCTTGGCAACACTCAACACAGTTGCCGGGTCAAAATCGTCTACCCCGTGCGTGAGTCGAAACTAAGCCTAACGTTGCAATCAAATACATGTGGCAGCACTTCAGGCTCGTCCCCAGCTGGTCTCTCCGCGCTAAGCAACGTCCCAAGCCGGTCTCTCTCTCCCGCTCGTCTCTCCCCGCTCTCACTAGACTTACATCTTATATATTATAATGAAACAATCAACTATCGAGAATAAAATATACTAAGATGCGTTGGTTAAGAATAAGGGCAGCTTCAAGCTGTGAAACAACATAAGAATATCCCAGACATTAGTTACATTGTCGTAGGATATATACTAAGGGAAAGCCTGCCGGCCGGCTACCACCAGCCGGTTTCTAAATGGCTGGGCAGCCGACGCGCGCGCATGCCCGCACGTGGTTACTATGCAGAAGCGTCACAAAGGTTGCAGTTATACAGGCAAGGTCAAAAATCGCCACCTACCTCTATAATTTCAACTGTTAAATTTATCTAGTTATATGTGAACAAAATATATCTTTAACCCTTTCTGTACCGGCGAGGTCTTTTTCATTATATTTTGGCTATTATTAGACGGTTTTATTCAGTTTCAAAATGGCCTCCAGCAATTAACGGGCTTCGAACTATCTCACTTAACCCTTTATGTTACCACATATCCTTCCTGAACTTCATCAAATCATCTAAATATAATTCGAATAAAATGAAAAAGACGTCGCCGGTACAGAAGGGGTTAAACGATATATGGATAACGTTGATATATAGTCAGACATGTGCAGTATGGTTTGGAAGCATTTTTGTATGAAAGCAATATGCGTAAATTAATTTTGAAGTTACGAAAAGTTGGACACCACTTGTGATGGTCGGTGTGCGTGTAGAAAGCAGCGTCCAGTCGTGTACAAGTTTGGACAGCTAGGAATCCTTGAAATGTTGTGAGTGATTGTTTGCATGCAAGAAAAATCGAGGCTGAAGAGTGAACGTCATCCATATAGATTGTAGGAGCGAAAAACATGCCAAAACATGCAGGGTAAAGAAAAGATAACCCCGGCAATTCTTATGTCCGTATGTATTTCATGATTTTATATTTAGGATATATTAGTGCACAATTAACCCTTTGAAGAATATGACGCATTTCGACCATTTATCCTGGCTGTCATTAGACGATTTTAGACAGTTTACGAAGGATCTCTGGGAATGATATGGGTAAAGACTATCTCATTCAACCCTCTGACTTCCATATGCCCTTCCAATCTGAGTAACATCGTCTAATAATAGCCAGAAAACAGAAACAAAATGAGTATCGGATCTTGAGAGGGATAAAGCCTCAAATATTTACTGCACCAAAAAGGAATGCAGAGCCATTAGGTAAGGGGAGATAGTCGTATATTTGTGCTTATTGTTTTATGTTTATATTATTTTTGTTTAGTTGCCTCCCTAGACCCCCATCAAGCTGTAACAAATAAACCCTAGAACTCCCTTCAACATAAATCTGTAAATTTGTCGGCAGACAAGGCAAGCTTCAAAAATGTCTTAATTTATTTAAAAACAAATGTCACTTTCCCAACATAGGTAACAGCAATATACCTGTGAACTCTTACTTACTTTGCCTCAACTTCAACAAGATGGACGTCAGCTTGCAGTACCCCAGTTTTAATGCGAGTGTGAACGTTTATGTACAAGACTATTTGCCCCCTTGTGAGTTACCGCCCGTGTGTTGCTCATGTGCGGCCTCGTGAACGTTTGTGTGTTTACCTACGCGTGTGTGTGCTCTCTTGCGAAATACTGCGGGCGTTGCTCATTTGCGGGCGTGTGAGAGGGCGTGGGCTTGATGTTTGTTGGCGGAGCGGGCGGGAGTTACGGCGCCCGTGTCAGTTTAACCAGACACCAACGAGGACGGTGTTTAGGCCAAAGTTACTGGTGCTTCGGGCGAGGGCTGGGTCGTGGAGGGTAAGGGCCAGGGTTGTGGAGTGTAAGGGGTGGTGGTGGTAGTAGTGGGGGGGGGGGGGGGGGGGGGGGAGCGAGGGATGGTGGTGGTGGTGGTGGTGGGGTCGTGGAGGGTGAGGTGTGGTGGTGGTAATTGGGAGGGTGAGGGATGGTGGTGGTGGGTAGGGTGAGGGATGGTGGTGGAGGGTGAGGGATGGTGGTGGTGATGGTGGGGTCGTGGAGGGTGAGGGATGGTGGTGGTGGAGGGTGAGGGCCGGTAGTGGTGGTGGTGGAGGGTGAGAGATGGTGGTAGTGGGGTCGTGTAGGGTGAGGGGGGGGGGGGGGAGGGAGAGGCAAGCAGTACACCACAGTCACATGCAACCCTCTTCTATAATTATAAGCTTTACAACTTCAATTTATTCATAGGGATAATGACGGAATGGTCGTCCTACTGGACTGGTAATTTTAAGGTCCCGGGTTCAAATCCGGATTTGTCAATAGGAAGATATAATTGGGATGGAATTTGTGCTGTAATTTATTTCAGTGGATCACCAACAAGCCCACCTACACGCCATAAAAACACCCTCGCTGTTTCCAGTAACATTACCATTGTATGAATATTCCTATATTCAAAATACAGACAGCGAGACAGTGGCGATGCAGCTTTGAGTAGTCAGAGTTGCAACGGGCCACGAGGAGACAACCAGGCATCTTAGGTCTACAAAGGTAATACCACGAAAGCTCAGTTGCAACACTCATACTGTCTCGATGTCTCACTCGCCATCTGGAATAAGACCTCCTGACTTCAACAGTTTCAACAGGCTCTTAGCCTTTGTCCAAAGGTAGAGTTGAAACATAGAATATATATATATATATATATATTATATATTGTTTTATAGAGGGTGTGAGATAGGGATGGGGTGGGTAAGGTGTATAGTACAGTCAGTACATTTGGGTGCAAAACAAACATAAACATAAAATATAATGAACAAATAGAAGTAAATAAAAATAGAGTCCCACTTTCACAACTTTCCCTACATTTCCGACTTTAGATATAATTTCTTTACACGAGTGAAAGAATATCGACTAGATAATGACTTTGTGTATGTGGGTTCTGGAGTTGGTTTTGCAGAGAGATAACTGAATTTGAGATTATGGAGGTGAATGTGACTTTTGCGCAGTACTGTATAAAGCCAGTATCACACGAGCGCTTTTTCGCTCAACATGTATCCTCAACACTGGTCTGGCATCTTATGAGGTCAACATTTAAAGAATTTCTGTCACCTAAATTCATCTATCACCAGTCTAGTTTCCGATTTCAGTGCAAAATATTCCAGAAATGTTGCCAGAAAAATTTTGATCATCGAATGTTGACTATACAAGCTCTCGTGTGATACCGGCTTAACGCTGGTCACTGATGCCACTTACAATAAGTGGTGGAGATTGTGAACCCCATGAGGATTATGACGCTTAGTAATACTTTATTTTTGGCTTATATTAAACGAACTTGTGGGAACTAGATTCAAGTTTTTGTATTACTTCGATTCCTTGAGATTTTTTCTAAGCAGCATCAATAATAATCAGGCTAATGATAGATAATGCGTCCTCAAACACTAAAATTGGTACTGTTGTGAATGTGAACGTGAGAAGTACATATTTCAATGAACGTTTTTGACACGCTGATGCAGTATATAGAAGCATTACGTCTATCTATCCATCTATCTCTCTGTCTATGGAGGTTAATCACAAATACGTGTGATCAAATTATATAGTAAAACATGTAGGAAATATAAAAAACACTCGCACACACACCCGAGCGGTTGTGTGTTTATCGGTACATATAAATTTGGTGCATGCTTACGAGTACATTTTTCGATTTTTAAACCTAAATTACACTAACCTAACCTAACTTACCTAGCCTAACCGAAAACACTCCATTTCAACGTATTTTAAAGAGGTGTGTACCGATTAACTGTCGCCCCAAACCTCATGTACCTGTAAACCTACAAATATCCAGAGATTTGTACCAATAAACCTACAACCGCTCGTCCACACACACACACACACACACACACTCACTGTCTCAGGTTTATCACATATAGTTAATAATAGTGCCAGCGGCTGTGCGAAATGAATGGGAAGGTAGTGACAGATGATTATGAGGGCTCTTGCATAACGTTAACACTCTCCGGGCCGGTGTCTTGTGGGTTATCATGATTTGTGTATAAATTATCATTATTTGTAGTAACATTTAGTTTGCCCTTTTCGACCAAAGTATTTTTAAACGTATTTTTAGTTTGGTCCCTAGGCCATATTGAAAATATATACTCCACCTAGACCCCCTTCAAGCTAAAACATCCCTTTCGGAGCCGGTTTCTTTTAAATTGCAGACTTGCTATCGCTCGCCTAGAAAAGAATCGACACCTGGATGGGATGAAGTGTTTTATAATTGCCAGATTTATGAAGTGAAACACCTTAAAATCTCCAAAGTAATGGGGTGAAGCAGGGAGGGCACAACAATTCCCGCCTTGCATTAGTTAGGGTTAAGGAGTTCTCACACTAGAGCAATTTTCCTCAACTTCTTTTCAGCAACTCTGATCTGGCAGCATCTGAGAAAGTTTAACAGGAGTTCTGTCACTTATAATAATATAAATAGAGATAAGTTGCTAATGTATGTATGTACCGGTATGTATGTATGTATGTATATACTCAGGCACATTCCCCATAGCTGGGGATGGCTGACTCGAGACAGAGCCCGAACAGAAACAACATATCAGGGACAAATATATTCAAAATATTACCTGATTAAAGTCCCAGATCGAAAGGTGACAATAAAAGCTCTCGTGTGATATACACCTTAGACGATATTTAGGAGAGAGAGCGAGAGCGAGAGAGAGAGAGAGAGAGAGAGAGAGAGAGACAGCGACAGAGAGAGACAGCGACAGAGAGAGAGAGAGAGAGAGAGAAAGAAAACTTTATTGATATTCAGTGAGAATAGCTCTCTCTCTATATATATATAATATATATACAGTATATATGTATATATATATATATATATATATATATATATATATATATATATATATACAGTATACTGTATATACATATAAACTTTTTTGTAATTAATATTAAATTATATTGAATAAATGAAAATGGTTGTATATGCATGCATAGCGTGAATGTTATTGATTTCGTTGATGTGAACAACTGATGCTTCCGATGATCCAATATACCATTTGTTTTAAATTTGTTATTAGGGGTTCAAGACTACAGTGGTTTGAATTAATTTATTAATATATGTATTTATTTTTATTCTTCCATATTATTTGTTCTCGATCGTATTTACGCAATAAGTCCCGCTTGTCGGATCGCAGCCAAACTTTGACACAAGGTGCATTTTTATATTGGGCAACTTTTGATATAATAAAAGTCCCAAATGACGACCAGAAACGCCCGTGTCAGCAGCATTTAAAATGTTTTTAGACGTAGCTACTGTCTCTGCCACTTATAGGAGATTATTGTATTTTGGTGAATGGATTCCTCTACCAATACCATAAAAATAACTATAACAATCCACGATATCCAGTAGTAAAACATTAAAATACAATGAATTTAATTGGTAAAAAGTGAAATATGAGTAAACATTAATTAAAACACCCTGCAAAATAATATACTGATACAGTACAATAAACCAAGATTAAATATGAAAGATAAACAATAGTTGATCAAGCCACATAAAAAACAATCACAAGAATTATTATTTAAAATTACAGAGTATTGCACTTTAGTATAATTAATAACAAAGAAGTATATATGGTAATAAAACATATTATAAACATACAAACAAAATGAAGTACTGTATTGGAAAGGCTTGCATTAGGAAGATACTGCACTTTAAACATATATAAATAATATGAACACAATATTTACCCTTTGAGAAGCAGCGACGTTGAGTGTTGTATTTTAACTATATTGAGACGATATTATGCAGCTTAGGAACGACCTGTGGTAGTGAACATGATTGGTGGAGCTAGTTTGAAGTTTTTTTTATTGCTAGAGGTCCTTCCTAAGCGGAATAAAATCGTCTAATATTTGCCTGAATATGATACAAAGGATGTCCCTGGTTCTGAATGGGATAACAATGTAAAATTATAAAGGATATAATATTATACCAATAAACTAAACTCCCAAGAAACACTTTTATCTCTTTGGCCAGATCTACTGTAATATAGAACTTGTCAACTAATATTAAATTTCTTCTGGCTAAAGTTCTGGATTGAATAACTTATCCCCGTCAGCATTATTGAGTAGTAATAGTCGCTGTTTTTGTTGTGATGAGAGTGGCATGCATATAATAGTAGTAGTAGTAGTAGTAGTAGCAAAATATATGAAAAATATTAAATAAAAAAAAAAAATAGTAGTATCGGTAGTAATAGTAGTAGTGGTTCAGTTCAGTTCACTTTATTTCATAATATACATTACACAATAACATACAGTATATTACATATAATAGACATATCTCCCAACGAATATAAGCGCGAGAAAGAAAAACAAGATAAAATATATTGTTACGTTACGAGCGGGGTTCGAACCCATAACATAAAGAAACATTCCACTAAACACCACAAAACGAGGACTTATTATTTAGCCTCGCAAAATGCGGAAAATATGACTATCAGTTTCAGTCAAGAATAAGTGGTATGTTAAACTTCCACAAAACTAGCAACTCTCTTTGTAGTCACTAAAACCTTGGTAGGTGAAAAGATGTGGCAAGTTCATAAAATATCAGTTGATATCAAATGGCTGTTTTAGCCTAAAAACCCCAAAGTTATTCCTTTCTTATCACTCGTTCAGAATTAGTTATCTTTAGTTACTTTGACTTAGATTTATCCCAACAATCAAAAGAATAATATATTAGCATATAAAGGTAAAATGTAAAGAGTATGTAAAATATAATTATAATTTATTTAAATGGTTAATTATACACAAAAGTTACTTCTAGTGAAAATATCAAATTTGAGAAACATTGATGTGAAATAATAAAGAAACTCTTAAGAAAAATAATACATAGTTATATCAATACTAGTTATATAAATAATAGTTATATAAATACCCTCCAAGAGAGTAAGTGAAAGCAATCAATAAACATAGACAAAATCCTAGGCGATACTTATTCAACTCATGGTGATTCTTTTACAAACGAACTCAGGGCAGGTCAGCTTAAGATGATGGTGGAGAATACACTACCTGTGGTTACGGTACTAGCGGTTTATATAACCTTAGCGCACCTGGCTCTGATACCAACTTCTCTAACTGTATTACTCTCAACTCATTATATACTTGCTGAATTAAAGTATTACTTTTACCAAGAACTCTATGATATATCTTTTAAACATTAATTATGATTAGAAAAGCCAAATACATTATTACCTAGTTATAATCAATATCATTCGTACGTCAGGCAACGAAGAAGAGCAAGGCGCCTGGAAGAAAGGGGGGAGAATGAATAGGGTTACAAGTGTAGGACGATAGGGGGTAGAATGGAATGTGAACGAAAGGGGGGTAGTCTGCACCAAGCCTCCCTCACCTCACCTCACTCGTTCTTGTACACACGTGAACAAAAATATCTTCCTAGATATAACTAAGCTGTCTACAGGTTAAATTAATTATACCGGGCTCATAACATTGCATACGGTGTTCAATCATAAATAATTAAAGATCGTACCCACCATAACAAGCACAATACCTAAATTACAACCAGTGACACTTTAATGAAATATAAATCCCTAACAATATGCATAAATGTTCAGTAGGCCTATATGAGCACATAATTATATTGAGACCTGTTATAAATAACCTAATAATACTGATTTTAAAAAGTAATTCATGTTCTGGGCAAGAGGTGCACGGGCGCCCTACGTTACTCATGACCTTGCACCCACTGAATCCTGTATTTGACTGTATTAAAATCATACAAATGTAGTACGATATTGTATTTATCTGCAAAAAACTTATGCATACTCTATAAGAGTAGACATATCCTTCCTGTAAATATGGAAGATTTAGAGAAATAATTGAGCATCTAGAGTGTTTAATTCTAAAATAGTATTGAACTTGTGTAGGTGCAAGGTGATGGGGAAGCAGTAATAGACCACACTCCTCTGCCGCACCATGACTACTGCCATAGTACAAGGTGATGGGGAAGCAGTAATAGACCACACTCCTCTGCCGCACCATGACTACTGCCATAGTGCAAGGTGATGGGGAAGCAGTAATAGACCACACTCCTCTGCCGCACCATGACTACTGCCATAGTACAAGGTGATGGGGAAGCAGTAATAGACCACACTCCTCTGCCGCACCATGACTACTGCCATAGTGCAAGGTGATGGGGAAGCAGTAATAGACCACACTCCTCTGCCGCACCATGACTACTGCCATAGTACAAGGTGATGGGGAAGCAGTAATAGACCACACTCCTCTGCCGCACCATGACTACTGCCATAGTGCAAGGTGATGGGGAAGCAGTAATAGACCACACTCCTCTGCCACACCATGACTACTGCCATAGTGCAAGGTGATGGGGAAGCAGTAATAGACCACACTCCTCTGCCGCACCATGACTACTGCCATAGTGCAAGGTGATGGGATGGGAAGCAGTAATAGACCACACTCCTCTGCCACACCATGACTACTGCCATAGTGCAAGGTGATGGGGAAGCAGTAATAGACACACTCCTCTGCCGCACCATGACTACTGCCATAGTGCAAGGTGATGGGGAAGCAGTAATAGACCACACTCCTCTGCCGCACCATGACTACTGCCATAGTGCAAGGTGATGGGGAAGCAGTAATATACCACACTCCTCTGCCGCACCATGACTACTGCCATAGTGCAAGGTGATGGGGAAGCAGTAATAGACCACACTCCTCTGCCGCACCATGACTACTGCCATAGTGCAAGGTGATGGGGAAGCAGTAATAGACCACATTCCTCTGCCGCACCATGACTACTGCCATAGTGCAAGGTGATGGGGAAGCAGTAATAGACCACACTCCTCTGCCGCACCATGACTACTGCCATAGGATGGTGCCCCGCTCATACGCCTAAAAGAATTAGAAAGGGAAACCTGAAATACTTTTAAAATGTTGGATCTAAATGTTGTTTCATTATTCCATAAAGAAAGTCCATACTCTGGCATACAATATGACTTAAATAGAAACACAAAAGTATCAGTGTTTACATGTTTAAAATTCCGTTAAATTGTGTTAAAACTTGAGTAAAAAGTATTAAGTCCGAATTCAATGTCGCCTTTATCCTGCAAATCATTGTGTATGATATGACCCAGGTACTTATAATGGTTCACGACCTCAAGATTATCATTGCCCAACTTTAATGTGTTATAATTAAGTTTCGACACGTTTCTTTGAAAAATCATACATTTAGTTTTGTTCTTATTAATTTTCAAGCCGTGTTTTTCTAAATTATGTATCGTATAAATACGATAGAATATGACTCTTTTGTGATCTCGTATGTCTCTGTGACGTCACGATCTCTCCTACAGCACGACGTAGGACGAGTAGATCGTATATTATAAGATTGTAAATAAGTTAAGTTATAAAAGGCCTAATATGCTATTAAGCAATATTGCTATGGTCTTATGTAGTATTTATGAATTTATCGTGTATATTAATATAATTTATCGTATAGAGCAACCTAAATGCGGTACGATAATTTGGGCTCCTGGCAGTTTGCCAAGGCAGCAAGGTGTGCTTTTGAGGTACGCCAGAGCCTTCACGAACACCAAACAGTTAACATCTAAATTTTTCGCCCTCAGTTGATCGAGCTTTTGTGCCTCTATCACAATACACACAGCTACACCATCACGACGCTCTCATCGACACCATGACTGACTGATAGATAAGCATATTATTCATGTCCATTCCCATGTAATCATTTATTCTTTCTTTAACTTGACTGGAGTCTTGGGACCGAAGTCTCGTTCCCCATTGTCCACCACCATATTGGGTAAAACGTTCTCCCTTGCCTCATTGCCACGTGGAACTATTGGTGAGTTAATTCCTGGCTAATATTAACCCTTATAACCTTACCCTATAATTATATACATTTATTATGTGAGACCTTTGGATATAAATTAGCTTGTTTCAGATTGAATTCAATTTAGATATAGAGTAGTTTTCATTTAGATTGATTTTATTTGATTCATTATAGCTTAGTAATATTTAACTTCCATTGATAGTTTACCACATCATGAGACAGCTTAATGTATACATTTTCCATAACAGCTTTTATCGTTCGATATGAGAGCAATATCATCGGCGTAGGCCATTATATTGACCTTGGTCAATCCAAGCGTACATCCATGATCCATTTTAGATATGTCTTTGATAATCTCGTCTAAATACAAATTAAATAAGAATGGTTATAAAATACCACCCTGCCTTACACCTCTATTTACAGGATAAAAACGACTCTGTTGCCCCATCCATATGACATTAGCATACTGATTACGCAGATAATTCATTATCAAATACACTAAATCAATAGGAATACCTCTATCTAATAGTGTGTTACCTTATATAAAATGGTCAATTGTATCTAACGCTTTTGAGAGATCTACGAAAGTTATGATACCACTGCCTTTGTTTTTAAGAGTAATTATACATTATTTCCTTTAGTGATAAACAAGCATCAGTTGTAGATATATTTTTCCTAAACCCAAATTGTCTTTCATCCAAAGAAACTCTGGGTAGGATGGATTCTAGAATATGTATTTCAAATATTTTTAATAGACAAGACGACTGCATCACAGGCCTATAATTTGCAGAGTCTGTTATATTTCCCTTGGTATCTTTAATAATAGGAGAAATATTACCTTTCAGCAGTTGACTCTGTAAGAAGCAATGAGTAAAGCACGCATTATAAAAACGAGTCAAGATATTAATAAAGCTATCAGAAGCCCTCTTTAGAAACAATTAATGGATATTGTCATGTCCAACCCCATTATTTAACTTTGAAATGGCTTTGCGTAATGACACGTCTGAAATGTTCAAATGCATAAAGTTATTATCACTCCAGCTTGCCTTCAATCTTTGTATGAATTCGTTCTCATTATGCGAATCATTTGTCTCTTGCGAGCCAAGGAATTTTTCTGAGAATACATTAGCTATATCATTATCATTTGACTTACCATCAATTATTATAGAAACTTTATCACTACTCTTAACATTACATACTTCTTTCCAAACTTGTGTTTTATCTTTTAATTCAAATTTATCAACAATGGATTTGCATACTTCTATATGTTCATTTTGTTTACATATTTTCAGACTATCTTTAAAAGTTTTCCTTGTATGAAGCATGTCATTGTGTTCGTTTGTGCCTCGTTTTCTACCATTTCGAACCCATGTTAAAAAAGCATTTCTTGGATTATGATGTAAGTTTTTTATTCTTCGATTCCACCCGGGAATAATCTTAAATTTATTTATTTTAACACCTTACGAGCGGCCTATGCGGTTTATTTATGTGTACCGCCCAGCGGGGTGTTTTTAGCCAAAATAGGGCTGTTTACGTGATCATTTTCATGCCTAAATAAGACCCAGAACGTAAAACAAGTATCTATCCCTGAAAGGGCATAAACAGAGCTTTCGAATGACACCATAACGATCCTTGTATGATGGATAGTTTTCTTGCAATAACCGTGCAACGCGAGTGCAAAAAGCAGGTAATTCGGTACTTTCGGTACATAATTGAGTATGTAGCGAGTGAGAGAGGGAGGAGGGAGCTGAGATTTGTGTCAGTAGGTTCGCCGCGGTGGTCTGGAGCAGTCATACGCTCGCTAGTCTCCTGCCACCACTTGTCTCTCTCTCTCAGCCACATTACGTGCTGAATTTGCCACTCGAGTTATGTCGAGCGCCGCCACATAGTCCAGCTTTTTTTAACTCGACTTATGTTGCTCGCCGCTAATTAAGGGTTAAAACACTTGATCTATAACTTTTGCGAAGCAAAGATAAATGTGAACATATTTGATGATGATACAACTCAATTTCTTTCAAGTTACTAGGGTTGTGACATCTAATATCATTACACTGTATTACAGGTAGGTCTTTCATTTCAGTTAAGCCACAATACATTAATTCATCAATCTCTCCAAATTCTCTTGGATTTAGTAGTAGTAGTAGCAGTAATAGTAGTAGTAGTACTATAGCGCCAGCGAACTTGACAATATTCTTGACCCCTTAACTTCTTATAAATCGAAATGAATGAAAACAATCGGGCTGACGTTTCTATAATTTGGAAAGAGTCCACCAGGAAATAGGTGTGGTAAAGGCTATTTACAGCCAGTTTGCTCTAGGCCCTTTTGAGTTACAGAGAGGACAGGGATCAAGATTATTGTCAAGTTCGTTGGCGCTACCTATATTATAACTATTATATTGGCTTACATAAAATAGAGTTCTATGAATTATAGTAAGTGACTGCACTATGTAAACTGTACAGGGTAACGATAGAACTTAAGGGGGTCATCGGCTTGTTTAACCCTTAATTAGCGGCGAGCAACATAAGTCGAGTTAAAAAAAGCTGGACTATGTGGCGGCGCTCGACATAACTCGAGTGGCAATTTCAGCACGTAATGTGGCTGAGAGAGAGAGACAAGTGGTGGCAGGAGACTAGCGAGCGTATGACTGCTCCAGACCACCGCGGCGAACCTACTGACACAAATCTCAGCTCCCTCCTCCCTCTCTCACTCGCTACATACTCAATTATGTACTGAAAGTACCGAATTACCTGCTTTTTGCACTCGCGTTGCACGGTTATTGCAAGAAAACTATCCATCATACAAGGATCGTTATGGTGTCATTCGAAAGCTCTGTTTATGCCCTTTCAGGGATAGGTACTTGTTTTACGTTCTGGGTCTTATTTAGGCATGAAAATGATCACGTAAACAGCCCTATTTTGGCTAAAAACACCCCGCTGTGCGGTACACATAAATAAACCGCATAGGCCGCTCGTAAGGTGTTAATTTTTCTCTCGTGTTCTCTCTTTCCCTGGCTTGTATCCATTCGGCCCCATTCAGCCAACTGTTTTAAGACGTTTATCCCCATCCAGGTGTCGATTTCTTTCTGGCGAGCGATAGCGAGCCATCATTGTATGGAGAAATCCGGCTTCACCGGAGACATTTTTCTATCGAAAAATGTACAAATTTAGCTTACTGTCAAAACTAAAATATTTATATGCTGGCTCGCTACCGCTCGCCAGGAAAATATTGACACCTGGATGGGGGTAAACGTCTTAAAACAGTAGGCTGAATGGATACAAGCCAAGGAGAGAAAGAGAAAACAAAAAGCGAGGTGGGCTCCCTTAAAGATTGTAGTTTTGTACGATACTACTTACCATGTGTTTCATTATATTCAGGAGCAATACTGTCGCAATCACTACACCCTGTTCCAAATAAGTAGGCCAAAACTCCTGAACATTAACCTCAATAATTCACAAACGATTAGAGTAAGCGAGCTAATACCTCTACCATTTGGGAAGGGTCAGCCAGGAAATAATTGTGGAGTCTTATAGCCCATTTACTCCAGCCCTTTTTGAGTTATAGATTTATATTTTTATTAATTTCACCACAACACCAAACACCTCCAACGAAATTAATGAAGGCATATATGTGATCCACCGGGATTCGAACCTGGGTTATCACACACAGATTTTGTAAACACTCTAACCATAACACCACCAGGGTTCACGAGATATGGCCTAGAGGAACAAACATTATGTGGGCAACTGTACATACACTCATTCACATACACACACAAACTGTCATACTGATGAACATATATGGTTGGAAGAATATTTTAATACTAAATCCTACACTCCTTTAAGACTGGACAATATTTTGAAGTGACGAGCATGACAAAATACATGAATAATAATATGCCCTAAAACAAAAGTGACGTATTTAAAATATCTATATGATTTTATTGAATATATCAAATGTGTACTTCTTAGGCTTCATGATCAAATAAAGAAAATAAGAGTGTATCCATCTTTCGAGAATGTTCACTCTTAGCTGTAATTCAAACAAACATCATATATTTAGATGGATTGTCTACTTGTTCAATAATTGACAAAGTTTTATTTAACGGCTCTAACAAAAGGAACTGTTGTGAATATTTTTGTTTTGTAAATATAATATACCGGGCTTGTTAACATACTAAACCTAATTATTCTGACAAAGGGTGTCCTATTCTATAAGGCTAAGGACAACAATATGTATAAGTTCAAACTGTAGTATATTAATCAGAAAGAACTCGAATATCATATTATATATTGGGTTGAATCATCGGATCATACTTCCATAAAACCGTATATACAATAGGTAAAGTATAATAGTACCGTAACTTACTGTATACACTAATTTGTGAAATATATATACAGTATATATACTGTATATATATATATATATATATATATATATATATATATATTTATCAATATTTGTGTTCGTTCATCAGATACGTTAGTGATGGGTGAAGATGGAGGGTGCCTAACGAACGATACAAAGGACGTATATACAGTACAGTACAGTCATAGTGTATATACAGTACAGTACAGTCATAGTGTATATACAGTACAGTACAGTCATAGTGTATATACAGTACAGTACAGTCATAGTGTATATACAGTACAGTACAGTCATAGTGTATATACAGTACAGTCATAGTGTATATACAGTACAGTACAGTCATAGTGTATATACAGTACAGTACAGTCATAGTGTATATACAGTACAGTACAGTCATAGTGTATATACAGTACAGTACAGTCATAGTGTATATACAGTACAGTACAGTCATAGTGTATATACAGTACAGTACAGTCATAGTGTATATACAGTACAGTACAGTCATAGTGTATATACAGTACAGTACAGTCATAGTGTATACAGTACAGTACAGTCATAGTGTATACAGTACAGTACAGTCATAGTGTATATACAGTACAGTACAGTCATAGTGTATATACAGTACAGTACAGTCATAGTGTATATACAGTACAGTACAGTCATAGTGTATATACAGTACAGTACAGTCATAGTGTATATACAGTACAGTACAGTCATAGTGTATATACAGTACAGTCATAGTGTATATACAGTACAGTACAGTCATAGTGTATATACAGTACAGTACAGTCATAGTGTATATACAGTACAGTACAGTCATAGTGTATATACAGTACAGTATATATACAGTACAGTACAGTCATAGTGTATATACAGTACAGTACAGTCATAGTGTATATACAGTACAGTACAGTCATAGTGTGATATACAGTACAGTCATAGTGTATATACAGTACAGTACAGTCATAGTGTATATACAGTACAGTACAGTCATAGTGTATGTACAGTACAGTCATAGTGTATATACAGTACAGTACAGTCATAGTGTATATACAGTACAGTACAGTCATAGTGTATATACAGTACAGTACAGTCATAGTGTATATACAGTACAGTACAGTCAGTGTATATACAGTACAGTACAGTCATAGTGTATATACAGTACAGTACAGTCATAGTGTATATACAGTACAGTACAGTCATAGTGTATATACAGTACAAAGGCAGACCCTAGTGTATATACAGTACAAAGGCAGACCCTAGTGTATATACAGTACAGTACAGTCATAGTGTATATACAGTACAGTACAGTCATAGTGTATATACAGTACAGTCATAGTGTATATACAGTACAGTCATAGTGTATATACAGTACAGTACAGTCATAGTGTATGTACAGTACAGTCATAGTGTATATACAGTACAGTACAGTCATAGTGTATATACAGTACAGTACAGTCATAGTGTATATACAGTACAGTACAGTCATAGTGTATATACAGTACAGTACAGTCATAGTGTATATACAGTACAGTACAGTCATAGTGTATATACAGTACAGTACAGTCATAGTGTATATACAGTACAGTACAGTCATAGTGTATATACAGTACAGTACAGTCATAGTGTATATACAGTACAGTACAGTCATAGTGTATATACAGTACAGTCATAGTGTATATACAGTACAGTCATAGTGTATATAGAGTACAGTACAGTCATAGTGTATATACAGTACAGTACAGTCATAGTGTATATACAGTACAGTACAGTCATAGTGTATATACAGTACAGTCATAGTGTATATAGAGTACAGTACAGTCATAGTGTATATACAGTACAGTACACTCATAGTGTATATACAGTACAGTACAGTCAGTGTATTTACAGTACAGTACAGTCATAGTGTATATACAGTACAGTACAGTCATAGTGTATATACAGTACAGTACAGTCATAGTGTATATACAGTACAGTACAGTCATAGTGTATATACAGTACAGTACAGTCATAGTGTATATACAGTACAGTACAGTCAGTGTATATACAGTACAGTACAGTCATAGTGTATATAGAGTACAGTACAGTCATAGTGTATATACAGTACAGTCATAGTGTATATACAGTACAGTCATAGTGTATATACAGTACAGTCATAGTGTATATAGAGTACAGTACAGTCATAGTGTATATACAGTACAGTACAGTCATAGTGTATATACAGTACAGTACAGTCATAGTGTATATACAGTACAGTCATAGTGTATATAGAGTACAGTACAGTCATAGTGTATATACAGTACAGTACAGTCATAGTGTATATACAGTACAGTACAGTCATAGTGTATATACAGTACAGTCATAGTGTATATAGAGTACAGTACAGTCATAGTGTATATACAGTACAGTACAGTCATAGTGTATATACAGTACAGTACAGTCATAGTGTATATACAGTACAGTACAGTCATAGTGTATATAGAGTACAGTACAGTCATAGTGTATATACAGTACAGTACAGTCATAGTGTATTTACAGTACAGTACAGTCATAGTGTATATACAGTACAGTACAGTCATAGTGTATATACAGTACAGTCATAGTGTACATACAGTACAGTACAGTCATAGTGTACATACAGTACAGTACAGTCATAGTGAATTTACAGTACAGTACAGTCATAGTGTATAATACAGTACAGTACAGTCATAGTGTATATTATTAGTGATTTATCTATATAAATATGAAATGGGTTTATTAATACCTATATAAAGGTATATTATTATGGACACTATATTTACCCTTCTTATAACTACTTTCTATCTATATGCTCAGACCCAATCCCCACTTTTCCTATTTTTTTATTTCTATTTTCGATCCCTACTTTTTCAGCGTACACACACTATACAGTTTCAGCGTACACACACTATACAGTTTCAGCGTACACACACTATACAGTTTCAGCGTACACACACTATACAGTTTCAGCGTACACACACTATACAGTTTCAGCGTACACACACTATACAGTTTCAGCGTACACACACTATACAGTTTCAGCGTACACACACTATACAGTTTCAGCGTACACACACTATACAGTTTCAGCGTACACACACTATACAGTTTCAGCGTACACACACTATACAGTTTCAGCGTACACACACTATACAGTTTCAGCGTACACACACTATACAGTTTCAGCGTACACACACTATACAGTTTCAGCGTACACACACTATACAGTTTCAGCGTACACACACTATACAGTTTCAGCGTACACACACTATACAGTTTCAGCGTACACACACTATACAGTTTCAGCGTACACACACTATACAGTTTCAGCGTACACACACTATACAGTTTCAGCGTACACACACTATACAGTTTCAGCGTACACACACTATACAGTTTCAGCGTACACACACTATACAGTTTCAGCGTACACACACTATACAGTTTCAGCGTACACACACTATACAGTTTCAGCGTACACACACTATACAGTTTCAGCGTACACACACTATACAGTTTCTGTGGATAAAAGCGTTGTTGAACCTTCTCCTTGGCGAGCACAACCACCAACATCCTAGACTTCATTGGGAGATATTGCTATGTTTGATGATCGCTTTCAATGATATCGATATTTCTTCGTAAATTGGAATGCATGTGAGTTCCATATGAGACTTAAGGTAGGATGGTTCACTTTTTGGGCGATTTTTGCATGTATTAATTATTCTAGTTTCATCCCTAGACCTCCATCAAATTTAAAAAAACATCCATTAGATCCCCCTTCTAGATTAATTTGTACATTTTTCGGTAGAAATATGTCCCGGCCGAAGGTCGGTTCTTCCAACATTACAGGCTCACTATCGTTCGCCAGGGAAAACAAAGACACCTAAATGGCACGAAAGGTCTAAATATTAACGACGAAATGGGGCGAAAGGTCTTAAAATCGACTAACTAATGGGGCAAACATCTTAACATCTGAAAACTAATGAGGGAGAAAGTGGTCCAGAAAACCGGCCATTCCCCCTTAACAGTTTTGAACATGCAAAACTATCATTAACTGTCCCACCCACGGGAAAGTTGAACAGTCTTGAGGTATGATATCTTTATGACATATTTTACGTGTTGGGTTACGACGGTCAATACTGTTAGTTTTAAGGGGATGTTTTTAGTGTGTTTCCTACTCCTCCAGCAATCTTAAAATTTCACCCCCTTTCAAGATAAATTTTTACATTTTTCGGTTGTTGTTGTTGTTGTTGTTGTTCCCCAAGCTGCCTGGCCGAACAGCCCCAAGGCCCCGAGTAAGGCCAAGGCCATAAACGAGCGACCCCACAGAACCCTCCCTGCCGACCACAATAAAGCCTGGGTGACCGAAACCACTCCATGGCGGGGGGTTGAGAGGGTGCGTAAACGCCCGGGAAACCAAAGCCCCACCCAGGGCCCTGTGCCCCTCAGCAATTATGAAGAGAAAGTTGAGGGGCAAAGGAATAATGTGACGCTTTAGCTTCCAATCTTGGTAGATTGGGAGGTCAATCCACGGAAGAGACGCCGTCACTCGAGATCTAGAAAATATATAAGTAAAAGGAACAGTCAGAGTAAGCTATGGGTATGGCAGAGATCGCTCAGGTCTCACTCTGATAGACCAGCCCATCACCACATTTTTCGGTAGAAAAATGTTTCGTCCGAAGGCCGGTGACTCTTAAATTACAGGCTCGCTATCGCTTGCCAGGATAAAATCGACACCTAAATGGCACGAAAGGTCTTAAAATTGACAGAATGGGGTGGACATTCTTGAAATCACCAAACTCATGGGGCAAACGTCTTAAAATCTAAAAGGAATGGGGCTAGACATAAAGGAGAAAGGGGGTCAAGAAAAAAATCCCTCAAGTGGAAATCTCCCCTTAACACCTTACGAGCGGCCTATGCGGTTTATTTATATGTACCGCCCAGCGGGGTGTTTTTAGCCAAAATAGGGCTGTTTACGTGATCATTTTCATGCCTAAATAAGACCCAGAACGTAAAACAAGTACCTATCCCTGAAAGGGCATAAACAGAGCTTTCGAATGACACCATAACGATCCTTTTATGATGGCTAGTTTTCTTGCAATAACCGTGCAACGCGAGTGCAAAAAGCATGTAATTCGGTACTTTCCCCATATAATTCAGTATGTAGCGAGTGAGAGAGGGAGGAGGGAGCTGAGATTCGTGTCAGTAGGTTCGCCGCGGTGGTCTGGAGCAGTCATACGCTCGCTAGTCTCCTGCCACCACTTGTCTCTCTCTCTCAGCAACATTACGTGCTGAAATTGCCACTCGACCTATGTCGAGCGCCGCCACATAGTCCAGCTTTATTTAACTCGACTTATGTGGTGAGCCGCTAATTAAGGGTTAAAGACTAGAGGGAATATGGAGTTGATCGGTTCGGAAGTTTTCGACTCTCCTATAAAAATATATACTTTTCTTTCCACATGGATTTGTTCTATTTTCCATTCATTTTCTGTAGCGTAGTCCTGTTTTAGTATAACTACTGAAAAACCATATCGTCATCTGTGTTTTTTTTTCTTTATGTGGATGAGGGAGACACAAAACAGAACTGCCTGTAACGAGTGCCTCCCCCAGTTGAAAGAGTGACAGAGCCAAAATCATGCATTCATCATTGGGACATTTATATTGAACTAAATATTTTAGCATCTCATACTTATGCATATGCAAAAAAAAAAAAAAAAAAAAAAAAAATGTGTTCGTGTATACACAGGCAACATACACACATCAGTGTATACTGTCTATTATACAGTCATGTGATGTATATTTCTCCCTCAATGAACAGTAAAGAATCCTGTATCATTGTCAGGGTTCCATTTATCATTTCCCAAAATACTCCAGCAGTGTCAGGTAGCGGAGTGGACAAATTGACCTTCACTTCAGCAAATATCACAGAAGTTAATTGGCTGAAATATAGTGTTTTTCGTATGACTGTTGCCATTCTTTTTGAGGAATATGGTGGGCATGAATATGTATTTATTGTTTTAAACTTGTTAAAGCATCTAATTGAATACCTCTGCTCAAAATAATATATTATTGAGGAGAGTATGACACATAAACACACTCACACGCATACACACACACGCACACACACACATACACACGCACACGTTTCGCTCGCATGCAATACAGCCAAAGTCGGAATACACTGAGCTTTGTAAAGTTAATTGCCTTCAAGATAATAACTTATTGCCTTGACAAATCTGAGTGCTCCTTGATTAGTGCCTTATATTTCTAATATATTTAAGGGGGTCACCTTCTTTTTTCCTCTTTCTCTCATTTTCTCTCTTTCTCTGGCTTGTATCCATTCGGCCACATTCAGCCAACTATTTTAAGACGTTTATCCCCATCCAGGTGTCGATTTCTTCCTGGCGAGCGATAGCGAGCCAGCATTGTATGGAGAAATCCGGCTTCGCCGGAATATATATATGCTGGCTCGCTACCGCTCGCAAGGAAAATATTGACACCTGGATGGGGGTAAACGTCTTAAAACAGTAGGCTGAATGGGGCCGAATGGATACAAGCCAAAGGGAGAGGGAGAGAAAGAGAAAAAAAACGCGAGGTGGGCTCCCTTAAGACTGCAGATGAGTAGCTCAAGTCTTACAAACTGTACATGAGGACACGAAAACACCACGAAAGACTGATACCCTGAATTTATCTTGATTCCTAATATTTATGGAATCAATTTAATTAAAAAAGCATTTCTTTGAACAACCAACAGTAATAATCACATGCAGCGAATATGTGTTAATATGAAAGACACCAACAGCCTATCCAGAACTGACATTTAATTACACAACATATTTAATATCTAATAATTTGTACTCTTTAAGTTTCAATACTTGCACGACAAAGTTACCACGGAAACTATTTTGAAGGAAATATGCCAATACGGCAGTGGCGGTCTCTTTCTCCATCGTGCCTCCTCCCCAAAAGGAATCCTGTTTTTTCGGGTGTATTTTCAATTTCTCCTCTGAGCAGGCAGCGCAGACAGGCAAGTGTGGGGGCCTGATAAACGCTGGGCCTTTTTGGGTGTGCTCTGTATCTCGCTAGGCAGAGGCCCCAGATCAAAGGACGCCTGACAGATAACACAGGCGAGGCTGCTGCTGGGGAAAGTGGGTGGCTGGTTGAGTTTGTGGGGGCTTGATGGTGGTTGGTTGAGTGTGTGGGGGCTTGTGGGTGGTTGTGGTAGTGGATTGTGATTGGCTGTGTTTGTGGGGAGAGATGTGGTTGGTTGTGGTGGTCTGATATATTGCTTGGGGGTGTGCGGTCGGGACTTGTGGGTGGTTGTGGTCGTGAATTGTGATTGACCGTGTTTGAGGGCGCTTGTGGATGGTTGTGTTAGTGAATTGTGATTGGCTGTGTTTGTGGGGGCTTGTGGGTAGTGGATTGTGATTGTGGGTGGTTGTGGTAGTGAATTGTGATTGGTTGTGTTTGTGGGGGCTGGTGGGTAGTTGTGGTAGTGGATTGTGATTGTGGGTGGTTGTGGTAGTGAATTGTGATTGGCTATGTTTGTGGGGAGAGATGTTGTTGGTTGTGTTTGTGGGGGCATGTGGGTGAACAAATATGTGATTTTGGCCCGTTCGATTTTATCTTATAACATTATTTTCAGTACGTACAATTTCTTATATTTTTGTACTTTACATGTATCAGTTGCTCTCTGACCCCTGACCTGTGCGGACGTCCCCAGTGACCGCTAGTGAACCTGTTTACCCTTAGTGAGGTCCTAGTGAACTTTCATAGTGATGGCTGTTGTTGATGAGTCTGCTGTCTCCTCCCATACTCTCCAGCTTTGTCTTGCTTTGCAAGAGAGACTGGAGAGTGTGGAGCAGGAGATTCAGTGTCTCAAAGATGAAAATTTGGCCTTGAGACTAGCTATGGCGGAGAAGAAGTGTGAGGCTACCGGAAGTGTTCCCAGGGATCGTGAAGCCCCTTGGAAAGTGGTGTCAACTAGTGCAACGGCCTGCAAGCTGAAAAGGCAGCCAGTCAAGACCCACAACAACTTCAGCACCTTGGCTGATGAGAGTGATGGCGATGAAGTGGCGATCATCGAGGCAGTGAGAGGGGAGGGGGGGAAGTCTGCTGCTGTTGCTGCAACAACTGCTGCTACACGCCGACAAAAGGAAAAAGCTAAGTCTGTTTTCATTGTCGGTGATTCATTGGTTAGATACCTTGGCAGGGCAACAAACACTCAGGTTGGTAAAGTTGTCTGCGTGCCTGGTGCCGGAGTCGGGAGGGTGGCTGAGAAGATAGATGCTGTCATGGAAGTGAGTGGGGAGGACCCCATCATCTTCCTCAACGCAGGGAGCAACGACATATGGAGATGCAGGACTGAGGAGTTGCTCTCCAAGTATCAGGAAATGTTGGAGAGGATCAAGGAAAAAGGTGGAGTTCCTGTGGTAAACAGTATCCTGCCTAGAAGAGGGGTAAGGAAGGAATGGTCCTCCAGGGCTATTGGTGTAAATAGCCGGCTGGAGAAGTATTGTAAGGCAAATACTATTCCATTCCTGGATAACTGGTCCCTCTTTTATGGTAAGGATGAACTGTATGCCCAGGATGGAGTACATCTCTCTCGACTAGGAGTTTCGACCTTGGCCAGCTCACTCGACAAGATTGTTGCGGGGTTTCGTTAAAAAAACCTGGGTGTGTAAGTAAAATACTGTCTCCATATGGAGCAGGTACTTCATGTGACAAACCAGTGAGTAAAATAGAAATAATCAGTCAAGATAGTGCGGATATAGTGATGTGTAATAGTAGTATCGATAACACTACACATGTAACTGATAGTAAAGATGAGAATACTGATAGAGTAGAATTTCCGTCTAGAGCTAGTAGTTCAACAGGAAATAATAAGTTAGCTAAACACAATAGAAAATTAGTTGCAAATAAAAGTAATAGGTTGAGGGTATATTATACAAATTGTAGGAGTTTATGTAACAAAATGAACGAACTTAGAGCACTCGTTAGCACAGAAAATATAGACATAATAGCGCTAACTGAAACGTGGATTAATACAGAATCTAGGCATTTTTTAGCAGAATTTGATATTCCAGGATATAGTTTGTTTAAATATGACCGAACAAGTAGGAGGGGCGGGGGTATAGCAGTGTTTGTCAGGAGTACATTAAAAAGCTGTATTAAATCAGGTATTAGACTAAATAATGATAATGAAAGTGTTTGGGTAGAGGTTAACGAAGGTAGTGAGACCATAGTTATTGGAGTTATATATAGACCGCCTAATATGAGTAGAAATGGCGGAAAATCGTTATGGGAGGAAATTAAAATAGCATCAAGGTTTAGCAATGTGTGCATTATGGGGGATTTTAATTTTCCGAACATTGATTGGCAGCACCAAATAGGCGACTCCGATTCAGTAGAGTTTATAGAGGTAGTACAAGATAGTTTTTTATTTCAATTCATAGATACGCCGACTAGAGGTATTAATATTCTTGATTTAGTTTTCAGTAACAATGAACATATGATAAATAATGTAGAGATTGGTGACCACCTAGGAAATAGCGATCATAAATCTATTTATTTTAATATACAATGGACAGGAAATGCTAAAGAGAATACGACACTTATCCCAGATTTCAGAAAAGCCGATTATGGTGGGCTAAGAAGAGACTTAAGGGTGGACCCTATTGTTAAGCGATTAAGTCAGGATATGCCAGAGTTAAACTTGCCACCTACATATAACCAGTTTATTGCTTCACTCCACAATGCTCAAAATAAATATATCCCTAAAAGAAGATTTAGATCGACGCAGAACCAACCAAAATGGATGACTAATAAGCTAATAGATCTTATAGGAAAAAAGAAAGGAATATATCGAAAAATAAAGAAAGGTGAAAATCATTTACATATATACTATCAGACTCTATCAAGACAGGTCAAAAAGGAAATCAGGAAAGCAAAAAGAAATTATGAAATAAGGATAGCCAGCGACTCAAAAAATAACCCTAAAGCTTTTTACCAACTATATAAATCTAAAGTTAGAGATGTAATAGGCCCCCTAAAAACTTCAATAGGAGAAATAACAGAAAATTATTTAGAAATGTGCAGTACATTAAATAGTCAGTTTCTTTCCGTTTTCACTAATGAAAATTTGGCACAGATTCCAGAAGTCAATATGGTATATAGTGATAGTATAGAAAATATGTTAAGTACAGTTAGTATAAGTAGAAATGATGTGCTTAAGGAAATTGACAGACTGAAACCTCAAAAATCGCCTGGTCCTGACGAGGTATATGCTAGAGTATTAAAAGAATGCAGAGATGAGTTAAGTAGTCCATTAGCATTTATATTTAACAAGTCATTAGAAACAGGTTTAGTTCCAGAAGCTTGGAAGCTTGCAAATGTAGTTCCGATCTTCAAAAAAGGTGATAAATCGATAGCATCCAATTACCGTCCCATTAGTCTCACATCAATCATAGGAAAGTTGCTAGAGTCTATTATTGCTAGGAAAATTAGAAGCCACTTAGTAAAATTTAACTTAATAAATTCTTCTCAGCATGGATTCACTCAGGGACGTTCGTGCCTTACTAATTTGCTTAGCTTTTTCTCAGAGGTATATGAAGCAGTAGATAGTGACAAGTCGTATGATATTATATATTTAGATTTCAGTAAAGCTTTCGACAGAGTCCCTCATGAGAGATTGATGAGAAAGGTTGAGGCACATGGAATAGGAGGGTCGTTGTTGGGATGGATTAGGTCATGGCTAATTGGTAGGAAACAGAGAGTCAGCATAAATGGTACCAAGTCAGAGTGGGGAGCAGTCAAAAGTGGTGTCCCCCAGGGATCGGTATTAGGTCCCCTGTTGTTTCTTATATACATAAATGACCTAGATTTAGGTATAACTAGTAGGATAAGTAAATTCGCAGACGATACTAAAATGGGGAGATCAATTGATTCAGATAGCGATATAGAGTGCCTCCAAAGGGATCTAGATACCTTACATGAATGGTCAGTAAATTGGCAGATGAAGTTTAACATTGACAAATGCAAGGTATTAAAGATAGGGAAGATGCAAACAAATGTTAAATATAAACTAGCTAATTTAGAATTAGAAAATTCAGACTGCGAGAAAGATCTAGGTGTGTTTGTTAGCAATGATTTGAAGCCTAGAAAACAGTGTATAAGCGTTCGTAATAAGGCAAACAGGATTCTCGGGTTCATCTCTAGGAGTGTGAGTAACAGAACTGCTGATGTTATCTTAAAACTTTACTTGTCATTAGTGAGACCCCATATGGATTATGCTGTCCAATTTTGGTGTCCTTATTACAGAATGGACATAGATTCATTGGAGAGAATTCAGCGTAGAATGACAAAAATGATCCATAATATTAGAAATTTTCCGTATGAAGAAAGGTTGAAGAAATTAGGTTTACATTCGTTAGAGAGACGCAGAGTTAGAGGGGATATGATAGAGGTGTTCAAGTGGGTTAGTGGGATTAACAAAGGGGACATGACAAATGTACTAAAGCTCAGTGATAGCGAAAGAACTCGTACCAATGGTTTCAAATTAGATAAATTTCGTTTCAGAAAAGATATAGGCAAATATTGGTTTGGTAACAGAGTTGTAGATGGGTGGAATAGGCTACCAAGTGATATAGTGGGATCAAGAACGATAGGGAGCTTTAAGAAAAAATTGGATAAGCATATGGACGAGAAGGGTTGGGTGTGAAGGGGGATCAGCCGGGTTGGGCCAATCAGCGCTCTGCAGACCCCCGTAATCCTGCGTTAATCTCTAACCGGTTTGGTAAGATGATCCTCAGGGTATTAGAGTGTTGAGCCTATAATTGGGCTTTGTAATTGGGGTTGTGTGGGACAGGGATCTGCCTTGCTTAGGCCAATCGGCTTTCTGCAGACTCCCATTTTCTTATGTTCTTATGTTCTTATATCAAACCTATATAATATGCGCCTTCCGCACTCCAAACCTATATAATATGCGCCTTCCTCACTCCATATTTCAATTGAATACATTAAGTATTAATAAAGAGGTGACATGTTGAACAAAATAACCGCGTTTTGGTTGTTATTCTTTTTACTCTTGAAGAATGGTATGCAACGAGGGGGATTTGTTTGGGCCTTTAAACATTCGTATCAATGTTAATATTCGGCATACAAAGTGTTTATGTACATCATTGAGCAGTTTTTTCCATGACCTTTCATGTGGGTACTATTTAATATCCAATTTCTAAAAACGGTCAACGGCCCAAATATGGGCGTAACTTCAACCTTCTTGAGCACAAGGTAAATATTAGTATTTCTCAATGACATTTTAACCACAGTGTTTTTATGCATAACCTCACAGATTGAGACCCTGGTAACAAGATAAATATACATTTGAAAATCCCCCTTATGCTCGAGGACCACCCTAATATATACAGTATATATATATATATAAGTGGTGAGAGTTAAGGGTACCTGTGGTTGAATTGTACTTATGAGGATTTTGGTGGTGAGTGTCGTAATAGCTTGTGGTGCCAGTTGTGGTGGCGGTGGTGCAGGTGATGTGTTAGTGTGGTGATAGAGCCATGCCTATACTCTGTTGTGGTGGTGGTGGCGGTGGTGCAGGTTATGTGTTAGTGAGGTGATAGAGCCATGCCTATACTCTGTTGTATTCCAGCTGATGGTAAATTGCTATCTCTCCATCATGATTACTCGGCTATTACCATGATTTTATAGCTTAAGGGGGGTCACCTGCTTTTTTTCTCGAATTTTCTCTCTTTCTCTGGCTTATATCCATTCGGCCCCTTTCAGCCTACTGTTTTCAGACGTTTAACCCCATCCCGGTGTATATTTTTTCCTGGCGAGCGAAAGCGAGCCAGCATATTTTTCAATGGTTTGACAGCAGGTTAAACTTCTACATTTTTCGATAGAAAAATGTCTCCGGCAAAGCAGGATTTCTCCATACAATGCTGGCTCGCTATCGCTCGCCAGGAGAAATCGACACCTGGATGGAGATAAACGTCTTAAAACAGTAGGCTGAATGGGGCCGAATGGATAAAACCCAGAGAAGAAAAGGCATGTCGGTCCCCTTAATATGTTGCTAATTTTGAAAACTTGGCAATAATAAGACGCACAGACATAGCAGTATCATAATATTTGTCCAGTAAGAATCGATACATCAGATGCTAAAGGATATATTCTACCATCAGCTGGAAAGAAATAGACTATAGTGGTGGGTGTTAGTGGTGCGTGGGGTGAAAGATCTGTTACTGGGTTGAAAGGTATTGGGCGGAGGCGACAACATAGTAATTGATTGTTGTTTGTGTTTGTGATAGACATGGTGGGAACTGCTACGTGTGTGTTTGTGTTTGTGTGTGTGTGTTGTGACGTTAACCACTCCGTAAGAACCGCATGGCTTGTCCTACAGTGACTCGCTAGGATCGCCAGGGCAGTGGATGGGGCTACAGCTTGTGTATTAGAGTGTGCTTTATTTCATATGAAAGCTTGTGTCATGGGCAGTCCAGAAAGGCTCTTTGTTTTCACCCATGTCAAGGCTTTCTATATTTAATTGTAAAGTATATGTTTTATCATTAACTAGTAATGATGGGATCTGGGAGAGAGAGAGGGAGTAGAACAGAGTGAGAGGGGGCGCGCAGTGTTTTTTATCCCGCTCGATGACGTCACGGCTGGCTGCCTCGCGGGGGTTGGTGGAGAGAGGCCCTTGCCATGCTGTAAGCTTTGCTAGTGGTTAGATGACTTGTAACCGCTGTTTTCCCACGCGGCTCGAGCTAGTGCGAGTATATATACAGTTCCTCGCCACTCTCTCCCTCAGATCTGGTTTCTAGAACACACCCATCTTTTTTCCCTTGCTATCTGTCCCCGCTCCGTACCTGAGAATCTTTTCCTCTGCCTATCTCTCTCATTTTCCATATCCTTCACCACCTTTTATTAATATTATACCCCCTCTGGTTAACTCTGCAAAATCAGCTTCATGCTGGCCAGTTGTATTGTGTGTTAAGGTCAGATATAGCCTATGTATGTTAGTTGTTAAGATAAGTGGATCACGAAGCATTGGTTGGCATTTATATTGTTTAGTACTGCTTCCTTTAATTATTAGTGTTCTGCTGGATTAGATAATGCTAGACTGGGAGTCTGATATTATAAGGTATTGTTTCTTATGAGTGCTGGCTTTAGTTAAAAGCTGCACGACATACCTGAGAACTGGAGTTGATTGAGTAAATTCTAGTCTGTGTGCCATTGAGAGTAGAGCATGCACGAATGAGGGCTTTTTGCCTATACCATTCTGCACTGTTCTAGTCTCGATTGTTTGTCTTTGAGGTACGCCAGAACGCTTAATACTTTGGTATTAAGGTTTCTCAAGAGAGCTACCCTTCCCTATAACGTAATATTTGACGCACAGACTTGAGATTTGCACTAGGCTATGCGGCATGCCATGCGCACCAGTATCTCGTATCATTGACTCTAGCTAGACTTTATCAATCATAGTAGACATTAAGTATATTAACCTAATTACTCTTTTTATGCATACCCGTTTATGATTACACAAGCATTTCGCAGCCTAGTTTGATGTATTGAGACACAAACGACTTAGGCTCTTTTTGTTGATAGGAATACTGCATTGTCGTGGCGATTATTATTATTGTTGTTGTGTTTAGGATATTCTTGGCTCCGACGGCATTATATATATTCTGCCTTTTTGTGTGCATAGCCTGCACGAGCATTGTTCCGCTGCCTGCCTTTTTGGGTTCCATTTCCGATACGAGCATCTTTATAGCATCTAACATTTAAAGAAGATTCCTTGTTAGTGTTGAAGGACTTTAGTGCACTTTCTTTCATGCAGGAGTGCCTGACATTTATTGATTAAAGTAACGTAAGCTGTAACTTCTCTTACCACCTTACTTTGCATACCATAACCAAGCACCTTCGGTTATAGGTAGTAATAGGCTGTTTTCACATAACATTAAGCCTAGAGTAGACGCACATTTATTGAGAGTTTGATAGCCTATTATTGCATATAGAACTCTGTAGAGTATTTGTGTTCTTTGTTCACTGGGAATATACTTCAGAGGTTGGAGCTAGCGCTTTCCGTTGTAACATTTATGCCATTACTAGTCCAATGAATAAGAGCCCTGATATATTTGAACCCCAGTCGTAACAAATGGCGACCTTACCTAGGATTTGGTGAACCTACATTTATTAGCAGGGAACATTTGTTGTTTTGGAGAATATTTTGCGGTGATCAGCAAGAATATTTTTTTTTTTGCAACATGCCCTTGAGTGCCCTTGAGTATTTCCGAGAATTTGTGTGTGTATATTGAGGTATAAGAGTTTGGGGTACTTCTTTTCTGAATATTGTGGTGAGAAATTTTTGTGAGCATCATGTCTTATACCGGGTCAGAGGAGAATGGAGACACAGTACGTAATGTCGAAACTGAGGAACAGCAGCATGATGAAAGGGTTAATCGGGTGAACTGTGAGGAGGATGCTAGGATATTTTTGCAATGGCCTGTTACTGCCGAGCGGTTGGAGGGTATGGATCGGTACGGTCTTCAATGCCTGGCCACAGCTATCGGTCATGCGGTTACTAGCAGCATGACCAGGATAACTTGATAACGTGTGTACTGGGCAGGGTGACTGGTGAGCGAGATGGGTTGAGTGCTCAGAGCCCTTCGGCCATGCTTCCTCTACACTCGACTCCCTGCCATCCCAGTGGTTTGCTGACCCCGGGTACGCTTCCACAGGTGGGTGGTGACTGGCAGGGTGGGTTGCCCCTGGGGGGACCACCGGTAATTTCAAACATTGTAGCACCTTCACCTCCTCAAGGGTTATCTCCAGAATTATTGCTTCAGCTCGAATTAGCTAAGATCGAAGAGAGAAAGGCTATCAGGGCAGGTGAGCAGCAAATAGAATTAGCCAAGATAGAAGAGAGAGCCAAGATAGAAGAGAGAAAAACTATCAGTCAGCAGCAAATAGAGCTAGCAAAAATCCAAGCTGAGTCGACTAGGTACTGTGCCGACATGGACGTAGAGAAGTCGCGAGTAGAGACAACGGGACAGCGACTTGGGGCTGGTAACCGTGTTCATGAGCAGTCTCTCTCGCACTTATTGAAACTGGTTCCGGTGTTTGATGAGAGTGGTGTAACAGAATTTTTCACACGCTTTGAGAAGAAGTGCCAGGAACACCAGTGGCCAGAGAATAAATGGGCAGCACTTGTATCCTCTAGATTAATAGGCAAGGGTCTTAAAGCCTACGATGCGTTACCTTTGGAGTCATGTATTGTGTATGAGGATCTCAAGGAGGCTGTCCTGAGGGCTTACGAACTGCAACCAGAAACGTACCGTTTGAAGTTCCGGGGCGTAACTAAGGGAAGAGATAGCACCTTTTTGGAACACGCCCGGGACTTGTCTGATGCTATGGGGAACTGGCTCCGATCTGAGAAGGTCACAACATATGATGAAATTAAGCAGTTAATGATGTTGGAGCAGTTCTTTAAGAGCACGGGCGGTGATCTAACTTTGAACTTGAAGGAGAAAAACCCAAGAACTCTAGTCGAAGCAGCAGAAATGGCTGTTCGACGGCTGTCGTTGATTCGGGGTTGCGGGTCCTCACAGAAGTACGATGTAAGTGCTAAGGACCGTTATCCTCCCCCTCCCCGTAACAATGACACATTTAAACAGAAGAGCCATGAAACTAAAACTGAATCCAAACCTTACACCACACCGTATGTGAAAAGTCAGGGGCCTTTTACATCACAGTACAAGCCGAAACCAAAATTTATGTGTTTTAGTTGCCACCAGGAGGGTCATAAGGCAAATGAGTGCCCTAGTCGACCTCCTCCGGCAGCCGTGTCTTTTGCTCACGGCATTGGAGTGTTCAAGAGGACATCGGAGTTTGTTAGAGGCATTTCTTCCGAGGTAAATACACTGCCAGTGCAGAAGGATCCGGAATGCTTATTCCCTGTCCGTGATGCCTTTAGTGACCACAGGGGACTCGGTTGTGTGGAGTGGGGGGGTAGAAGACATGAGGTGAGAATTTTACGTGACACTGGGGCATCGCAAACACTGTTGAGAAATTTCACTGGTAAACCTGTCAATACGGCGCGGGTGGTTGTGGTTCAGGGAGTTAATGCGACAAGGTCATACCCGCTTGTAAGAATGAAGGTGGAAGTTGATGGTGTGACTCGGGACCTGGATGTAGGAATTGTGGGGAAGTTACCTGTTGGGGGCGTCGACCTCCTTCTCGGCAACGACTTTGTGGGACCTACTTCTGAGGCTCCACCCTTGGTCGTTGCCGAGAAGCCGGCCGACGTGAGTAGGGAGGAGCAGGAGTGGGTTGAGAAGTGTCCGGGGCAGCCTATGGCGTGTGTTGTCACCGGAGATTCTGCATCCAGGGAGTCACATTCTGGTCAACAATCTTTAGATCAGCGGAGGAAGGGTACCGAGAAGAGGTTGAAAGTTGATGCGGTTGAGAGTTTAGTGTCAACGGACCTTCTCGGGGACTCATTATTAGGACCACATTTCGAGTCTGGAGAGGACCCAGTAACTGTTCCTGAAGGGGCAGAGGATGGGCTTAAAAAGACGAAAGAGTTGAAGGAGGACAGTGATGCACAGTCGGGAGATGTAGCAACAAGGTACCCTGACGCGTACCCTATGAGAAATGGGTCGGCGAAAACGGTGGTCCGAAGCTTGCTAGAGTATTTTTCCCGGTATGGTTACCCGCAGGGGATTCAGTCAGTCCGGGGACCCAACTTCACTTCTAGCCTCTTTGTACAAGCAATGCCGCAGCATGGGATTGTTGGGGTTGTGTCATCTGCATATCATCCGGAGAGCCAGGGTGTGTTAGAGCGATGGCACTCAGCCTTGAAATCTGTGCTTCATTGTTGTTGCTTTGAGAGTGGGAGGGATTGGGATCTTGGCCTGCCATGTGTTTTGTTTGCTGTGTGGGAGGTACCTGGGGAGAGTTTGGGATTCAGCCCTAATGAGCTCGTCTTTGGACACCGTGTCAGAGGGCCTCTCCATATGGTTGAAGAAGTATGGGAGGGCGCAGAAAAACCTTGTTCTATGCTCAAGTGTGTCCTCAACAGTCGAGAACGGATGTTGCGCAGTCTGGAGTTGGCTGGCCGTAATTTGACTAGCTCTCAGGCCCTCAGGAAGGACAGGTACGACCTCAAGGTTGAACTCAGGGAGTTTCACGTGGGTCAGGAGGTGTTGATTCTACTGCCCCTTGTAGGTCACCCCTTATCCGCGAAGTACGCTGGTCCTTATAGGGTGGTGGAGGAGCTATCGGACCTGGTCTACTTGGTAGCCACTCCAGACAGACTGAAGCGCAATCAGTTATGTCATGATAATCCCGTGAAGGAGTATGGGAGGCACCCCCCTGAGCCTCTCACTGTGCCTGTGATGACGTTTAGCAGTCAAGGTGGAGAAGGAGAACGGGACAGTCAAGCTCAGGTGGAGGATAACTGGAAGGATAAGAAGTTCAAATGGGCGCCTGAGTGTGAGAAGGTGTTTAGGGAAGTAAAACACCTGTTGTGCACTCACCCGATCCTCAGGGCCCCTGACTTTAGCCTACCTTTCCAACTAGCAACGGAGGCTAGTGGTGTGGGGGCTGGTGCCGTCCTTGTGGAAAAGGACGATGATGGGCTGGAGCATCCTGTTAGTTTCTGCTCGGAGAAGTACAATTCGGCCCAGGGGAGCTGCTCTGTTGTCGAGGAGGAGCTGCTAGCGGTTGTGCTCTCGCTGGGGCATTTCAAGGTCTATGTTCCAGCCTATGGTCCGGTCGTTGTAGTTTACCCAGATCATCACCCTCTCAAGTTCTTGGACCAGTTTCACAATCGGAATATGAGGCTGACCAGGTGGTCACTAAGGTTATTGGTATATAACCTGGACATACGCCATATTGCCGGTTGTGACAACGTGGTTGCAGATGGTCGTTCAAGGGTATATGATCCTGGGTAGATTGACACACGGGTAGCCTCCTGCTTTAGTTTGAGTAGTATTTTGCGTTTGGTGCTTGTTGGCTCGCGGTTGTAGCCCAGCGTATTGGGTCGTAAAGCAGGAGTTGAGCGTTTGGTATAGAAGAAAAAACTAGGCTTGCCCCTATAGTGCAGCCGAAATAAACAAATTATAAACATAAAAAATCAAATAAAAACTCTTTCTTTGATAGTTGATTTTTTTTAGTATGTTATAGCAGTAACTCTGAGTTGCACTCCTCTCAGAATGCTGGGCTAGAGATGCTCGCTCTTGAGGAGCATAACTACATATAATTTAACCTATGGTGATGGGAAGGGTTATAATTTTGAAAAATGTTTTGTTGAAGAACTGTGCCAGATATTTTACTGCCGCTGGGTGATGGGAAGTGGAGATATAGCATGGGTTCTAACCATCAGATTTTTGTGAGCCTTGGGGCCTCTGAGAAAAATCTTGGGGGGGGTGTGACGTTAACCACTCCGTTAGAACCACATGGCTTGTCCTACAGTGACTCGCTAGGATCGCCAGGGCAGTGGATGGGGCTACAGTTTGTGTATTAGAGTGTGCTTTATTTCATATGAAAGCTTGTGTCATGGGCAGTCCAGAAAGGCTCTTTGTTTTCACCCATGTCAAGGCTTTCTATATTTAATTGTAAAGTATATGTTTTATCATTAACTAGTAATGATGGGATCTGGGAGAGAGAGAGGGAGTAGAACAGAGTGAGAGGGGGCGCGCAGTGTTTTTTGTTCCGCTCGATGACGTCACGGCTGGCTGCCTCGCGGGGGTTGGTGGAGAGAGGCCCTTACCATGCTGTAAGCTTTGCTAGTGGTTAGATGACTTGTAACCGCTGTTTTCCCACGCGGCTCGAGCTAGTGCGAGTATATATACAGTTCCTCGCCACTCTCTCCCTCAGATCTGGTTTCTAGAACACACCCATCTTTTTTCCCTTGCTATCTGTCCCCGCTCCGTACCTGAGAATCTTTTCCTCTGCCTATCTCTCTCATTTTCCATATCCTTCACCACCTTTTATTAATATTATACCCCCTCTGGTTAACTCTGCATAATCAGCTTCATGCTGGCCAGTTGTATTGTGTGTTAAGGTCTGATATAGCCTATGTATGTTAGTTGTTAAGATAAGTGGATCACGAAGCATTGGTTGGCATTTATATTGTTTAGTACTGCTTCCTTTAATTATTAGTGTTCTGCTGGATTAGATAATGCTAGACTGGGAGTCTGATATTATAAGGTATTGTTTCTTATGAGTGCTGGCTTTAGTTAAAAGCTGCACGACATACCTGAGAACTGGAGTTGATTGAGTAAATTCTAGTCTGTGTGCCATTGAGAGTAGAGCATGCACGAATGAGGGCTTTTTGCCTATACCATTCTGCACTGTTCTAGTCTCGATGTTTGTCTTTGAGGTACGCCAGGAGAACGCTTAATACTTTGGTATTAAGGTTTCTCAAGAGAGCTACCCTTCCCTATAACGTAATATTTGACGCACAGACTTGAGATTTGCACTAGGCTATGCGGCATGCCATGCGCACCAGTATCTCGTATCATTGACTCTAGCTAGACTTTATCAATCATAGTAGACATTAAGTATATTAACCTAATTACTCTTTTTATGCATACCCGTTTATGATTACACAAGCATTTCGCAGCCTAGTTTGATGTATTGAGACACAAACGACTTAGGCTCTTTTTGTTGATAGGAATACTGCATTGTCGTGGCGATTATTATTATTGTTGTTGTGTTTAGGATATTCTTGGCTCCGACGGCATTATATATTCTGCCTTTTTGTGTGCATAGCCTGCACGAGCATTGTTCCGCTGCCTGCCTTTTTGGGTTCCATTTCCGATACGAGCATCTTTATAGCATCTAACATTTAAAGAAGATTCCTTGTTAGTGTTGAAGGACTTTAGTGCACTTTCTTTCATGCAGGAGTGCCTGACATTTATTGATTAAAGTAACGTAAGCTGTAACTTCTCTTACCACCTTACTTTGCATACCATAACCAAGCACCTTCGGTTATAGGTAGTAATAGGCTGTTTTCACATAACATTAAGCCTAGAGTAGACGCACATTTATTGAGAGTTTGATAGCCTATTATTGCATATAGAACTCTGTAGAGTATTTGTGTTCTTTGTTCACTGGGAATATACTTCAGAGGTTGGAGCTAGCGCTTTCCGTTGTAACATTTATGCCATTACTAGTCCAATGAATAAGAGCCCTGATATATTTGAACCCCAGTCGTAACAGTGTTTATAGGTGTGTGTATGTGTGTGTGTATGTGGTGCAGTATTTGTATTTACCTTTGCTGTACCAGCGACGTCTTATTTCTTTTCTGTTTCTAGCTATACTTAGGCGATTATATACAGCTTAAGGAGGATCTGTGGTAGTAAAAAGGGTTAATTAGGAACGTTCGAAGTCTGTTAATTGCTCGAGGCCCTTTTTAGACTGAAAAGAATCGTCAAATAGTACCCAACATAAAACGAAAAGGACAGGACTGGTACTGAATTGGTTAAGGCTGGAATAATATGTGCCCATTAATTATTTCATACATATTTTTTTTCAATTTAGTAATTATATACCCGAATATATATTAACTGTATATTCCAGTTGACCAGTGTATAAACTATAGGAATATATATTAACTGTATATTCCAGTTGACCAGTATATAAACTATAGGAATTATAGTGTTTGTTCGCAAGAGTTCAGGAAAAAGTATTGATTAAACAAACGTAATTATTGCGATGGCAATCATATTATACGCAATACCTGATATATTATATAGACTAACTAGACAAATCATCTGAGGCTCTAAAAGTTGTAACTTAGGATAGCCGAGATATGATTCTTGATAACAGTTACCAACAACAAATAAGTGGAAGAGCACAGGAATGACAAAAGTCACTCTTCCCATCTTCTTCATCCCCGGGCAAAATACCGTAGAGGGAAAAAGGAACTATGTTGGTTACGAAATACCTAAAGTCTTATGAGAGAGAGAGCTACATAGAGCTACATAGATACACATATCACACAGACCTCAAGGTCCTTACTAGGCAGTCTGGCCTTACAAACTATATATATATGTATATATATATATATATATATATATATATATATATATACATACACCGGTACATACATATACACACATACACACACACACACATATACACATATATACATACATACATATATATACATATATATACATACTGTACAGTGCACACACATACACATACATAATTTTTTTTTTTTTTTTTTTTTTTTTTTTCATATCACCCCAGCCCTCTGCAGATAGAGGTCAAGCCTTCCCTTGAAAGCGTTTATTGTATCGCTCTCCACCACTCTCGCTGGTAGTTTATTCCACTCTGTCGCCACACTGTAGGTGAAGAAACTCTTTGTGACATCTAGGTTTGCCTTTTTGGTTTTAATTTCATTCCATTTCCGCGAGTTTGATTAGTATTGTTTAATGTGAATAGTGCATTTACATCAACTTTGTCGAAACCTTTTAGTATCTTAAAGCACTCAATAAGCTGACCCCTCAACCTCCTCTTTTTTAATGATAACAGGTTCAATCGTTTAAGTCTTTCTTCATATGGTTTATTTCTTAATGAGGGTATCATCTTCGTCGCTCTACGCTGTACTGACTCGAGTCTTACAATGTCCTTGATCAGATAAGGTGACCAGAACTGCACACCATATTCAAGGTGGGGCTTCACCATACTTTTGAACAGTGGCACTATTACGTTCTCATGTTTATATGTAAATTTTCGTTTAATAAAGCCCAATGCTATGTTTGCCTTATTTGCAGCTGCTATTCATTGGTCGGAAGTTTTTAGGTTTTCAGATATTAGTACCCCTAGGTCTTTTACTACCGTTGCGGTTTTTATTTGTTTGCCATTCATTTCGTATTTGTATTTCATATTTCTGCTACCAACCTGCAGCACCTGACATTTATCGACATTGAAGGGCATCTGCCAATTTTTCGACCACTCTGATATCTTGTCTAAATCAGATTGCAACGCATTTCTATCATCTTCGTTCAGGACTGTATTTCCTATTTTTGTATCGTCGGTGAATTTGGAAATGGTGTTGTTTACCCCTACATCAATATCGTTAATGTAAATGAGAAACAGGACCGGTACAAGGACTGAACCCTGTGGAACTCCACTAGTGACAGGCTCCCACTCCGATTCCACTCCATTTATCACCACTCTCTGTCTTCTGTCTGTAAGCCAATTTGTATCCAAGAATGAATTTCACCTTTGATACCTATCCTTTCCAGTTTAGCCAATAGTTTTCGGTGAGGCACCTTGTCGAAAGCTTTTTGAAAGTCCAAGAAGATTATATCTAGTGATTTCGTCATGTCGTTATATGTGAATAGTTTGTTATCAAATTCAATCAAATTTGTTAGGCATGACTTATTTGATCTAAAGCCGTGTTGACTATTTTTGATTAGGTTGTTTGATTCGAGGTAATCTACTATCTTATCTCTAAGGATTTTTTCCATGATTTTTCCTACAATTGAAGTTAGACTAATTGGTCTGTAATTACTCGCTTTGGCCTTGCTACCCTTCTTGTATATCGGCGTATGTTCGCATCTTTCCAATCACTCGGTACAGGAGTGAGAGAGAGAGAGAGAGAGAGAGAGAAAGAGAGAGATAGACAGAAACAAAGAGACAGAGAGATAGATAGATAGATAGATAGATAGAAAGAGAGAGAGAGAGAGAGAGATATATAGACAGAAACAAAGAGACAGAGAGAGAGAGAGCGAGCACAAAGGAAGCAGCCAAGCAACAACAGATATTGACAATTCTGTCTAAACAAATTAATTGAGAGAGAGTTGTGTACGGCAGGGGCAGGGGGCTAGGAATCCTCCTCCCCTTGTATATTTCTCCTACTCGACGAAACAGAGAAACGGGCGAGAGAAAGCGAAAGTGGTCCCGGACCCTGAGAATAGGAACTTTAAATGTTGATTCTGTTCGGGCTCTGTGTCGGCCACCCCCAGCAAAGGAGTATGTGCCCGAGTAGATACATTACATACTGTACATACATACATACATAATGATGATAACGGTTATGTAAGAGCCGTAGAATTTTCCAAGACGTAATTATGATTCCCATGTATTGGTCACAGTGAGGTAGTCAGAACTTCACTGTATTGTAACATGCTTGTTAGTTGGAAGCAGAGCATAGTGGAAGCAGTGAAAGTGGACTATACACAAAGAGCAATTCTAGCTTTCTCTTAAGGGAGCCCAGACGCCATTGTGCAGCATAATTGGCTAGTTTGCTCTCTAATTAACCTCTATCAAACTTAAAAAATAAAACTAAAAACGATATAAATTTGTAAATTTTTCGGTAAAAAAACGTCCCGGCGGAAGGCCGATTCCTCTTAAAATACAGGCTCGCTATCGCTCGCCAGGAAATAAATCGACACCTAAATGGCACGAGAAGGTCTTAATATTGGCAAAGTAATGGGGCAAAAGGTCTGAAAATCGCCAAACTAATGGGGCTAATGTCTTGAAATCTCATAACTAATAGGCCTAAACATGAGGAAGGAGGAGGACTCGGAAAACCAACTGCCTCCCCTTAAGATACCCACACTCTTAGGCTGCGTCCACACCAGTGACATGTTGCTTGGAGACACATTGGAAACATTGTGGGGGACACAATAGGAGACATTGTGGGGGACACAATAGGAGACATTCGGATACAAATCTCCTGATATGTATGGGGACATATCTGTTACAATGTTGAGAGACATGTCGGCAATAAGAGTCGACTTGGTGAAACTGTCCACACCATGTCTCCAGAAGTGGCAGACATGTCGTTGTGTGAGGATGCTTTGCTGGCAGCTGCATAATTTGTTTTTTGTGTGCCCATCGGAGAAGAAGACAACGTAGAGTATGGGCAAGACCATCGTTATTATACAACACGAACGGCGAAGCCACCAAACTCTGATAAACATGTTGATAGAGGATGATACGTGTCTTCCGACACGCGCAATAAAACAGAAAGGAGTGTTCCAAAACTCTTTAGGATCTCAAGATCTGATTTTGAGTATTTGCTGCAAATGACTGGTAGCAATATAAGTAAGCAGGACACAAAATATCGGCAATCAATACCGGCCAAAGACCGCCTTGCTGTGACACTGAGATATTTGGCCACAGGAGACTCCTACACCAGCCTTGGAAATACGTTCAAGATTTCCAAACAAGCAATCAGTCTCATTGTTCCAGAAGTTTGTGAGGCGTTGATTACAGCTCTCAGCGACTACATTAAGGTAGGAGAACCATATAATATACTAGGTAAATGTTTCTAATTATGACTCCTATTTGTTTAAATAATTTGAAATTAACGAACTTTAAAAACACGTACCGAACCTAACCAAACCAAATAATTAGGTCACAAATGATTGTGAGTGTACTCGTATGAGGATAGGTGACCTAGAGGTGAACGTTTTTAAATATTTTAGGAGTAAAATCAAAATCGTTTGCGACCTAAATTTAGGGTTTGGTGAGGTTAGGTACCGGTAAGGGTTTTTAAGGTTCCACAATGCCAAAATATAAAAACATGTAAGAGTCATAATTAGAGACTTTTACCCAATACTTAACTATATGAACATTTAATTGTAATCAAAGTGATAGTAAAACACCATGTACATTTTTTATTTTATTTTATTTTATTTTTTGTCTATGTGATTGAGGGAGGCAAAAGGCATAACTGCCTATAGCGAGTGCCTCCCCATAGTTGAAAGAGTGACAGGGCCAAAATCAAGGGACGTTCGAGCCAAAATGCCTGGACACACGGAGTTTGAAGCAATTTAAGTCATAGGAAGAGGGAAAGACTGATTCTGGGAGAGAGTTCCAGAGCTCAGATGTTGAGTAGACGAAAGTTTGAGAGTAACGTTTCACTCTTGGGTTGGAGAGTTCACAGAGTAGGGGTGGGATTGAGTTGTAAGACGGGTACCACGTGCCCTACGTAAAGGAGGTGGTATGCACTGGGATAGCTCTGAGGAACACTGATTATTATAGTAGCGATAGAATAGAGAGAGAGATGCAACATTGCGGCGGAGAGAGAGAGATTGCAGAGAGTTGGTGAGTGGACGGGAGTTAATGATACGAAAGGCCTTCCTTTCAACTTTGTCTAGGAGAGCAGTGTGAGAGGAACCTCCCCACACATGTGAACAATACTCAATACAAGGGCGCACTATACAGAGCAAGAAGCTGTGCAGGGGAAAAGAACCCCCTAAGGCGGTTGAGCACACCCAGCTTCTGGGAGGCTGCCTTAGCAAGACTGGTAATATGGTCCTTCCAAATGAGAGCAGAAGAAAAAGAGACACCAAGAATATTGAGAGAAGATGAAGGGTTGATTTTTGTATTGTTGAAGAATAAGGGATAGTCCGCTGGGAGATCCTGACGGGTAGATAGATGGAGAAATTGGGTTTTGGAAGCATTAAAGTTAACAAGGTTTTCTCTGCCCCAATTGGAAATAGTATTTAGATCAGAATTTAAGAGTTCTATGGCTTCATTACGTTTGTCGTTGAGGGATTGCTGGCTGGGGCGTTCTGAAAAACTAATGGAGTAGTGTAAGGTTGAGTCGTCTGCGTAAGAATGGATGGAAATTATGGTACAGTTAAGGAGATCATTTATAAAAATTAGAAAGAGAATAGGAGATAGGACAGAGCCCTGAGGAACACAGAGTTTATAGGGTGAGGAAGTGAACAATGGCCGTCCACAACCGCAGCTATGGAACGGCCGGAAAGGAAATTAGAGACAAAGGCACAGATGGAGGGATAGAAACCGAAGGAGGGTAGTTTAGAAATTAAAGATTTATGCCAGACTCTATCGAAGGCTTTCGATATGTCTAGTGCAATAGAAAAAGTCTCACCGAAGTCCCGAAAGGAGGATGACCAAGAGTTCGTAAGATATGAAAGAAGATCACCAGTAGAGCGACCCTTAAGGAAGCCATACTGGCGATCTGAGAGCAGATTATGAGAAGAGAAATGCTTAAGAAATTTGGAAGCAAGAATAGTTTCAAAAACTTTAGAAAGACAAGAGATAAGAGCAATTGGACGATAGTTGGAGGGTTGAGAGCGGTCACCCTTCTTTGGGACAGGTTGAATGTGAGCAAACTTCCAGCATGAAGGGAAGACGTTAGAGAATAGACAGAGACAAAAGAGTATGCCTAGGCAGGGAGTAAGCACGGAAGCACAGTTTTTGAGAACAACAGGAGGAACACCGTCCGGACCGTACGCCTTATTAGTGTGAAGCCCAGAGAGGGTAGAAAGTACATCTTTAGAAGAGATTAGGATATTAGGCATAAGTAAGAGAGAGGAGGGTGGGAGAGGGAGGAATAGCACCGGAATCATCCAAGGTGGAGTTTCTAGCAAAAGTTTGAGCGAAGAGTTTAGCTTTGTCAGAGGAAGAATTTATGGTTGTGCCATCAGAGTGGGAAATGGGAGGGAAAGACGAGGAAGAGAAATTGTTGGAGAGGTTTTTGGCTAGATGCCAGGAAGCTTGGGAAGAGCGAGAGTTGGATAGTTCAGTGCATTTATTATTGATGAAAGAGTGTTTGGCAAGTCGAAGAACAGATTTGGCTTGATTCCGGGCAGAAACATATGAAGAATGAGAGTCTTGAGTTTTAAGGTTTTCGGTACCGTTTGAATGCTTCCTCCTTATTGCGGACAGCAGTAGAACAGGCGTGAGTAAACCAAGATTTTTTAGCATTAGTCTGAGAGAAAGAGAATGGAATGTATGCTTCCATGCCCGATAGGATTACCTCGGTAATGCGTTCAGCACTCTCCGAGGGTCCTCGGCCATGGAAGCAGAAATCATTCCATGGGAAATCAAAGAAGTACTGCCGAAGAGCCTCCCAGTCGGCAGCGCCAAAGTGCCATAAACCGCCGCCGGCTAGGAGGATCGGGTGGCTGTACTGGAGAGATAGGACAGGTGACAGAGATAAGTTTATGGTCGGAGGAGCCCAAAGGAGAGAAAAGATGACAGTATAAGAAGAAGGGTTAGAAGTTAGAAACAGGTCAAGAATGTTGGGCCGATCTCCGATGCGATCCGGGATACGGGTGGGTTGCTGAACTAACATTTACCTTTCTTTAATACTTGTATATACCAACACCAGCCCCTTTCAATATCTACAAATAAATATTCATAACAATACCCTTCACCAATTATGCATAAATAATATGTTTGTGACGCACGAATACGCTATGCCATTTATAAATGAGCAAAATTAGATTGTAACATTCAATAATGAAATAAAAAGCAGTAGTGAATAATCTATTAAGGGCGTCATAAGCTTCTACTCAAAAATATCTTAACAATTATCAGTATAATTTTAAAGTTCAGTAATGTGTGGTTCATCCCACATATTGTCCGAGGCATGGACAGTCACGTTACATTCATCTGTATCTAAGGGGGGGGGGGGGGGGAGTGCATAGGTGTATATTCACAGTGGTTACGGGATTGATTGTTACGGGATGGAGGAGGATAGTCAAACATTCCCTGTTCTCCCTCATACAATATGTTTTGAATTCTATGCTAAACTGTTGCTTGAGCATATGGAGTTTTTAATTTTCTTAATTTACTGGCCACTAAGTCTCCAAATAATTGGTGATCATCTCTTTCAGTATGGCGTTGATATAATCCAGTCATAATACTGTATGCGTTTTCTAGCATGTCATTTTTTCCTATTTGTTTCTCTGCAACACATAGCCTTCTAGCCTTTGTAGGAGGTGCAGCGGTACTCTGCTCGCCATCTTGCACTGAATCATCAATCACTGCTAGTTCGTCCACACATTCATCATCGTCGGCCAATGTTGACGTGTTATCACCAGTATCATTCTGATAGGCAAGAGAACAAGTTGGTATTAATAAAATGAATTGTAGTGTGCTGGTGTGTGCGTGCGTGCGTGCGTGTGTGTGTGTATAAAAGGAGAGAAATTTATAATCTGTGAATAGGTAAATGTATGCGAATATCTGTATATATTTAAGGAGCCAAATATTTTGTGTGTAAATAAAATATGTGATGCACGCACAAACACAGACACTGTTAGTTAAATATATAGTTTTAAGTATTATGAGTCATTAAGGTTACATGAACTAGGCAAACGAGGACGAGGACACTTTGTGTCTGATACCGTCGCTTGAGTAAATAAACCTGTGCATGTAGTGGTTCAGTGGCTTCACTTGTGTGTGTGTGCGCGTGCATGTGTGTGTGTGTGTGTGTGTGTGTGTGTGTTAATGCAAGATGTTTCAATAAAGTAAATGCAAACTAAACATGCTTTCAGATTCCAGCAACTGAGGATGAATGGCGAAAAGTGGCCCAGGGGTTCGAACATAGGTGGAATTTCCCGCACTGTGTAGGTGCGCTGGATGGAAAACACATGACAGTGCAGGCACCAGCGTCTAGTGGTAGCGATTACTACAATTATAAGGGATACTTTAGTATCGTATTGTTAGCTATTGTTGACAGTATGTACAATTTCCTTTATGTAAATATAGGTAGTCAAGGTAGATTGTCCGATGGTGGTGTTTTGTCAAACTCTAGATTTAGTCAGTCTATGAGGGATGGTACTTTAAATCTACCATCTTCACACTCACTTCCGGGCCGCGATATTGCCACCCCTTACATATTTGTTGCTGATGATGCTTTTCCCTTAACAGAGAATATTATTAAACCCTACCAAGGTCAGCAACGTCCAGGCTCAAACGAGATAATATTTAACTATCGTTTAAGCAGGGCTAGACGAGTTGTAGAGAGCGTGTTTGGGATTGTTTCGGGGGTATTTAGAGTTTTGCGTAAACCAATGTTGGTGAAGCCTGATTCTGCAAAGAAAGTAACATTAGCATGTGTATATTTACACAATTCCTACGAAGGAGTTCGACATCCCAACAATTATACACTCCTCCACGTACTTTTGATACCTATGATATGGACTATGACACTGTTATCCCAGGATCTTGGAGGGAAGTAGATCTACCACCACTTGATGATACCCTGATACCACTAGAACCACTACCGGAGAACAATACAAATGTAAATGGTAGTGCCATCCGTAGATAATTTACAGAGTATTTCATCAGTGATAGGGGTCGTGTGAGCTGGCAGGATAGGCATGTGCTTATTATCTTACCTGAAATCCAGCGTCATATGTATTGTGTGTGGTGTGTGTTTGTCCACCAGGAACAACATGCTGTCAAAGCCAAACCACTGGCTGTGGTATGTATCACCACCACTGCTGCCGGATGTTTTCTCTCTAGTTTTTTTCAGTTCTCTTCTGAACTGTGCAACAAGATTTTTTATTTTCTTCTCAGCCTCTTTTTGGTGTACATTAAGAATGTTGGCAATGTCAAGCCAAGCATCTGACCTCTTTATGCGGTTCTTGTACAGCATATGGGTTGGTTGCCACAGCAACGTGTGGCTGCGATAGCACTCAATCAGCTCTAACGTCTTCTCTCTTGTCCACTCCATGTTGGTCTGTTGGTTGGTGGGAGGTCTCTGACGACATCACCTCGTCCACACCAGGATTGCCAACATGTCGCCCAACAAATCCGTACCAACATGTCTACTACGATGTTCCTCAACGACTTAACAACTTGTAACCCAACTTGTCAGTCTTAATGTTCCCACCGTGTTTTGTCAGTGGTGTGGACGCAGCCTAAGCTCTTAAGCATGAGTCACACGATCCTTTTTCCGAGCAATTTCTAGGGGCAATTATTGTCTGGAAGCTTAAAAAAATACACTTTATCAGAATTCAGCCGCCTAACATAATCTACCTTCAGTCTAATTACCGGTACCAGTGCGAAAATGGGCCGAAATAATAAGAGAAAAAACTTGCTCATGAAAAATTGACGGAAAAAGCACTCGTGTGACAGCGGCTTTACACAATCCACCTGTGTTGGTGATTGACTTAGATTGGTGATGGGCTGGTCTATCAGAGTGAGAACTGAGCGATCTCTACCATACCCATAGCTTACTCTGACTGTTCCTTTTACTTATATATTTTCTAGATCTTGTGTGACGGCGTCTCTTCCGTGGATTGACCTCTCAATCTACCAAGATTGGAAGCCAAAGTGTCACATTTTTCCTTTGCCCCTCAACTTTCTCTTCATAATTGCTGAGGGGCACAGGGCCTTGGGTGGGGTTTTGGTTTCCCGGGCGTTTCCGCACCCTTCTCAACTCCCCGCCATGGTGCCATGGTGTGACTTCGATCACCCAGGCTTTATTGTGGTAGGCAGGGAGGGTTCTGTGGGGGCGCTCGGTTATGGCCTTGGCCTTGCTCGGGGTCTTGGGGCTGTTCGGCCAGGCAGTCTGGGGAACAACAACAACAACAACAACTTGTCATGGTCTCATTTCAGTATTATTCATCTAGGTGTACGTGACTCGTTGCCATAGCAGGCAACCCGTCTAAGACCAGGAAAACTCTGAGTAAAAAACTTTCCCCCATGAATTCAGTGACCTGGGGGGATTGCCAGATGGTTGAGGTAGGGTTTGTGTCCCAGCTCTAGTAAATATCTTATGACTGAATATCTTATAATTAATTAATTAAAAAATCCATATATGGAGTGCCCAATATTCTTTTGCGAGAGGAAGCTAGAAAACAGCTACTTGAAAAAACAAAAGGAAAATACAAATCAACTCTCAATGATGTTATTTAGTGAAGAGAAAATTGAGGTTGACGAAACCTAGCAGGTTATGGGTAGGTGAGTATTCAATATTAGACTCTTCACCAGTATGTGAAATAACACCATATGAGGAGGAGCACTTTATTGACAACGTTTCACAGACTTCACCAGTACCTCTATAATATGTAAAGTCAATTATAAAGACTCTCGGACCTCTCATATGTTTTAATTATGCATGTATATTAATGTAAATTACTTTGATAATGTTATTATATATATATATATATATATATATATATATATATATATATATATATATATATATATATATATATATAAATATATATATATATACTGTATATATATATATATATACTGTATATATATATATTTTATATATATATATATATATATATATATATATATATATATATATATATATATTGATCAAAATAACATAGCTACCGGTACCTTAAGTTATAACACAAATTACATGCATAAATCAATCCATATGGCTGTTTGTTCATATAGAAATGCATCAGGATTTGCCGAATATATAAAAAAGCAACTATACATGGCGTTATTCGATTGTTCATATAATATAATGTAGTCGATTGTAGTGAATATTTGCAACGAGTATTTATTCCACAATCTGATTACAAACTTCACCCGCAGCTTGATGAGAACACTAGTAGCGGTAATATGGCCTAACTTAAGACACGAAGCTAATTTCGGACATGTCTGGTGAAAATGTAATGGACCGCAGTTATGGAAAAATGCCCAGACATTATGGAAAAACAAATAATTATGTCTGCAATGATTTGTCATAATATCGAACCTTTTTCCTATAACTATGGCGTTTTCAACTTTATCCAGATATGTCCAAATGATACCTCCCAATCTAATATAATCCATTTTACAACTTTATCCAGATATGTCCAAATGATACCTCCCAATTTAATATATTCCATTTTACAACTTTATCCAGATATGTCCAAATGATACCTCCCAATCTAATATAATCCATTTTACAACTTTATCCAGATATGTCCAAATGATACCTCACAATCTAATATAATCCATTTTACAACTTTAACCAGATATGTCCAAATGATACCTCCCAATCTAATATAATCCATTTTACAACTTTATCCAGATATGTCCAAATGATACCTCCCAATCTAATATAATCCATTTTACAACTTTATCCAGATATGTCCAAATGATACCTCCCAATCTAATATAATCCATTTTACAACTTTATCCAGATATGTCCAAATGATACCTCCCAATCTAATATAATCCATTTTACAGTAATGGTAGAAACGAGACATATTATTTGAAAACAAATAATTGAAAATAAAGCGAAATAAGCTTATGGACTTCTGGAAAGGAGTAAATACTGTCTAGGTATATGGATTATTAATGTTTGTTAAAGCATACCAAGTTTACGGTACCAGTTGTCGGCGAGCTTTGGAATACGTGGGATGAAATACGAATGTTTTCACTAATGAAGGATAAGGTAGTGTACAAAGGAGTACAAAGGAAATCAAGCAACAACAGATCTAGTGACCCTTCTAGGTTGCTTGTCCTCCAAAACACTGAGGATCAAGTGTCCAAACAGTGGTTTAGAGTGGGTAAGGGAACATTGGAAAGGGAATACTGCCCTGGAACTAATGTCCGTGGCAGGATTAGGAAGTTAGTAGGGGACAGATGGGTTAGTAACTGAGGGGGGGATAAAATAAAGTTATTCATTTACAAACGCAGTCAGTCGCGGGTTTGATGCGAGATATTTGTCTAGGCGGAGTTTAAATGAATCAACGGTGATGCAGTCTATAACGTTTCGGGGAAGCCCATTCCACAAGTTGACAACTCGATTGAAGAAGAAATTCTTAGATTCGTGTGAGTTAAAAGATTTACCAATAATTTTGCAACCGTTTCCCCGCGTGTAATTAGATTGGTCGATAGTGAAGTACTTACTACAGTTCATATTGTCGATGCCTTTGATGATTTTGAACACTTGAATTAAGTCACCTCTTAATCTGCGCTGGGTTAAAGGAAATAGATTTAATTCTCTAAGACGCTCTTCGTATGGTTTGTTCTTTAGGCTAGGTATCATTTTGGTAACTCTACGTTGAACTCGTTCTAGCTTGTTTATATCTTTTTGGTAATAAGGGCACCAGGATTGAACGCAGTATTCCAGAATAGGGCGGACTAATGAATTGTAAAGGGTTAGGATAACTTCTTTGGATTTATGCTCAAATGACCTGCCTATAAAGCCAATTATTTTGTTTGCCTTCTTAACAACTTCTGAACATTGTTGACTCGGTTTTAGGTTACTCGATATTGTTACTCCCAGATCGGTTTCTCTGTTTACATTCTTAAGCTGAGTGCCATTCATCGAATAGTTTGCTTTCTCATTTAGGTATCCGATATGTAGTACTTTACATTTATCCGCATTGAAACTCATTTGCCAAATTTGGGCCCAACATGACAATTTATCTAGATTGTGTTGCATATCGTCAACTTGTTCTTTTGAGAGTACGCTATTTGCAATTTTTGTATCGTCAGCAAATTTTGAGATTGTACAGGTGAGACCCTCATCTATGTCGTTGATGTAAATTAGAAAGAGAATTGGTCCTAGTACCGATCCCTGGGGTACCCCGCTACTTACATTGGTCCATTTTGATGCCTTACCGTTTACGACTACTCTTTGCTTTCTGTCGCTGAGCCAATTTTCTATCCATTTCAACACACCGTCTTGTATTCCATGCGCTTTTAGTTTTAGCAGTAAACGTTTGTGGGGAACTTTGTCAAAGGCCTTTTGAAAATCAAGGTATATAATATCTACAGCTTTACTCTCATCGTAGAGGTTGAGGATATCGTGGAAGAAGTCTAAGAGGTTTGTTAAACAGGAACGTTTTTTACGAAAGCCGTGTTGAGTATCTTTAAGTATGTTATTTTCCTCTAAGTGATTTACGAGTCTGTGTCGTATGACCGTTTCTAGCATTGATACATACAAAGTGATACATACAAAATGATTACATAGTGATAGTAGTCGGTCGGTGTGTATGCGTGTTCGTCATTAACCACATGTGAGTTTCATTCTATAAGGAAGTTGGAGCCGTAGACATCGATATTTAGCAGAATTACCAGCTAATATATGGTTGTAATACATTTTAAAACTAATAATACTCAATTCAACATACCCTAAACTCATCAGTAACCTACATTATTATTGCATATGTATTTAGCATCCATATATACGGCTCCAACTTCCTTATAGCCTGAAACTCGTAAGTGGTCAATTGCATAGATGTGTGTGATTGTATATGTGCGTTCATAATTATGTTTGTGTGTAGATTCATGTGTAATTTCATGTGTACTATAATTAATGTGTATAATTGCATGCGTTATTACGTGTGCATATGCAAGTGAATGTGCATGTGTAATTGTGTGTTCATGTGTGTAAATGCGTGTATGTAATTGTGAGTATGGAGAGAGAGAGAGAGAGAGAGAGAGAGAGAGAGAGAGAGAGAGAGAGAGAGAGAGAGAGACAGAGAAAAAAGCGAGAGAGAGAGAGAGAGAGAGAGAGAGAGAGAGAGAGAGAGAGAGAGAGAGGCTAGAAAAAAACAGACCTTCTTTTTGACGTGGGTGAGTGGAGTTAATATGATTTGTGGCTGTATTGGGAGAAACAATAAGTTAGGAGGAAGGGAGTGTGTCAGTTGGAATTATTGTTAAGGCTTTTCTTTATTTAACCCTGTGTATCAGTAGACGATTGTATATATCATTACATTATTTCGTGAGTGTATATATTATAATTATTAACGACAAAAAGTGGCTTAGTGCCCCCCCTTCCCCCCCCCCCCTCTCTCTCTCTCTCTCACACACACACACTCACTCTCTCTCTCTCTCATATCACTAAAGGCTTGTCAGTCAATCACCTTCACTTTCCTCCTTCCGCTCTCTAATCATTTACCTTGACAGTTACTCAACGCCTTGTACAGTCGCGCTAATAAGTCATGGCCCAGCTGTCATTACGGTTGGCTTGCTCTGTGCTGTATTAATGTCTGTCGGATGTTGTATAGGTTGGGTAAGTGTAGAAACAGGTTTGTATATTTCACTCGATATGACGAAATAAAGCTTAGATATTGCCGTTACCAATTATTGATACTAACATACTTGGTGCCGAGACATCACTTATTAGCGCGACTGTATGTGTTTCACTTTCTAATAACTCTTCGCATTCCAATAGATCAAATTGTGTTCGATTTATTTGGCTCCATATTTTCATTTTGCAGGGTTTACTTTTTGTTTTTTTTTCACTGCAGTCTCATTTGTATAATCACACGCACAAAAATATATACTGTATATAATTATACAGTATATATATATATATATATATATATATACTGTACAGTATATGGGCAATAATATGTAAATATACACATTCACACATTTATATGCTGACATAATTATGAATTCACACACACACACACACATACACACTTACTTCTATACGTTTTTATCAATATTTGATTATGAGATACCGTCCCAGAATAACTTATGGACATACACACACAACTCGTGTCGAACGGAAGGTCCATGTTACGAAGGAGAAATACTTTAGTGAATACTCGAGTTAGTTTTACACATGTATTATAGGGGGTGGTGGGGGGATAGTAGGAGTTGAGTATTTATCCATGCGGACAATATTCTTTGAACAATACTGAGATCGTATGAGCTTAGGCCATATGACTCCCAGTAATTCTGTCATCAGTTTACCAAAAATAATTCGCTTACGTATCACATTTCTTCTGCCCAATGTTGTACAGACATTTTAGTTCACGACTGTACTGTACATACGCACAAACTATATTAATTTCAATAATGCATAAGATTGAACGATTCTATTTAACAAACCTCGAAGAAACAACTCACTTGTATTGCCAATAAGCCAAGATATATAAGCAATATTTCCAGGGAGAGCTACATTCTTAAGATGAATATACATTGAATATGTATGTATTGCTTGTTTTATCAATATTTATGTATTTATTAATTTAATTATTTATTTATATATATACCGGTATATATATTTATTTTTGTATTCAATACTATCAATGTGTGTATCTGGTCCTAGCATTTCTTCCATACATTGCAAATAGTGTTTTACAAACGTTGCTCTGTACCATATTTTTGTCCTCATGAATAATATATAATGCATGGTTGTCTAAGATGAGGTTATTCTCCTGAACGACTCTGTTCCTCGCATATCACACGAATATGGTTAAAACAAACACTATTTACGTATGTGTTCTACTCAGCACAAAAAAACAAAATAAAAACACACACACACTCTCTCTCTCTCTTTTTTTTTTTTTTTTTATCCCACGTCTTGCGTTATATTTCACTGCCTCATCCTACCCACAACCCTTTCATCCACCCGCTTTATATCCTTCCGCTCTTTCATCCCCCCCCCCCCCCCTCCGTTAATTTGTATTTTATTGTGTTTTCTCCGCGGTAAGTCCTGCCTCAATTTATATTTCGTGTATCACAGTACCACTTTATTTTCTTGCTGTTAGCTTGTCCTTTATAGTTTCTCTTTAAGTGCGATTAAGTGGTGCATCTGTTGTTTTTAGATTCAGAGTTACATGTTTATAGATTCGGTTCCTGCCTTCACAGTTAACGACCTCCATCCCTCTTTCATGGATTTTGTGTTGTTATGCAATGCTTAAAACCTGATTTCTTTATTTTACCACATGTTGACTGTTAAAATGCAAGCACCCACAGCCACAAGCGGCCCGGTAGCGTAAGTGGTAGCGTGCTCGACTCACAATCCAGAGGTCCGGGGTCCGAATCCTTGGCCGGGTGGGGACAATTTGGGCTTGTCTCCTTTCACGTGATAGCCTCAGTTCACCTAGCTGTAAATAGGTACCGGACGTAATCGAGGAGTTGTGACCTAAAGTTCTCAGCCTTACCCAATGAACGGACAATACGAGCTCTAATTAGCTCTCTCCCGGGAGGATATGGCTGGCGAGAGATCGTAAGTGAATTACATACACAGACTTACCGTACTTACAGGATCATGTATATTAAACAAACAAGCAATACACGCTTCTCACAACTCTTTCAAAGTGTTCCTATCACTATCCCGTCCGACGTTTGAGTGTTTATTAGGGTGTTTTTGTTTAACTAGCATTGAGGGATTTGATTGGTTTGTGACATTTTCGACTGATTCATCTTTAGTTTGCCACTTAAGCTAAAAATAACGCTTCCTCAGAACCTTTTCCAGCAAAAATAAATAAAAATAAAATAAAATAAAATGTATATACAGTATAAGATAAATATATAATACATAAATAAAAATATATTAATTAATACATATATAAACTAAAATACATAAATAGATAGTAACAAACAAATAAATAAAAACATAAACAACTACCTCCCTTCAAGCTAACTTTTCCCCAAGGCCAGTTTCCCATAATGTACAGGTTCCATATATATCACTCGTCCAGAAATAAAATCAACACCACAACGGGTATTTTTTTTTATTATTGCTGAGCAAACGGGGTGAATCGTCCAACATAACGGGGCGAAACCAGGGTGGTTAAAAAAGGAACACCCTTGGCTTAGATAGTGTCAACGCACCACGTATACTTCCTCAGTCTTTCATCTTCTACTCCCCCCCCCCCCTCTTTCTGTTTCCTCCCCCTCCCCCCCAAACCCCCTCTGACCCACTTTACCGCTTCCTCTGCCTTCCCTTCCTTTAAGGGGGTAGTGCTTGGATTTTGGCCTTTATGTTTATTTATTTATCTATATTTGGGTTTCCTCGCTAGATCTCTATCAAGCGTAGAAAAACACCCCCTAGACCCCCTTTCAAGATAAATGTGTACAATTTTTGGTAGAATAATGTTCCGGCCGAAGGCCGGTTCCTTCTAAAATTAGAGGCTCGCCAGGAAAAAATCGACGCTTAAAGGACAAAACTAACGGAAAGAACGTCTTAAAACCTCAAAACTAATATGCTAAACGTGAGGGAGAAGGGGGTCCAGAAAAATCGAGTAGTACCCCCTTAACCCGTGAAAGATGCTGAGACTCTTAACACTTGGCCACGGAGCAATATTGAGGTGTTTTGGTTCAATTATTGTAGATGGTGTTGACCTGTTTTCTATATTTTCTAGCAATATATTGTTAATTGGCCCCCAAATCTTCGAGATGCCTCGCCTAGTAACTACAGTATAGGTATCGCTAACGAACTTGACAATAATCTTGACCCATTAACTTTTCATAACTCAAAAGGGACTAGAGCAAACTGGCTGTAAATATCCACACCTATTTCCTAGTGGGCTCTTCCCAAATGATGGAAGTGTCAGCTCGATTACTTTTATTCATTTTGAGTTATAAGAAGTTATGGGATCAAGATTATTGTCAAGTTCGTTGGCGCTACCTATAGTAACTCGTGATACGGTATCTGTTAAACCAGTCATTCAAAACAGTTTTTGAAATTATGATGGAGAGGTTTTTAGTTTGCTCCATATTCCTCCATCAAGCCCAAGAAAATACCCTCAAAACTCCCCTAAAGGATGAACTTGTAAAAGGTTTGGTAGGGAAAATTCCCCTGCCGAAAGCCGGTTCCTCCAAAATTACTGGCTCTCTATTGCTCGACAACAAAACAATGACACCAAGTGGCACGATAGGTCTTGACATAGACAAGCTAATGGACCGAACGTCTCAAAAAAAAAAACTCTTAAATGAAAATCTCCCCTTAACCTTGGAATCGTTTTATGTTTGTATTTATTTGTTTTTCTATCAATAGTCTTCATCTGTAATAAGTGACCATCATAATAATAGAAATTGCATTATTAAGCCATGAGCTATGCTATTATTAAGCAGGACCAGCCGCAGAAATGTAGAAGTAATTTTCTCTCTCACTCTCACTCTCTCTCTTTGCCTTCTGCTTTGCTATCCTTACCTTCCACTTTTTAGAAAAAATCTTTGTTAGCATTAAATCCAGACTACCTAGTAGGGACCGCAAGGTCTGTGCAGTCTATATATATATATATATATATATGTAACTATATGTACATCTCTTTCAGTCTTCTACTGTACTTCTCACTTCTCCGCTTGTTCTTCCTCTGTCCAACTGGACAGAGGAAGAACAAGCGGAGAAGTGAGAAGTACAGTAGAAGACTGAAAGAGATGTACATATAGTTACATATATATATATATATATATATATATAGACTGCACAGACCTTGCGGTCCCTACTAGGTAGTCTGGATTTGATGCTCTTCTTTCCTACTTCACTCCAGCCATCTGGTCTGATCTCTCTCTTACTCTCTCTCTCCGTCTGTCTGTCTGTCTGTCTGCCTGCCTCTCTCTCTCTCGCTCTCCCCCTCTCTCTCGCTCTCTCTCTCTCTCTCTCTCTCTCTCTCTCTCTCTCTCGTGCATGTCGTAGTCTTTAAAATACGCTGGTTGGTCAGGTTCTGGGTAGATAATACACACACCCGCGTCTCGGTAGCGGATAATTCTAACAGAGAGAGAGAGAGGGAGAGAGAGAGAGAAAATAAAAATAAAAGAGAAAAACATGAGAGAACAAAAAAGAGAAACAAAAGAGAGAGAAACAAAAGAGAGAGAGAGAGAGAGAGAGAGAGAGAGAGAGAGAGAGAGAGAGAGAGAAAAAAAATATAACAAAGAGAGAGAACAGAGAAAACAGAGAAAACAGAGAGAGAGGTGGGTGGGGGGGGGGGTGGGGGATTTCCAAATAAGCGGTGAAGGATCTTGATTGATATATACAAAAACTACAGAGATTATCCATTATCGATTTTCCTTATCCTGTTTATATTTGGGAATTTATTATGGGGGGTCATCTGCTTTTGTTTATATACTTTTTCTATCTTTCTCTGGCTTGTATCCATTCGGTCCCATTCAGCCTACTGTTTTAAAACGTTTATTCCCATCCAGAGAGAGGGAGAGAGGGAGAAAAAACGAGGTGGGCTCCCTTAACACAATACATTTTGCATTATATATTAAACTATACTCCAATATTATTCCTTCTTAACCCCTTCTGTACCGACGACATACCTTTTACTTCCTTCTGGCTGCTACTAATCGATTTTGTTCAGTTTAGGAAGGATTTCTAGCATTTATAAGGCTTCGAACTATCTCAATCAACCCTATTAACTACCACGGATCCTTCTTAGGCTGCATAATATCGTCTAAATATAGCTAGAATAATACATAACACACGTCGCTGGTATTCAAAGGGTTAATACATTATATTAATTAGTTTCGTTGTTTGTCGTTATTCTCCCTTTCCTTCAAATATATCAGAGTTTGGCAGCCAATATATTATCTGCCAATAATTATGTCATCCATATGTCGCGTAACTCACACCAAGAATCTATGGCGAAGCAACATCACAGACCAGAGATCCTATAGAATAAATATATTGGACATCTTTTCCCGATGCCTTTTGGTGGGTTACATACGGAGACTTAGCAGTAGACCTGACACAGTGGTATTTAAAACGTTTAAATATAACATAGCATAAATTATAGATGACAGACATAGATGTGGGCGTATCTTGAGAATCTTAAATAATTGGAAGATACCTTTATTTATCATATACAATATTTTAAACATTGATAAATAGAAGGATTATTAGTACAAATAATATAAGCGAACTGTACAAGATTGCTGTGAGGAATATCGTGAAGTTCAATTTTCTTTCATATTTGCATTATTGCAGGTTTAGTATAATTTCCAGAAAGACGTTGATTATTAAAGAAAATTAAATACAAATGTTTCTAACTAACATCAATACATAACTATGCGTATATATATACATAGACATCGCAGGAATGTGAGTGTGGTGGCGGCAGGAGGGTTGGGAATTCGAATCAGTTCAATCGAGACGGTGCGGCGGAACTACATAACTAACAAGTGAATGGTTGTTTTCAAGATGCCTGTGTACTGGTTACAATCATTTATCTTAAAACGTCTGTAGAAAGTAAAATGATTAGTAATATTTTATTGTGCTATAAAGATTTCAAATAACCTATAACAAAAGCTCCCTGGTAAAGTATGGATTTTTCCTCCGTGTGTGAAAGGTCTTCCTTAACCTAGGCAATAGGATGACGCCAATAGCAATTGAGCAATTACCAGAAGATTGTAAGAAATATCTAATGGATTGTCACGCTAACTAATTCGCTATTACAATTATCATTTCTTGTTACAGTCTTTTTTAAAGGCCCATAGATTGCAATATCTTTAAGAAACCCAAAATGAGGCCTTCTCGTCCTTCCACACACCCATGATTGTGGAGGTAGTGGTGGTGGTGCGGGCAAGTGCAAGGGGTAAACTAGCACATTGTTGAGTTACTAGTTGCTACTTTTAGATAATTAGCACCATCATATTACAACATATAATACTATTAATATGCTATATACAATTGCAGGGATTTACAGTTTATATATAATTCTTATCAACCAGGGAGGTTATTGCACTCCGGTACTCATTTGGTGATAACAAGACAGGTTTAAATCAAACCCATAAACAACAGCATTTATTGAATCAGACTACCAGACAACAATGTGATTGGTCTTTAGTAAAACAATAAGGATATGATCATAACATAGTATGGAGCAATATAACTTCAGATAAGAAGGAACAAAATACACTATGCGACTTCCAGGTCAATATAATACTTATACTACATAGAATTTCCTAACACACGGTAAAAATAGACATTCGATTCATACTTATTTGTATTGTTAATAGACAAATAAGAATCCTTAAAATTTTCCGTTAACTTCTGACTATTAGAGGTCCTAAACTTAATACAATACAATAAGCAACTGGAACCATAAATAAGTGATTATCGGCTTGAAGAAGATTATTGAGTATTATGATACTCCCGTTAAGAGATATCCTTTTGAAACTAAATGTCATATGCTCGTGATAACTGGAAACACATCAATGTAGACATAGTTTGCAAGAACTTAAGATCTAAATAAACAGTGACTGATAATTAGGAAATGCGTAATACTGGAGGGTTTATCCTATTATGCATTGCGTAACTTTGAGCACACACATCAAGCGATTATATCGGTACACGTTTCAAGATTTCCCGTGTTAATTATCTCTCTCTCTCTCTCTCTCTCTCTCGAATGGTATGGAAAACTCCTTGTTGCTGATGGTAGGGCACTCAACAAACTCTAATATCAACAGGTCAGCGTCACTCAAACCACTAACATGAATTAGATCAACGTATTAAGAGTTCTGTATATCATTACCTATACCTGGTACATTAGATTTTGAAACCATAGCAGCGTGTATTATTATTAAATAAGAGACCCTTTAGTAAAATGGGGAGCAATAATTCGAAGTGCATGCTTATATCATTCACATTACCTATTCATAATTATTAACAATACTAGCCCCCCAAACATACAATACTAGCCCCCCAAACATACAATACTAGCCCCCCAAACATACAATACTAGCCCCCAAACATACAATACTAGCCCCCCAAACATACAATACTAGCCCCCCAAACATACAATACTAGCCCCCCAAACATACAATACTAGCCCCCCAAACATACAATACTAGCCCCAAACATACAATATAGCCCCCAAACATACAATACTAGCCCCCAAACATACAATACTAGCCCCCCAAACATACAATACTAGCCCCCCAAACATACAATACTAGCCCCCCAAACATACAATACTAGCCCCCCATACAATACTAGCCCCCCAAACATACAATACTAGCCCCCCAAACATACAATATTAGCCCCCAAACTTACAATACTAGCCCCCCAAACATACAATACTAGCCCCCCAAACATACAATACTAGCCCCCAAACATACAATACGCCCCCCAAACATACAATACTAGCCCCCCAAACATACAATACTAGCCCCCCAAACATACAATACTAGCCCCCCAAACATACAATACTAGCCCCCCAAACATACAATACTAGCCCCCAAACATACAATACTAGCCCCCCAAACATACAATATTAGCCCCCCAAACATACAATACTAGCCCCCCAAACATACAATACTAGCCCCCCAAACATACAATACTAGCCCCCCAAACATACAATACTAGCCCCCCAAACATACAATAGCTTTCGCCAAATATAGACAGCATTCTTCCAACCCTAGCTCATCCATGCTCCAGCTTTACACTCCCAGGATTCCAAAGAATGGAAGGGACAAATAATTATATCCTTGCTAAACACCATCCAGTGTAGGAATGCATCTAGCGTGGTTATATTATGATGATGATAATGTTTTTTTTGTTGCTTGTATTATTTGGGTTTCATTTAAAATACACATTAAGTCAATATGCATGTTTTGCAGTATGTTGCACATAATGTATGGAACATAAACATCCAACACATTTAATATTAATTGGCGTTTCGGTTGCATCCCTACAAAAGATAATTTATTTAGTCGAACTTATAAAGTTTAACCCTTATACGGCTAATCAGATGACAATTATTAAATTTTGTTAATCCAATTTTTTTTTTTTTTTTCTATGTGATTGAGGGAGGCAAAAGGCATAACTGCCTATAGCGAGTGCCTCCCCCATAGTTGAAAGAGTGACAGGGCCAAAATCAAGGGACGTTCGAGCCAAAATGCCTGGACACACGGAGTTTGAAGCAATTTAAGTAATAGGAAGCGGGAAAAACTGATTCTGGGAGAGAGTTCCAGAGCTCAGCTGTTGAGTAGACGAAAGTTTGAGAGTAACGTTTCACTCTTGGGTTGGAGAGTTGCACAGAGTAGGGGTGGGATTGAGTTGCAAGACGGGTACCACGTGCCCTACGTAAAGGAGGTGGTATACACTGGGATAGCTCTGAGGAACACTGATTATTATAGTAGCGATAGAATAGCGAGAGAGATGCAACATTGCGGCGGACAGAGAGAGATTGCAGAGAGTTGGTGAGTGGACGGGAGTTAATGATACGAAAGGCCTTCCTTTCAACCTTGTCTAGGAGAGCGGTGTGAGAGGAACCTCCCCACACATGTGAACAATACTCAATACAAGGGCGCACTATGCCCCTGTACAGAGCAAGAAGCTGTGCAGGGGAAAAGAACCCCCTAAGGCGGTTGAGCACACCCAGCTTCTGGGAGGCTGCCTTAGCAAGACTGGTAATATAGTCCTTCCAAATGAGAGCAGAAGAAAAAGAGACACCAAGAATATTGAGAGAAGATGAAGGGTTGATTTTTGTATTGTTGAAGAATAAGGGATAGTCCGCTGGGAGATCCTGGCGGGTAGATAGATGGAGAAATTGGGTTTTGGAAGCATTAAAGTTAACAAGGTTTTCTCTGCCCCAATTGGAAATAGTATTTAGATCAGAATTTAAAAGTTGTATGGCTTCATTACATTTGTCGTTGAGGGATTGCTGGCTGGGGCGTTCTGAAAAAGTAATGGAGTAGTGTAAGGTTGAGTCGGCTGGCGTATGAATGGATGGGAATTAAGGTACAGTTAAGGAGATCATTTATAAAAATTAGAAAGAGAATAGGAGATAGGACAGAGCCCTGAGGAACACCGGAGTTTATAGGGTGAGGTAGTGAACAATGGCCGTCCACACCCGCGGCTATGGAACGGCCGGAAAGGAAATTAGAGACAAAGGCACAGATGGAGGGATAGAAACCGAAGGAGGGTAGTTTAGAAATTAAAGATTTATGCCAGACTCTATCACAGGCTTTCGATATGTCTAGTGCAATAGAAAAAGTCAACAACTTTGACTTTGAAAGTCAAAACTAGTACAAAGGAGTACAAAGGAAATCAAGCAACAACAGATCTAGTGACCCTTCTAGGCTGCTTGTCCTCCAAAACACTGAGGATCAAGTGTCCAAACAGTGGTTTAGAGTGGGTAAGGGAACATTGGAAAGGGAACTACTTCCCTGCCACTAACGTGGCAGGACTAGGAAGTTAGTAGGGGACATATGGGTTAGTAACTGAGGGGAGGATAAAATAAAGTTATTCATTTACAAATGCAGTCAGTCGCGGGTTGATGCGAGATATTTGTCTATGCGGAATTTAAATGAATCAACGATGCTGCAGTCTATAACGTCTCGGGGAAGCCCATTCCACAAGTTGACAACTCGATTGAAGAAGATATTCTTAGATTCGTGTGAGTTAAAAGATTTACCAATAATTTTGCAACCGTTTCCCCGCGTGTAATTAGATTGGTCGATAGTGAAGTACTTACTACAGTTCATATTGTCGATGCCTTTGATGATTTTGAACACTTGAATTAAGTCACCTCTTAATCTGCGCTGGGTTAAAGGAAATAGATTTAATTCTCTAAGACGCTCTTCGTATGGTTTGTTCTTTAGGCTAGGTATCATTTTGGTAACTCTACATTGAACTCGTTCTAGCTTGTGTATGTCTTTTTGGTAATAAGGGCACCAGCATTGAACGCAGTATTCCAGAAGAGGGCGGACTAAGGAATTGTAAAGGGTTAGGATTACGTCTTTGGATTTATGCTCAAATGATCTGCCTATAAAGCCAATTATTTTGTTTGCCTTCTTAACAACTTCTGAACATTGTTGACTCGGTTTTATGTTACTCGATATTGTTACTCCCAGATCGGTTTCTCTGTTTACATTCTTAAGCTGAGTGCCATTCATCGAATAGTTTGCTTTCTCATTTAGGTATCCGATATGTAGTACTTTACATTTTTCCGCATTGAAACTCATTTGCCAAATTTGGGCCCAATGTGACAATTTATCTAGATTGTGTTGCATATCGTCAACTTGATCTTTTGAGAGTACGCTATTTGCAATTTTTGTATCGTCAGCAAATTTTGAGATTGTACAGGTGAGACCCTCATCTATGTCGTTGATGTAAATTAGAAAAAGAATTGGTCCTAGTACCGATCCCTGGGGTACCCCGCTACTTACATTGGTCCATTTAGATGCCTTACCGTTTATGACTACTCTTTGCTTTCTGTCGCTGAGCCAATTTTCTATCCATTTCAACACACCGTCTTGTATTCCATGCGCTTTTAGTTTTAGCAGTAAACGTTTGTGGGGAACTTTGTCAAAGGCCTTTTGAAAATCAAGGTATATAATATCTACAGCTTTACTCTCATCGTAGAGGTTGAGGATATCGTGGAAGAAGTCTAAGAGGTTTGTTAAACAGGAACGTTTTTTACAAAAGCCGTGTTGAGTATCTTCAAGTATGTTATTTTCCTCTAAGTGATTTACGAGTCTGTGTCTTATGACCGTTTCTAGCATTTTTACATACAACTGAGGTTAAGCTAATTGGACGATAGTTACTGGGTAGGGATTTGCTGCCTTTTTTGAATATCGGTGTTACGTTGGCTATCTTCCACTGATCAGGCATAGTTCCAGACTGCAAGGATTTATTGAATAGTAATGTCAGTGGTTTGGAGAGCTCATCCTTAGCTTCCTTTAGAACTCTAGGCGAGATTGTATCAGGTCCAGGCGTTTTATTTACCTTGAGTTTATCTAAACAATTCAATACTTCTCTCTCTGTAACGGTGATATTGCTTAGAACATCTGAATTATCAATCTGAATCGGCGATGGTGTAGGGATATCACTGAGGTCTTCTGTTGTAAAAACTGATGCAAAGAAGGTATTGAGGGCATTACTCATTTGTACTTCGTCTTTGGTGTATTCTCCATTTTCATCGACTAACTGTCCAACAGTTGAAGTAACTACTTTTTTCTTTCTGATATAACTATAGAATTCTTTCGGGTTTGTTTTACTTTGATTCGCAATATGCAACTCTAGGGTCTTTTTACTTTGCTTAATTAACTTTTTGGCTTTGCGTCGTAGCTCTACAAATTTCACCCGTTCTTCGTCATTTTGTGAGGATTTTAATCTATCATTAGCACATTTTTTAGCAAGCAGGCAGTTTGAAATATCTTTATTCCACATTTGGGCTTATTATTATGGCCTGGACGCCGTATTTTCGATGGTATGCAGTCTTGCACTGCTTTTAGGTAAGTGGTTTCGAATAACTTCCAAGATGTATTTATGTCGTTATTGTTAATTAAAAAGTTCCAGTCAGTTTCTTTAAACATAGCTCTAAGTTTATGAAAGTTTGCTTTCTTGAAATTAGGACTTTTTCGATGCTACTATTTGGTTCGTTACTAGTAAAGTTTAAAGTGAAAGTTATCGTACGATGGTCGCTGTTACTGAATTCATCACCAACATTCAAATTCTCTATTAATTCTTCTTTTGTTGCAAGTACAATGTCAAGAACGTTATTACCACGGGTCGGTGTTCGAACAAATTGATAAAGCGAACTCTCTTGCAAGTTCGTATACAAGTCATGTCCGGAGTGTGAAGTAAGAGTATCGCCCCACTTGGTCACAGGTAAATTAAAGTCGCCAAAAAATATGGTATCTTGTGAGTTACTTACATCTGCAATTTGTTCATAAATTTCTCGGTCAGTTTGCACTGATTGATATATTGATATATGGTCTGTATATTAATGCAAGTATTATTTTTGTACCTTTATTATTCTTTATTAGCACAAAAGATGTGTCGACGTTCACAATTTGAGGTTTTGACAAGAGGGTCGGGTTAAGACTTTCTTTGATATAAAATAAAACGCCACCTCCATTTTTATTTATTCGGCTTTTCTCAAACATTACATAACCGGGAAGTGAATACTCTGCTAAAAAGTCTCTATCTACTGTATTGAGCCAAGATTCTGTTATACCAATCACATCATTTCCATACTCTACTTCCGAAGCACTTCTATGAATTAATCGATTCATAACAATATTTGTTAAATATTTAACTGGCTGTCCTAATGCGAGACTGTTTCATCTTTCAATATTCGTTTGGACAAATTCACGCAATCATACCCCAATCAACTTCGCTCTATTTCTCAATATGTGCAGTAAAATTAACTGAGTTACTTCTACCTCTTCGTTTTCTTAAAAATGAGCAGCCATTCTGTTGCTAAGTATTCTAATGAAGGTGATAACATAGAAGTTCCCTAGTGTGTGTGTGTGTGTGTGTGTGTTGTTTTTTTTTTTGGGGGGGGGCTTCATCTGAAGTTGTTGTGATACATTATAATATAGCAATCCTTTCCTCATCCTTTACGCAAAAGCCATACATGTCACTTTACCCGATAAATATTCGCCAATGCCCGAAGTAATGTTGTTGTTCAAATGACAGCAAGAAGCCTCTGTTGTTCTCTAGCAGCAAATGTGGTCCGGCATGCACTAAATAATTTATTGATCATCAAGCCCTGCTATTTTATATACCGCAATCCTATAAATATTATGTGTAATGAAATGGCTCCAGTTATTTAAATGTGGCAACCCTTTTCCTGGACTATTTGCTCGTTTACCCTCCCCACACTACTACCACATGAACCCTGTGGGTTCAGCATGCATGGATCGTCTCTTACACGAAGCAGTCCGCAGCCATGGATCAAAAAACGCCATCCGAGAAGAAGCAACAGAGACATAAATCATCCAACGCCAAGCAAAAAACAGAGGCAACTGAGGACCACCAGCGATAAGGACAGCGAGGACCGAGGACAGCCATGAACATAAATGTAGATCCGACAAGAACCACAAATATTATTAAAGAGCGTTCCGTGAGTTCTAAAATGACAAATTTAAAGGTTTTCTATGCAAACGCTTGTAGCATACGCAATAAATTTTCAGATTCAGAGGAGCTAGTGTTTACAGAAAATTATGATGAGATTGGCATAACAGAATCTTGGCTCAATACAGAAGATAGAGACTTTTTAGCAGAGTATTCACTTCCCGGTTATATAATGTTTGAGAAAAGCCGAATAAATCGAAATGGAGGTGGCGTTTTACTTTATATCAAAGAAAGTCTTAACCCTACCCTCTTGTCAAAACCTCAAATTGTGAACGTCGACACATCTTTTGTGCTAATAAAGAATAATAAAGGTACAAAAATAATACTTGCGTTAATATACAGACCTCCAGCTCAATCAGTGCAAACTGACCGAGAAATTTACGAACAAATTGCAGATGTAAGTAACTCACAAGATACCGTAATTTTTGGCGACTTTAATTTACCTGTGACCAAGTGGGGCGATACTCTTACTTCACACTCCGGACATGACTTGTATACGAACTTGCAAGAGAGTTCGCTTTATCAATTTGTTCGAACGCCGACCCGTGGTAATAACGTTCTTGACATTGTACTTGCAACAAAAGAAGAATTAATAGAGAATTTGAATGTTGGTGATGAATTCAGTAACAGCGACCATCGTACTATATCTTTCACTTTAAAGTTTACTAGTAACGAACCAAATAGTAGCATCGACAAAGTCCCTAATTTCAAGAAAGCAAACTTCCATAAACTTAGAGCTATGTTTAAAGAAACTGACTGGAGCTTTTTAATTAACAATAACGACATAAATACATCTTGGAAGTTATTCGAAACCACTTACCTAAAAGCAGTGCATGACTGCATACCATCGAAAATACGGTGTCCAGGCCATAATAATAAGCCCAAATGGTGGAATAATGATATTTCAAACTGCTTGCTTGCTAAAAAATTTGCTAATGATAGATTAAAATCCTCACAAAATGACGAAGAACGGGTGAAATTTGTAGAGCTACGACGCAAAGCCAAAAAGTTAATTAAGCAAAGTAAAAAGACGTTAGAGTTACATATTGCGAATCAAAGTAAAACAAACCCGAAAGAATTATATAGTTATATCAGAAAGAAAAAAGTAGTTACTTCAACTGTTGGACCGTTAGTCGATGAAATGGAGAATACACCAAAGACGAAGTACAAATGAGTAATGCCCTCAATACCTTCTTTGCATCAGTTTTTACAACAGAAGACCTCAGTGATATCCCTACACCATCGCCGATTCATATTGATAATTCAGATGTTCTAAGCAATATCACCGTTACAGAGAGAGAAGTATTGAATTGTTTAGATAAACTCAGGTAAATAAAACGCCTGGACCTGATACAATCTCGCCTAGAGTTCTAAAGGAAGCTAAGGATGAGCTCTCCAAACCACTGACATTACTATTCAATAAACCCTTGCAGTCTGGAACTATGCCTGATCAGTGGAAGCTAGCCAACGTAACACCGATATTCAAAAAAGAAGGCAGCAAATCCCTACCCTGTAACTATCGTCCAATTAGCTTAACCTCAGTTGTATGTAAAATGCTAGAAACGGTCATACGAGACAGACTCGTAAATCACTTAGAGGAAAATTGGGAGGTTTGAAGTACCTCCCAACCTACCAAATAGGAAAACCTACTATTTGGTAGTAGTCTTGGAAAATCCAACGTCAAGGCTATTAACCTAATTGCAATGACGACTTGTCTATTTTGACTGCTATGTCGTCATTCCAACCGCGGTTAAAAAGAAAACGTCTAGAGTCTACTCCTTATCTTGCTCTAGGAGACGTTGTACATTAACCAAAACTACCACCGAAGGTGAAAAAAACATAGAAAAGAAGAAAAAGGGGTTTACCTTAGTTACTGCTCAAGGCCCATCCCGTATTCCGTCATGCGCAGATCCCTGTCGAACGTGCGCATGAGCGACCCTCTCTTGTCATCACATCTCACGTCAGCAGAAGAACGCGGATGGGAAGGGGTCCGGCGCGAGGGAGGGTATTATGTACGTTGGATTTTCCAAGACTACTACCAAATAGTAGGTTTTCCTATTTGGTAGGTTGGGAGGTACGTCAAACCTCCCAATTTGTTAGTAGTCTTGGCAAATCCAACGTCAAGGCTGCATAACAAATAGAGGAGGACATCCAAGCCCAACATACCAAAAAAAACAATGCATAAGACAAAATTATGAATGACAAAGAAACACAAGTTAAACAAGAGAGTTTAATAAAAGAGTGAAAAACTGAGGAGTAGCTAAAAAGAGCAGTTTTAACACGTGCCCGTCATTCATAGTAATGCAAAACCATAGACTCGTCTTAAACCAAAAAGTACTGTACACAAAATCCCTTTTCTTCCAAAACGAACAAAAACATGGAACACAAAAATAAAACACAATTTTCAAGTTGGCAAAAAAAACACTTATGTACTGTATACATATAACATAATCCCAAACTTGCAATCCAGTGTTGCAAACCCGTACTCCCCCCCCCCCCCCTTTTCAAAGAAAACAAAGTAAAAGAAAGAGTGACAAGGGGGAAGACCAGGCAACTTCGCTAGAGCTCTAGGAAACACGACTCCCGAGAGCTATCACAGGCCGAGGGGGTCTAACAATGGACATGGAGAGGTAGGAGGAGACGAAGGTATGGACAGAAGACCACAAACCCGCCGAGGCGGCGTCAGGCAACGAACGAGTCTGCAGGAACCGTAAGGAGGCAGCAAAGGACCGCACATCGTGCGCAGAACCCCGACAAGCAGGGTTACTGGCACGAATGACCCGACAAATGTGGCGTCCTATCTGTACCTTCGAGAGCCTCCCACCAGTTCGAGGAGACACCCACACAGCAGTACCCGAAGTCGGAGCCACAGACTCAACATAGGAGTGCAAGGCCTGCACCGGGCACAACACACGGTGAGTATGCCCACGCTTTAAAGCCTGGATGGTGAAAGGCTTGAAAACGTGGGTCTCTCTCTCATTCTTGGCAACAAAATGAGGGGAGGGGGCTAACGTGACGACATTCAAGGACGGGGAGAATCGCATGCATTCCTGGGACCGCGACATGGCAGCTAGTTCAGACACCCTATCCCCAGTGGCCAGAGCGACAAGGAAGAGTGGACGCTCGAGCAACTGAACCGGTGTAGTGTCCCGTGTATATGTGTGTGAAGCCAGAAGGTCCAGAGCACGCCCCAGATCCCACTGAGGAGGGATCTGGCGCGGAGGCGGGCGCTCCCTGAAGGCAGCCTTCATGAAGGAATCCAGCTCCTTCGGCGGAACGACCAGCCCAGTGACGGACTCAAAGACCTCCCGGATGGCAGACAAGTGGTTACGTATAGTGTTGACTTGAAAGCGACGTGTACGGAAGAGGTGAAACAAGTAGTGTAGGACGAGGGAAGGAGAGCTAACAGTCTGGCGAGTGTCCTGTATCCACCTAGTAAAAGACCTCCAGTGGGACTCGTAAGTCCCCCAAGTCGAAGACGTCCATGAACGCTTCAGGAAGTCAGTCAGGTCCTGTCCGTGGACTGGGAGCCACCGCGCCTCACGAACATCCACGATGCGAAGGCCAACGAGGTCCGTAGGTCTCCAACCTGGCTCAAGTGGAAGTGTGAGAGAGGGAGAGGGACCGGACTCGGGCACCACCGCTTCAACTGGGAGTACCAAGCCTGGGCCGGCCACAGAGGAGCTATGAGCCAGACTCTGCCGCGGTACAGCCGCAGCCTCGCGAGGACTTTGCACATAAACAGTGCGTCTGGTGGCGGAAATATGTATATCGACTGCCACCTGCTCCAGTCTTCCGTGAAAGCGTCCGGACCCCCCTCCGGAGTACGAGTCCGGAGGGATAGGTACCGAGGCAACTTGCGCGTCTCCTTCGATGCGAACAAGTCGACCTCCGGAACACCCCAGAAAGCCGCGAGGTCGTCGAATACAGTCTGTTTCATTGCCCATTCTACAAGAACGCCCTGTCCTCTCGACAGGGCGTCCGCCCATAGGTTGGCAGTCCCGGGCAGGTAGGAGGCGTGCAGGGAGATGTTGTGTCGGTTCGCGAGGAAGAACAACTTCTCGGAGATCCCCAACAGAGTCAAAGACCTGGAGGACCCCTGCTTTTGGATACAGTGGACAGCTGTCTGATTGTCCATCCGGAAGGCCACCGACTGGCCCCGAAGGGCCAGCGCGTGGTCCCGCAGGAAAAACAGGGGAACCAACAGTTCGAGGGCATTGATGTGTAGGTGTGTGTGTCCCACCCATCTGCCGTGATGTTGATGTCCCAGGTTGGATTGGTAACCCCACCCTACCTCGCTCGACGCATCTGTATCCACCCCGATCGTCGGCGGGGGGGCGGTCCAGGGCACAGCCGCAGAGAGCGTGCCCCGAGCAACACAGTGTCCTAAGTGTCTGTGAATGGTACGCGGGATCGGCATGAGCCGATCCATAGGGGCCAACGGAAACACCGTGTTGCCCATGAGGATTAGGCGGCGCAGCCTGAGCCTCCCTAAGGGAATGGTCAGAGCAGCCCAATTCAGTGAACCCACTAACGAGTCCCAGATCCTCCTCGTGAGGGAGACCGAGTGCAACACGGCGAAGACCTTCCTGCAAAGTTTCACCGCGTTTGGCTGACTCTGGGTTACCGTAGCATTGGACAGATCCCATTCGAGACCTACCAACGTCACGACACGCGACGGGGTCAGGCGTGACTTGGGAATATTGACTTTGAACCCTAACTGTGTGATGTGTTGAACTACTGTGAGGGTATACATACATACATAACATTTTAAGACTGAGTGTTCCACACATAAGTGCAGTTTCAGTCTCTTGTCCTAATGGCGGCGTTCCAGGCAACCCTGTTAAGGGCTGCTTCACTTGTCAAGTTCTTGGATTTGAGATCGGCGCGTATAGTCCGATCCCAGGTCTTCCTCGGTCCACCCCTTGGTGCAGCTCCCTCCACAATCACAGACCTGCATTTTGTCACCCAATTTTGTTCATCCATTCTCTCCACATGTCCATACCATCCCAGTCTACTTGTACGCATCACCTCGCTAATACTCTTTATACCTAAACGTCTCCTCAGCTCAACATTTGTTATTCTATCCTGTAGCCTGGCCCCACACATCCATCTCACCATTCTCATCTCATTACGCTCCATTCTGTTGACATCCTCTACTTTAACGGCCCATGTTTCTGAGGCATACGTCATTGCACTTCTAACACATGAGGCATACACCTTTCCCTTCAGGGGGAGAGGCATTCTTTTCATGGTCAGGATTGGCATCAATTCTCTGAACTTCCCCCAGCCACACCTAATTCTAGCAACAGTGGCAGCCTCGGCCCCACCACCGGCAGAGATGGTATCTCCTAGGTAACAAAACTTGTTCACCAGCTCCAAAGACTCATTTCCAAAATTCACAGCCACAGGATCATCACTTAACACAAGCTCGCCTTTGCACACTACGCACTCAAATTTCTCTATTTCTGACTTATCCTTCGGCAGGGGCCCCTTTATTCTACTACAGCGCTTACTCCCATGGTGTACCCAACATCGACAGATGCTACATTGAATTGAGTTAACGCCCACTCCCTTTCCACACACTGCACATGGGTATGCACCGCTCTTTTCCACATTGCCTCGTCTCAAACTACAATGCATAACCTTGGTTTTGTTAATATTGACTCTTAAACCCTTGCTCGCCATGCCCTCTCTCCACTTTCTGAATTTGGCCTCAGCATCCTGCATACTGTCAGCTATTAGGACTAAATCGTCTGCATAAAACAGTTCCAACGGGAGTCCGCCTCTAAAAACTCTAGACAGCGCCTCCAAGACCATAATAAAGAGGAGGGGGCTTAACACTGAACCCTGATGGACTCCAACACGGACTGCGAATTCATCACTCAGTACACCTTTCACCCTCACCGAACTTCGCGAATCCTCATACATCTTCATTATCACACGCACCAGCCACTCTTCCACACCAAGTTTCCTCATAGCCCACTGTACAACATCTCTAGGTACCCTATCAAAGGCCTTCTCCAGGTCCACAAACACAAAGTAAAGATCCCTGCCTTTTAGTAGGTATCTTTCCTGCATCTGCCTGACTATGAAGATAGCATCGGTTGTACCACGTCCTGGCATAAAACCAAACTGCATATCATCAATAGAGATGCTTTGCCTGATCAAACCCTCAAGGACTCTCTCACAGACCTTCATGATTTGGTCAAGCATTTTCAGGCCCCTATAATTTCCTCTATCTAGCGCATCCCCTTTTCCTTTGTATATATTTACTATTACACTTTTGAGCCAATCCTCTGGGATTTTCTCATCTTTAATAATGGTGTTTATCAACTCAGTGACTAAGTTTACACCAATCTCCCCTGAGGCTTTTATCATCTCAGCGACAATGTCGGAGCAACCTGGAGCTTTACCGTCCTTCATTTTATTGATTGCGTCGCTCACTACAGCTGGTGCTATCAAAGGAGGGGGCCCAGATATTGGTTTTTCGATACTAAGCTGTTCCTTATCCCATTCAAACTCTACATTTAGCAATCGTTCATAGTGTACCTTCCATGCTTCTCTGATTTCATTTTCTGCATACACAATCTTCCCATTATCATCTCTAACACACTGTTCACCTATAATATCCCTACTGTCATTTTTAACTCGCCTAGCTAGGTTGAAGATCCCATTGGGATTGTCAGTGTTACACACTTGTTCGAGGACCAGGTCCTTAATGCGATTTTTAGCATTGTAAATAACTCTTTTGGCAGTTCGTTTAGTAGCCTGGTATTCCTCCCTGCTGCCTCCTTTCTTCCATGCTTTGAAGCATCTCCTTTTCTCTTTCACAGCATGTTCTACCTCATCGTTCCACCACCAAGAGGTCTTATTCCTGGGGTGACCCTTTGTTTTCCCACAGACTTTGTCAGTGGCAGCGATAAGGCTATGCTTAAGAAAGTTCCATTGGCTATTTACATCGTTAGGCCTAGCTTCCTTATTTCTATTCATTTCCTCCAGTTCATTATGAAACCTATCCCTAACTTCCTTGTCCTTCAGCAGCCACACTTTCCTTTTGGGTATGTAAACCTTCTTGCGCTTAGGATCTCTGTATAAGCTCATGTCGCACACAAGTAGCTTATGCTGGGGGATACATTCTTCGCTCGGGATGACCTTTACATCTCGAACTAGTTTCCAGTCTTTCCTGTTAACCAAGAAGTAATCTATCTGGCTACTGGAGACCCCAGAGTTATATGTGATCAGGTGGCTCTGTCTTTTCTTGAACTTTGTGTTACACACAACCATGTTGAGTGCAACGCAGGACTCCAATATATATTCGCCTTCTAGATTTCTCCTTCCGTAACCAATTCCTCCATGTACCCCCTCGTATCCATCTGCAGATGCTCCCACGTGACCATTGAGGTCCCCCCCCACGATAGTTATTTCGTTCTCCGAGAGGCCTGAAATGACACTGACGGTGTCATTCCAGAAGTCCTCTTTTATCTCTTTCTGTAAACCAGCCTGTGGGGCATATGCAGATATCACATTCAGAATTCTTTCACCAACTTTCAACTTCAAAACAATCAGCCTTTCACTAACTCTCGTAATCTGAAGCACACTTTCCGCCAGCTCTTCAGCCACCAGAACACCCACTCCTCCTTTCGCTTTATCAGTCCCCACACCCATCCAGTATATCCTATATCTTTTCCTCCTTCCGACAATCCACTGTACCCCATGCCTCTTCCAGAGTGTTTCCTGGGTACAGCAGATGTCCACTCGCCTCCTCTCACACATCTCAACCACTTCATTCGCACGCAGATTCAAACTACCAACATTCACACTAGCAAGTGGGGTTTGTGAGTGTGTGGGGTTTGCTGGCAGATGAGCATCACCCCCCCCCAGAACTCCGGCTCCAGTCTACCCCGGGACCATTCCCAGCACCATCCCCCAAGTGATTACAAGGGGGTAGGATCCAGTGGCCTCGGTACGCCCCACCAGAACCAGCCGCAGGGACGCACCCCGTGCGCGTACACGGCACTACGACTGGCCTGATATTTTTCGCCAAATGACAGGGCAGCCTCCTGGAGCGCTACCACCAGGTTCGGGCCCCTATACTATTGGGCGGAAAGTGCCAGTCCGGGGAAACACTACGTACTGTACCCTCTGGATCCATTTCGTCCAGGTTGGGCCCAGGGCACCAGGGCCGGGTCCAGAGGGATCGACACCCACTGCCAGTGTGCCGCCATTAGGCAACTTGGAGCAAGTACAATGAAGCCCTGTCACAGCACTATCATATAGAGACAATGCCAGCGCCAATAACAAGGCTTCATTGTATAGTGATGGCTACTTGGTCCGCAAGTCTATCACCATCCCCCCTATTAGTCGCCTTGTACGACATGCAGTAGGATGCGTGAGGCATATTCTTTTTTTCCTCCACCATTAGATGAAGGCCCCCTTACCCCCTGGTGTCGCGGACGCACTGTTCTAGGGTGTCTGAAACTATCAACCAGTCGTCCAAGTAAAACAGGATCTGGAGGCCGCTCCTGAGGAGAGGATCCAGAGCCTGCTTCACCAGTTTCGAGAAGATCCGTGGCGCGATGTTGAGACCGAAGGGAAGTCTGTCGAACATGAACACACGATCGGAAGTCTGAACGGCCAAGAAGCGCTGAAAACGAGGATGGATAGGAACGTGCCAATACGCATCCTTGAGGTCCAGCGACACCACCCACGACAGAGGTCGCAGGGCCAGTCGTACCTGGTGCACCGTCAGCATCCGAAACCGTGTGTTCACGATGTGCCCGTTGAGGGCCGACAGATCCACCACCGGTCGCATCGCGTCGCAGTCCTTCTTTGGAACCAGAAAAACACGGGAGAGGAAAACCGGTTGACCGGCTTCCACCTCCTTGACGATTCCCTGCTCGTGCATGGACGTAATCACGTCGGCCACCTCCGAAGAGACAGGCCGGCTTCGTTGACAAGAGCTGAGTGGGGGTCTGGACTTCCATCTCCAGGTGAGACCCCTCCGTGCAATCTTCCGCCTCCACGTCCCTCGCGGCCACCGAGGGGCACAAGGGCGAAAACAACCTGTGGGAGCCCCCGAGATGAGGTGAGCGACCCTTTCTGCGAGGCAAGAAGGAGAACAAGGAGGAGACCGACCTGGAGAAACTACACATTTTTTGACGTGGAGGGTCCCCCGGTACGGTCCCTGCGGTCAAAAGAGCCACGTTGACCACCTCTACCCCCCCCACCTCGCCGAAAAGGGCGGGTCACCCCATCCCCTGTCCGTCGTGTGTCTGACCCCGTCGAAGTGCGGCCGGAAGTGGAAGGCTGGCCAGCCCCTTCACGGCGGGGATGAAAGGGAGCAGGAGCAGAAGTGCGAGGCGGAACCGACGCTCTGGCCGGCAACTTCCCTTTCCTGCGCCCTTTCTTGGCGGCAGCATTGGCGGCAGCACCCCGAAGAGGACCGGCAGAAGGACGGGACTGCGAAGACCCTGGTCGCGACACAGCGCGTCTTTGCGTGTCGTAAGCAGGGTCCGCTGACAGAGAAGCGTAGCGTTCCCAAGCATCCTGCGCAAAAAGCCCCGATGTATATAGCTCAGAGTATAACAAACCCTGACGAATATCCAAGAGGGCCTTCCGGCAGAACGAGGACCTTACCGTCTGGCGTTGTCGAGTTGCCTCGCACAAAACCGCCTTCAGCTCGGGAACCAAAGACACCGCGAGCTGAAGGTGGATCCGCCGAACGTGGTCCAAACCCTCGCGAAGATCGCCAGGTGCAGTCGCCTCGATAAGCCTCAGGTGGTGAACAGACGTCTGGAGGGAACCTAAAAGACAAGACAATAAGTTCGCCACCCTCTGCCGCAAGGTAAAATCCCTGTCGACAGAGGACTTATCTGGGTGGGAGAAGAACGGGTTAGCAATAGCACAAATTTCAAGTTTGGGCGCGCTGATCCAGGACCAGAACTTGCCATCCAATCCGCCGACAGATACAAGAGGAGGCAAAAGCAGTGACGACTCCGGGGGAGGGACTGAAACAGATCTGTCGACGGAACGGTTGGCGAACTCTAAGGCCTCAGCAAACCAGGCCTCCAATGGGAGAGGATTATCGAGCACGACGGCTAAGCCAGGCTTACCGTCGTCGCACAAACCCGTCCCATAGGAGGACAGTCCCGTCAACACAGCCAGGGACTGAACATCCTGAAGGATGTCCTGGCGGCTGAAGTCTGACCAGAGCTTAGTCCGAGGAGCAGACGGGGGCTTGGGCTTCACCGAAAAGTACTGAAGGTCAGTCCTCGTCGGGTAAGCCCGCACCTCCACGTCGGCAACCTGACCATCCACCCTGATCGCCCGGAACTGCATCTTATCATTAATTTGGACCGACCAGTCCGAAGGTAGGGCCCTCTCACCTGACGGGAAGTCGGTAGCACGCTCCGGGTGGGAGGCCTGCACCCCCTTCCAAACAGCCAAGGAGCCATAGAGGAGCGGCATAGTCCGCGACGGGACCTTGGCCTTCTGGATGGGGGGCAAGCGCAGACCCTGCCCTAGCAGACGGAGAACCCCCGCATGGGAGACAGCAGGGGCAACCACCTGAGCCAGGGCAGGAGCAGTACTAGCCGACGACCGGGCAGGCGGAGAAGCAGGGCGAGAAGGAATGTAGTCCACCGCAGAGGGGAGGGGGACCAAAGCAGGGGTAGGTTGGTTGAGGCTCTGAGGTTGTGTCACCGCCAAGAAGCGCGATAAGAGGGAATCTTGCATCGCCTCCAAGCGCGCGTCGAAGTGTGACACAACCCACCCCTGCATAGCCGAAAATCGATCCGAGAGAGGCGACCCCCCCGAAGATAGTTCGGCCCGCAGGGGCGAGCGTGAGCGAGAGCGAGACCCACGACACGAAACAGCAGCGTCGCGGCCCAAAGAAGGCGAGCGACGACGGCCGTGGCGCTCCTGAGGGTCTCGTCCCCGATCACTAACGTGAGATGTGATGACAAGAGAGGGTCGCTCATGCGCACGTTCGACAGGGATCTGCGCATGACGGAATACGGGATGGGCCTTGAGCGGTAACTAAGGTAAACCCCTTTTTCTTCTCTTCTATGCTTTTTTCACCTTCGGTGGTAGTTTTGGTTAATGTACAACGTCTCCTAGAGCAAGATAAGGAGTAGACTCTAGACGTTTTCTTTTTAACCGCGGTTGGAATGACGACATAGCAGTCAAAATAGACAAGTCGTCATTGCAATTAGGTTAATAGCCTTGACGTTGGATTTGCCAAGACTACTAACAAATAACATACTTAAAGATACTCAACACGGCTTTCGTAAAAAACGTTCCTGTTTAACAAACCTCTTAGACTTCTTCCACGATATCCTCAACCTCTACGATGAGAGTAAAGCTGTAGATATTATATACCTTGATTTTCAAAAGGCCTTTGACAAAGTTCCCCACAAACGTTTACTGCTAAAACTAAAAGCGCATGGAATACAAGACGGTGTGTTCAAATGAATAGAAAATTGGCTCAGCGACAGAAAGCAAAGAGTAGTCATAAACGGTAAGGCATCTAAATGGACCAATGTAAGTAGCGGGGTACCCCAGGGATCGGTACTAGGTCCAATTCTCTTTCTAATTTACATCAACGACATAGATGAGGGTCTCACCTGTACAATCTCAAAATTTGCTGACGATACAAAAATTGCAAATAACGTACTCTCAAAAGATCAAGTTGACGATATGCAACACAATCTAGATAAATTGTCATGTAGGGCCCAATTTTGGCAAATGAGTTTCAATGCGGATAAATGTAAAGTACTACATATCGGATACTTAAATGAGAAGGCAAACAATTCGATGAATGGCACTCAGTTTCAGAGAAATCGATCTGGGAGTAACAATATCGAGTAACCTAAAACCGAGTCAACAATGTTCAGAAGTTGTTAAGAAGGCAAACAAAATAATTGGCTTTATAGGCAGGTCATTTGAGCATAAATCCAAAGAAGTTATCCTAACCCATTACAATTCCTTAGTCCGCCCTCTTCTGGAATACTGCGTTCAATCCTGGTGCCCTTATTACCAAAAAGATATAAACAAGCTAGAACGAGTTCAACGTAGAGTTACCAAAATGATACTTAGCCTAAAGAACAAACCATACTAAGAGCATCTTAGAGAATTAAATCTATTCCCTTTAACCCAGCGAAGATTAAGAGGTGACTTAATTCAAGTGTTCGAATTCATCAAAGGCATCGACAATATGGACTGTAGTAAGTACTTCACTATCGACCAATCTAATTACACGCGGGGAAACGGTTGCAAAATTATTGGTAAATCTTTTAACTCACACGAATCTAAGAATTTCTTCTTCAATCGAGTTGTCAACTTGTGGAATGGGCTTCCCCGAGACGTTATAGACTTCATCACCGTTGATTCATTTAAACTCCGCCTAGACAAATATCTCGCATCAAACCCGCGACTGACTGCGTTTGTAAATTAATTATTTTATTTTATCCCCCCCTCAGTTACTAACCCATCTGTCCTCCTGCTAACTTCCTAATCCTGCCACGGACATTAGTTCCAGGGCAGTAATTTCCTTTCCAATGTTCCCTTACCCACTCTAAACCACTGTTTGGACACTTGATCCTCAGTGTTTTGGAGGACAAGCAACCTAGAAGGTGCTCGACCTGTTGTTGCTTGATTTCCTTTGTACTCCTTTGTACTTTGTACCACCACCAACTCCACCACAACCATGGCTGTGTGGAAGGACAGGCAGGGTTCTTTTTGGGCTTGGTGGAGTCAATTTAAGCAATACAAATAACAGGTATTTCGAGTTAGGAAACGTGACAATTAAATACATAATTATCATGATATATTTACTATGCGCCATCGTATGCACTAAACTACTATGCAAACATGTTTCAGTAGCAACTATGTGATATTTTGAGGCAAGTAAATTGTTCCATAAATTTAATCTTTTCAGGGTCAATTATTGTGACTGTATTCTAAAATTTGACATCAATAATTTTAATCAAGCATTTTTAACTTGAAGTTTCTTGTATAACCTCTGCTTACTTTTTGTCTGTATTTATTGTTTATCTTTTTCTTTTTCTATTATTAATATTAATATTGATGATTTTTTAAAATTTATTGTTCTTGTTAAAAGAGTACTCTTTGTTTAAATCTGTTGTTACTTCATATTTTGCAATTATTTGTCTTTATATTATATGTATTCATTGTCGATAGTATCAATTGCTTACTTTTGCGATTTCCTTAGTTTATTTGTGCTATAAATGTAGGTTATTTGTAGGGTAGTTATTG
>CM064502.1:14805775-14875676 GCA_032716605.1 Paralithodes platypus | reverse complement strand
GATGCGTTGGTTAAGAATAAGGGCAGCTACAAGCTGTGAAACAACATAAGAATATCCCAGACATTAGTTACATTGTCGTAGGATATATGCTAAGGAAAAGCCTACCGGCCGGCTGCCACCAGCCGGTTTCTAAACGGCAGGGCAGCCGACGCGCGCGCATGCCCGCACGTGGCTACTATGCAGAAGCGTCACAGTAGCTTCCACTTAATTCCCTCCCTTTTCAGCGATACACCAACATCCACTGCTCTTGATAGTATTTCTTTCATGACTCCATCCATACTGTATATACAGTAAACAACCACGGGGACATCACACACCCCTGTTTCAACCCAACACTCAGGTCAAAGAACTCGCTCTGCTCACTCTCCACAAATACTGCCGCCTTTGCACCCTCATACATGCTCTTCACTACTTTCAGCAACTTGCCCTCTACTCCGTATATTCTAAGTACTTTCCACAAACCTTCTCTATCCACTCTGTCATAGGCCTTCTCCAAGTACATAAAGGCAACATACACCTTTTGTTTCTTCTCCAGATATTTCTCCACCACACAATTCAGGGTAAAAATCTGATCTACACATCCTCTTCCCTTCCTAAAACCTATCTGCTCGTCGCCTATCCATTTCTCCGTTCTCACTCTCACTCTCTCAATCACTACCCTACTGTATATCTTCCCTACTACACTTAGAAGACATATTCCTTGGTGGTTACCACACACTCCTCTTTCCCCTTTGCCCTTATATAGGGGGACTATTATGCCAGTATTCCAGTCATCGGGTGCACTCCCCTTCTCCCATGCTAGTTTGCACATTTTCCATACCCATTCGATCACTATCTCACTACCATACCTCAACATTTCCCCACACACTCCATCTGTTCCTGGTGCTTTCCCCAACTTCACTCTTTTCATGGCTTCCCACCACTTCTGACCTCCTGATCCCCACCTCCTCCTCCACTACTTCTCTTCTTCTCCCTCCCATACCATATCCAGCTATGTTTGCTGGCTCTTCATTCCTTACATTTAGCAACTCATTGAAGTACTCCCTCCATCTTTCGACTCTCTCTTGCTTCTCGGCTAGCATTCTCCCATTCTTATCTTTCACACCCTTACTGTTTCCCTTGCTACCTTCCCTAACTTTCTTGACTTTTTTCCAGAACAGTTTCTTACTCTCCCTCCATTTTACACTCAGATTCCTTTCAAATTCCTCATCTACTCTTCTCTTACTTTCCTTCACTACTCTCTTCACCACACCACCCTCTTACTCTCCACGTACCTCGCTCGTTTCTGTCTCTCGAAATCTTCATTCCCTCTACTACCCAACCACTATGCTTTCTTCTTTTCTTCCACAGCTATTCTTACTTCTTCTGTCCACCATGCTGTACCTTTCACTCCCCTCCCTCTTCTCCTCACTCCACACACCTCCTCACATGCTGCACAGATCTCATCCTTAAACACCTTGCTCATCTCCTCCACTTTATAAATGATCAGCATTATTAAACTGTCACAGATAAAGGACAAACCTACATGAATCACACCTTACTCTACTTGATAGAATTATCGCTAACAAACATGAATCATTATGTCCTTGCCCTGTAACTGATTTAGCACTGTAATTTTTTATTTACAATATCCTAAACCTAAAAAAAAAAAAAAAATCGTAAATTAAATTTGTATTTGTCCAAGAACTTTTGTACTCTATTGATGGTGGACAGAAATATAAATAAGATATTTAAACCTGATAATAAAGTATTCATGTAAATAGTCAAGTCAAAATATTTCACTGACACAAATACTTGATCCTATTTACGCCAATAATCACAAAAGACATGAGGTCTTTTGTGCTGTGAATCACAGAAGAACTGCGAACATTAATGAAAGAAAGAAATTATAATTATTCAGAGGCGTTTCAAAGGAAGACAGAGGTAATGTAAATCTACAAGATTAGTGTGAAACATTAAAGAAAGAAGCAAATATGACACTTCAAAGAGCTAAGTCAGAATACTACTACAAGCAGTTTGAGAACATTAGAGGTAATTTTGCGGCCACATGGAAATCTCAGAAAGCTGGTTCCAGAAATTAAAAAGAAAAATTGTGTAATATTTACAAATAGTAACACGAATTGTGACATAAAATGTTATATTATTTTATTATATTTTTTTGCAAATATTGGGAAGTCCACATTTGAGAAATCATAGCAAAATGTAAGGAATAATGACAGGAAAAATTACCTAGATAATGTAATCTAAATAATAAATATAATTGCATCAAAATAATATGTTTTGGCCTCGACTCATTGAAGAGACTATCTATCTTGTTATAAAGCATTCACAAATACTGACTCGTATGGTCATAGTACCGGGTACCATTTTGTTTTAAGAATGATCTTAGCAAGAAAACAGTCTGTCCAAAATAGAAATTCACATTCGACATCACTTGAAATCGTGTATGCAGTTCCACAGGGGTCAATCTTAGGTCCAAATTTATTGAAAATTTATGCTAATGATCTATCACAGTTTACCTCTGAATGTGTCATTTTCCAGTATACAGACAATACACAATGCATTCACACTGGTAACATTGATAACATTTATGCTTTGATTCGTAGTAGTGTAGAAACCTTAATAGAAGCTAAATTTGCATATACTGTAATTTAAATACGGTAATACTTAACCCTTTCATGCATGGGTGTTGCCGTTTAGTATTCAGAAATATAATTATCTGAATCTCATACTTACCTCTCCAAAATTAATTGTCTGCCCACAAATCGCTCAAAGACACCTGCACAGGTTGAAGTAACTAAACTAAAGGTTTATAAATACCCCTGATGGTCACAATGGTTTTTAAAGTATCCCTGAAACGCCGCGAGTCCTGCGAAGCAAAATTTCAACATTCATGGCGACAAATGAACTACACAACACCGGTCAACATGGGTTCAGAGCGGGAAGATCATGTCTCTCACAACTTTTGGAACACTATGAAAAAATTCTTAAAGCGCTAGAAGAAAAGAAAAACGTGGATGTCATTTACACCGATTTTGCTAAGGCATTTGATAAATGTGACCATGGTATAATAGCCCACAAGCTGAAAGCAAAAGGTATAACTGGGAAAATCGGACGGTGGATATACAATTTCCTCGTAAACCGAAAACAATCGGTAGCAGTAAACCAAGTCACTTCTGAGCCTTCGGATGTCAAAAGCTCAGTGCCCCAAGGAACAGTGGTAGCGCCCCTTCTGTTCCTCATACTAATTTGCGACATAGATACCAACACCAGACACAGTACGGTGTCGTCTTTTGCTGATGACACAAAATTAAGCAAGATAGTAAACACACAAGAGGACACGGGCCGACTGCAGGAAGACATGAATGTAGTGTTCCAGTGGACCAGGGAAAACAACATGCAATTCAATGAGGAAAAAATCCAATTGATACGGTACGGTCGAGATAATAATAGTGTTAAAGAAATTACAAATTACTTAACAGAATCTAACCACATAATAGAACGGAAAGACAGTGTGAAAGACCTTGGGGTGTTAATGTCTGAAAATATGGGTTTCAAAGTACATAACCAGGTCAAAGTGGCGGCTGCGAAACGTCTAACGGGTTGGATTCTGCGTACTTTTAAAACACGCGGTGAATTGCCTATGATAACGCTCTTCAAATCTCTAGTGCTACCGCGGCTTGAATACTGTAGCGTATTAACATCCCCATACAAAGCAGGTGAAATAAATGACGTAGAGAGTGTACAAAGAAATTTCACTTCGCATATAAGTTCGATAAAACATCTACACTATTGGGAGCGTTTAAGAGCACTGAATCTGTACTCACTGGAACGTAGAAGAGAACGTTACCTAATAATATACACGTGGAAAATCGCAGAGGGTTTAGTACCAAACCTACATACTCCGATAGTCATGAAATTCAGTGATAGGAGAGGCTGGGAATGCGAAATCCCCCGGATGAATAACAGGGGTGCTATGGGCTCTCTGCGAGAGGGCTGGTTATCACACAGAGGCCCACGTCTCTTCAACAAATTCCCACGGCGAGTAAGAGACATGAGGGACATCTCGTTAGACAACTTCAAGAGAGCCCTAGATGTCGAACTGCAAAAAGTGCCAGACGAGCCCATCCTCGCAAGGGAGCGAGCTGTCGCTTCAAACAGTCTACTGCACCAAATCACCACCCATAACGAGGGGCGTCGCGCTCCTTGGTGCCACTAGAAGAGCGGCGAACACATCCAAAGGTATCCAAAGGTACAGTTGACAGCTTGTGGCAAAACTCCGTGTCACACAAAAAATCTATAGAAGCTTTGTGTCCTCAAAGAACAACTTGTAACATAGCTCAGTGTTGGGGCACAACTTTTACACACAGCAGTCATAGTTACACTGAATTTAAATGGAATTGTGCACCTCACACAGGTGAAAAAGAAAAAAAAATCGATTGGTTATAAAAGTCAGACGTGACAAAGACAAAACTAAAATTGGACAACTTTATAACTTTGTCATGACGTAACAATGAGGTCGCGGAAGTTGAGGAAAATCCCGGCAGATGGCTGGCAGGGAGGTCACAATTTGCTTAGATTGACGAGTGAAAAGATTTGCTGGACTGATTGGGGTAAGTATCTCCCGTTTACGGATTGTCCGCAGGTAAAAACGATAATATTCAAGGACACTAGTGCGACGTTTTGAGAAACAATTTATTAGGGAAAATAGGCACCAATAGATTCGCCATATTTTTCTCCATATAGTCCGCATGGAGGATTTTCGTTGTCAACAAATTGAAAAATAACCACTTCACAGACAAATACACCAAAAATCTTAGTCAAAGTGGGGGGCAGCCCCCACCTGTAATACTAGGATAGGTTAGGTAAGGTTGTTAGGTTAGGCTAATGTACTTTCAAAGGGGTATAGGCTAGTAAACACTAGGATAGACTATACCCGGTCAGAGGTAAGAATAAGAAGAAGAAGAGTCCTGCAGTAGTCCCCTTGAATGCTACTGTAAAAACCTATCATAAATTAAAGTACATGTATGTAAGATAGTGTACAGCAGGGTTGTTTACAGTGAAGATAAGCAGTAATGCTTTGAGGACGACACGGGGTGATGAAACTTTTTTTCGGCAATACCGAGTTGTATATTAAGTATATTATCCTACAGCGGTTTATACAGAAGTAGAATTTAAAGATTTCCTAAACCTGCATTGTCCGTAATATAACTATTGTTAATAACGCTAAATACTAGTGGAATTACTCGGTGAGAGGAGCGGGGGTCGTATCTTTGTTTTACGGAATTTCCATACGGAAGGACCCACTACACGTTAAAGTATATGTACCACCTTTCGAAATTTCTACAGAGATAAAGACATACACCCGAACACATTTGGATTGCAAAATGTTACACCAAAATACACTTTTGACGAGCTGTCTAACCTAAATGTACATAAAAGCACAGGACCAGACAAAATTCCTGCCAAATTTCTACGAGATGGAGCCATTGGTATAGCAGGCCCCCTAACCCACATCATCAATTTGTCAATTAACACCAACACTGTACCTGCTGAACTGAAGGAAGCTATTGTAACCCCTCTATTCAAGAAAGGAAATAAACTAGAAGTTGGTAACTACAGACCAGTTAGCATATTATGTATTGTATCTAAAATCCTTGATAGAGCAGTATACACCCAAATTGAACACTACCTTAAAAAAAATGATCTATTCTATAAGTTTCAATCAGGTTTCAGATGCATGTACTCGACAGACTCCTGTCTCATCCACTTAACGGATCACATTCGTAAAGAAATGTCTAAAGGTAACTACACTGGTATGGTTCTTCTTGATCTACAAAAAGCGTTTGACACAGTAGACCATGATATCCTATGTAATAAACTACAAGCAATGGGCATAGGGTCTGTGAACTGGTTTAAATCTTATCTTAGTGGTAGAACCCAAAGAGTCAAAATTGATGATAATATATCTGATCCTATGCCAATTAACTGTGGGGTCCCGCAGGGAAGCATCCTTGGTCCCTTACTCTTTCTCTGTTATGAGAACGACATAGAACTGAGCGTCTCATGTAAATTATTACTGTATGCAGACGACAGCGTGCTTCTGGTTTCAGGAAAAGACCCAATAAGTATTGCCGCTTCACTTTCCAATGAACTAGAATCATGTAGTGAATGGCTAGTGGACAATAGACTATCTCTTCACCTGGGCAAGACGGAAGCCATCTTATGTGGAACAAAATGCAAACTGAAAGACATTGTGGGCTTCTCGGTCAACTGTAATGATATTCCTATAACAACAGTGTCACAAGTTAAATATCTCGGACTAAAACTGGACACGAGTTTGTCAGGTTAAACAATTTTGGAATCTATCCTGAGTAAGTGTAGAGCACGTATAAAATACCTGTATAGACAGGTGGGATGCTTGCCCGCGGCGAGCAAAAAGACCCTCTGCCAAGCGCTTGTTCAATGTCATTTTGACTATTCTGTGTCATCCTGGTACTCTGCATCATCTAAATCAGCACAGCACAAACTTCAGGTCACTCAAAATAAAATGGTTAGGTTCATGCTGAACCTAGGACCCAGATCACATGTTGGCCAGGAACAACTTCAGTCACTAGGTATGCTCAATGTCTCTGACAGGGCCAAACAAATCAGGCTCACTAATGCTTTCAAAATTTTCTATGACAGAGCTCCAGAGTATCTAAAGAATGATTTTGTTAAAGCAAATGAGAGGAGTGAACATAATACAAGAAACAGGATGTTTAATTTTGGTCCCGAGAATCCAAGGACAGGGTAAGCAAACATTCTTCTTCACCGCCATCAAAGACTGGAATGACCTACCCCAGTCAGTCCGTGAAAAGAGAACACTGTATTCCTTCAGACGTAGCCTGAAGGAACACCTGAACCGGACAGCTGCGAGAAGGGAGCACCAAGCTACTACTAAATGCGACATAAGAGATAGACAAACCAAACTGAAATTATTACTGATTACGGATTACTGATATTTACTATAGGATGTAAGGTATCTTAAAATAACCCCCTAGAAATACTTTCTCTAAAGAATCTATTTCTTTATCCTCCCCATTTCCCCAGCTAACCTAATCCCACAAGGACCCCAATGGAAATACGCCTAACGGCCTTATTGGGCTATCCTTAGTTGGAATTATGCAAGGCTGGTACATGTCATATTTGTAACATACTATGTGGTACCAACTCTGTAAATTGCTAACTGAATAAATATTATTATTATTATTATTATTATTATTATGTATAATACGGTAGAGCATAACAAAATTTAACCAGTGATTTTAGATCCACATTATTTTAAATAGTCACTGATGTAAATAGTTATCAAATTATCACTCCAGCGTGTTACGGTATTTCTTCACACACACACACTCCTCTTGACAAACTCTCCCGAATGAAATAAGTTCCTCTGTCTCTTGGTTCGAGAATATAATCTTATAAGAGAGAATGGAAACTTTAGCATGTTTTCGTGAACATGAAGTACAGTGCACACTAACAGATGGCGCCACTATACTGTAGATGCATATTGTGTTCAGTTATAATAAGTTACTCTATTCTATGCGGCATAATTCTCCCTACCAATAAATGCCTACAGTTGTCGATAGAGGCGCTGAACACAATGTTTACCGCGGTGCATTGTGGGAAATTGGCGACATCGCGGAGCTATCCACCCTCCCTCTCCTTCAACAATTCTATATTATAAGCAGTTAGTCTAAATTTCTGTAGCTGACTCATACTTTGGCCTATGCATTCTGTTGTTTTATATATTTTTAAATCACCCATATTCATTTAATAATGTATATATGCAATACAAAGTCAGCAGGTAGTTTCGAGCCAATTTTGTTATAATACTTAATCAGCTAATAATTATGTTTGTAGTCATTATCAGCTGCATATGGACTTTCCCTTTATTACTATATACTATATAAGCAATTAGTGTAGTCGTATACTGTATAATAAAAACGTGTAGAATCACAACAAATTTGAGATAAACTGTGCATATTCTAGGTGTTGGGTATAGTGATGTCTACAGTCATAGCTCTGGCGCAAGATCAGAAGTGTCCACCAGAGGTCTCAAGAGAATTATTGGTAGGGACAATTATTTGGCCACATTATTTACCATTCATCGTAGCCTTCATGTACAGTCGAGAGCATTTTTAGCTACATACCCATTTGAAACAGTACGAAACACAAACAAGACCATACAATGGTTGTAATGCTTCCTACTCTCAATTATAAGAACATAAGAACATAAGAAAATGAGAGTCCGCAGAAAGCCGATTGGCCCAAGCAATGCAGATCCCTGTCCCACACAATCCCAATTCAATTTCAAAGCCCAACCACAGGCTCAACACTCTAATACCCTGAGGATCATCTTACCAAAACGGTTAGAGATTAACGCAGGATTATGGGGGTCTGCAGAGCGCTGATTGGCCCAACCCGGCTGATCCCCCTTCACACCCAACCTTTCTCGTCCATATGCTTATCCAATTTTATCTTAAAGCTCCCTACCGTTTTAGATCCCACTATAGCACTTGGTAGTCCATTCCACCCATCTACAACTCTGTTACCAAACCAATATTTGCCTATATCTTTTCTGAAACGAAATTTATCTAATTTGAAACCATTGGTACGAGTTCTTTCGCTATCACTGAGCTTTAGTATATTTGTCATGTCCGCTTTGTTAATCCCACTAACCCACTTGAACACCTCTATCATATCCCCTCTAACTCTGCATCTCTCTAACGAATGTAAACCTAATTTCTTCAACCTTTCTTCATACGGAAGATTTCTAATATTATGGATCATTTTTGTCATTCTACGCTGTACTCTCTCCAATGAATCTATGTCCATTCTGTAATAAGGACACCAAAATTGGACAGCATAATCCATATGGGGTCTCACTAATGACAAGTAAAGTTTTAAGATAACATCAGCAGTTCTGTTACTCACACTCCTAGAGATGAACCCGAGAATCCTGTTTGCCTTATTACGAACGCTTATACACTGTTTTCTAGGCTTCAAATCATTGCTAACAAACACACCTAGATCTTTCTTGCAGTCTGAATTTTCTAATTCTAAATTAGCTAGTTTATATTTAAAATTTGTTTGCATCTTCCCTATCTTTAATACCTTGCATTTGTCAATGTTAAACTTCATCTGCCAATTTACTGACCATTCATGTAAGGTATCTAGATCCCTTTGGAGGCACTCTATATCGCTATCTGAATCAATTGATCTCCCCATTATAGTATCGTCTGCGAATTTACTTATCCTACTAGTTATACCTAAATCTAGGTCATTTATGTATATAAGAAACAACAGGGGACCTAATACCGATCCCTGGGGGACACCACTTTTGACTGCTCCCCACTCTGACTTGGTACCATTTAGGCTGACTCTCTGTTTCCTACCAATTAGCCATGACCTAATCCATCTCAACAACGCCCCACCTATTCCATGTGCCTCAACCTTTCTCATTAATCTCTCATGAGGGACTCTGTCGAAAGCTTTACTGAAATCTAAATACATAATATCATATGACTTGTCACTATCTACTGCTTCATATACCTCTGAGAAAAAGCTAAGTAAATTAGTAACGCAAGAACGTCCCTGAGTGAATCCATCCTGAGAAGCATTTATTAAGTTAAATTTTTCTAAGTGGCTTCTAATTTTCCTAGCAATAATAGACTCTAGCAACTTTCCTATGATTGATGTGAGACTAATGGGACGGTAATTGGATGCTATCGATTTATCACCTTTTTTGAAGATCGGAACTACATTTGCAAGCTTCCAAGCTTCTGGAACTAAACCTGTTTCTAATGACTTGTTAAATAAAAATGCTAATGGGCTACTTAACTCATCTCTGCATTCTTTTAATACTCTAGCATATACCTCGTCAGGACCAGGCGATTTTTGAGGTTTCAGTCTGTCAATTTCCTTAAGCACATCATTTCTACTTATACTAACTGTACTTAACATATTTTCTATACTATCACTATATACCATATTGACTTCTGGAATCTGTGCCAAATTTTCATTAGTGAAAACGGAAAGAAACTGACTATTTAATGTACTGTACATTTCTAAATCATTTTCTGTTATTTCTCCTATTGAAGTTTTTAGGGGGCCTATTACATCTCTAACTTTAGATTTATATAGTTGGTAAAAAGCTTTAGGGTTATTTTTTGAGTCTCTGGCTATCCTTATTTCATAATTTCTTTTTGCTTTCCTGATTTCCTTTTTGACCTGTCTTGATAGAGTCTGATAGTATAATATGTAGATGATTTTCGCCTTTCTTTATTTTTCTATATATTCCTTTCTTTTTTCCTATAAGATCTATTAGCGGATCTATCATCCATTTTGGTTGGTTCTGCGTCGATTTAAATCTTCTTTTAGGGATATATTTATTTTGAGCATTGTGGAGTGAAGCAATAAACTGGTTATATGTAGGTGGCAAGTTTAACTCTGGCATATCCTGACTTAATTGCTTAACAATAGGTTCCACCCTTAAGTCTCGGCTTAGCCCACCATAATCAGTTTTTCTGAAATCTGGGATAAGTGTTGTATTCTCTTTAGCATTCCCTGTCCATTGTATATTAAAATAAATATATTTATGATCGCTATTTCCTAGGTGGTCACCAATCTCTACATCATTTATCATATGTTCATTGTTACTGAAAACTAAATCAAGAATATTAATACCTCTAGTCGGCGTATCCTATGAATTGAAATAAAAAACTATCTTGTACTACCTCAATAAACTCTACTGAATCGGAGTCGCCTATTTGGTGCTGCCAATCAATGTTCGGAAAATTAAAATCCCCCATAATGCACACATTGCTAAACCTTGATGCTATTTTAATTTCCTCCCATAACGATGTTCCGCCATTTCTACTCATATTAGGCGGTCTATATATAACTCCAATAACTACGGTCTCACTACCTTCGTTAACCTCTACCCAAACACTTTCATTTATCATTATTTAGTCTAATACCTGATTTAATACAGCTTTTTATTGTACTTCTGACAAACACTGCTATACCCCCGCCCCTCCTACTTGTTCGGTCATATTTAAACAAACTATATCCTTGAATATCAAATTCTCCTAAAAAATGCCTAGATTCTGTATTAATCCATGTTTCAGTTAGCGCTATTATGTCTATATTTTCTGTGCTAACGAGTGCTCTAAGTTCGTTCATTTTGTTACATAAACTCCTACAATTTGTATAATATAGCCTCAACCTATTACTTTTATATGCAACTAATTTTCTATTGTGTTTAGCTAACTTATTATTTCCTGTTGAACTACTAGCTCTAGACGGAAATTCTACTCTATCAGTATTCTAATTTTTACTATCAGTTACATGTGTAGTGTTATCGATACTACTATTACACATCACTATATCCGCACTATCTTGACTGATTATTTCTATTTTACTCACTGGTTTGTCACATGAAGTACCTGCTCCATATGGAGACAGTATTTTACTTACACACCCAGTTTTTTTTAACGAAACCCCGCAACAATCTTGTCCAGTGAGCTGGCTAAGGTCGAAACTCCTAGTTGAGAAGATGTACTCCATCCTGGGCATACAGTTCATCCTTACCATAGAAGGGGGTCCAGTTATCTAGGAATGGTATTGACTTTGCCTTGCAATACTTCTCCAGCCGGCTATTTACACCAATAGCCCTGGAGGACCATTCCTTCCGTACCCCTCTTCTTGGCAGGATACTGTGTACCACAGGAAATCCACCCTTCTCCTTGATCCTCTCCAGCATTTCCTGGTACTTGGTCAGCAACTCCTCAGTCCTGCATCTCCATAATTATGCCATTGGACCCCGCGTTGATGAAGATGATGGGGTCCTCCCCACCCACTTCTAGGACACCATCCATCTTCTCTGCCACCTTCCCGACTCCGGCTCCAGGTAGGCAGACAACTTTACTAACATGAGTGTTAGTAGCCCCGTCAAGGTACCTAACCATTGAATCACCGTCAATGAACTTAGCTTTTTTCCGTTGTCGGCGTGTAGCAGGAGTTGTAGCAGCAGTTGTTGCAGCAACAGCACAGACTTCCCCCCCTCCCCTCTCACTGCCTCGATGATCGCCACTTCCTCGCCATCACTCTCATCAGCCAAGGTGCTGAAGTTGTTGTGGGTCTTGAGTGGCTGCCTTTTCAGCTTGCAGGCCGTTGCACTTGTTGACACCACTTTCCAAGGGGCTTCACGATCCCTGGGAACACTTCCGGTAGCCTCACACTTCTTCTCCGCCATAGCTAGTCTCAAGGCCAAATTTTCATCTTTGAGACACTGAATCTCCTGCTCCACACTCTCCAGTCTTTCTTGCAAAGCAAGACAAAGCTGGAGAGTATGGGAGGAGACAGCAGACTCATCAACAACAGCCATCACTAAGAAAGTTCACTAGGACCTCACTAAGGTAAACAGGTACACTAGCAGTCACTGGGGACGTCCGCACTGGTCAAGGGTCAGAGGGCAACTGAATTATGAGTGCACAAACATGATTGACGGGAAAATATCAAACCATATCTAATACACAGTTTCAGTCAATTGTGCAAGCTTTCATCACACCCATACACGACGGTTATGCCTGCACGAACACCAAGGTTGGGCACTCACGATTGATTGTATATGGAGGCATAAGACACGTTGCACGATCCGTTTCTAAAGGCCCGTCCACACGATCAGTTTCCGAGTGTGGTATACGAAAATGGCATCGGAGCATGCTTGGAAACTGACCGTATGAACGCTTAAAGACAGGAGCACCATCTTTGCTCGAGCATGTTGTCAGTGAGCCTAATATTTGTGTGTCGTCACCTGGCTAGCTATACATATTGTTGAACACACACACACACTTGGTCGTGCCAGCATATTTGTATTGTCCTTCTAAATGATAGGGTACATTTTTTTGTTTAGTAATAGTTGGTACATATCTAGGGAAATACGCATGTATTTATTTTTAATAATTTGTATCCCAATATGGAGGAGTGATTGTTAAGTCCTAGGCGCTAACAGATACTCTAGAGTAAGTACCACAGGAAAAATGAGAAGTAGCTGTACAGTTTACCGCACATATTCTATTTCGTTGGGGTCGTGATTTGGCAGAGCTGCACCCACTTCCCCAACCCTCCTCCCTCGCTTCACCTCCTAACTTCCACTAATGGTAGGGGGTGGAATGAGGGAGGGGGGTTGGGGAGATGGGTGCGGCTCTGCCAAGTTACGATTTGCTGGGATGATTGAGAAATGGAATATGTGTGGCAAACTGTAAATGATTTATATTTGAAGACAACTCATTACTATATACAGTATTCACTTTCCATCTAGTTTCTTCGTAGAAAAAACTAAAAACCTTTTAGAGTACAACACTCACGGAAAACTGTTCATCAAATTGGTACGCCAATTTCGAGTCGGCTGTAGTGTCAACTATTGCAGTATACTATTCCGACTATTAATATTATTCTTAGTTGCAGTAGTAGTAGCAGTAGTTGCTGTTGCTGTTGTTGTTGATGTTGTTGAATGACATCTAATTGCAAGTGCCACTGGCGAGGATAAATACAAGAGTAAACAGTATATTGGATAGTGAATGATGCTTATTATTGAAAAGGGAAACCAGAGGTGTTCACGGTCAATGCTGTTACTCTCTGATTTGATGATCCGGTCTGCTTTAACCCCTTCTGTACCGGCGACGTCTCTTAAAGTTTACTCTAGCTATATTTAGATAATTTTGTGCAACGTATTAAAGATCTGTAGTAGTAAAAATGGTTAAGTGAAATCATTCGAAGCTAGTTCTTTGATGGAGGTGCGTTTTAAACATAATAAAATCGCTTAATACTAGCCAGAGTAAAGTTAAAAGGACGGCACCGGTACTGAAAGGGTTAAGGGAAGATTAGTAGTTTGCTCTCTAGACCTCCACCAAGCTTAAAGAGATACCCCCAAGAACCTGCCTCGAGATAATTTTGTACACTTTTCGGTAGAATAATGTCCTGGACAAAGGCCAGTTTCCCCTACATTACAGGCTCGTTAATGTTCGGCAGGAAAAAAATCGACACCTAAATGGCAAGTAAGGTCTTAAAATTGACAGAAATGGAGCGAAAGGGCTTGAAATCGCCAAAATGATTAGGCGAACCTCTTCAAATATCAAAACTAATTTGGTTAAACATGAGGGAGAAGGGGTCTAGAAATAAAAGCGATAATTATTTGGAAAAGGCCTCCCGCCTTAATTAATATAAATATATTAGGGACATTGCAGGTCTATTGAATCCTTATACTGTACTCATGTATAATCCACTGTGGGAGAATATATTTGATCACAAATTTTGTAAAACCCGAAATTACTGGAAAAACACAGTCCCATCACTCTCAGAGCTCCCTCGGACGTCCTCGCTGTTTACATACGTCTTCATTATGGAGTATAATCGATATGTATCCCCTGCTGGCAACATAGATGATGATTTCAATAAGTCATAGGCCCACCCTCGCAAAGCCCCCCCCCCCCCCACCACCACCACCACCACCACACACACACACACACACTTCTCGTATCCCACGTCGGAATTATAACTATAAAACCACGAAAACACGTATTTTTCAAAATCTGAAGGAATAAATATGGAAAATAAGGGTGCGTGTCCTTTTTCCCCATAATACCATAAAAACCCTTAAGACTAAATCTCCCTTTAATCGAAGGGGGTGTCTGGGATCCGATCACTTACCATACAGTATTCCATAAGGAGGAAAAAATACATGTACAAAAAACAACGGATCATTAGTGTACTGCCATCTATTATACGGATGTTGAATAATAATAATAATAATAATAATAATAATAATAAAAATTATAATAATAATATATGTATGTATGTATGTATATACTGTACTCTGGCACCTTCCCAATTTTTTTTTTTTTTTTTTTTAATGGGGAGCCGACTCGAGACAGAGCCCGAACAGGGACATCACAAAACATCAGAAAAACTAAACAAAACAAAACAATTTCACACACATCTATAATAATACTAATAATACTAATAATAAACACATGTAGGCTATTATTGAAACAAATTAAAACAAAATCAAAAGAAATCACAAGAAAGTTAGAACACATAGATTTTTTATTTTTGTTTGTAAAGACCTCCGTCTACGTATTGTGAAAAACCTGTTATCCTCCGGCAAATTACGGGGTTGATAGAACAGTGCGTTGTTTTGCATTTTAAGGGACCCACCTCACTTGTTTTCTCTTTCTCTCCCTCTCTCTTTGGCTTGTATCCATTCGGCTCCATTCAGCCTACTGTTTTAAGACGTTTACCCCCATCCAGGTGTCAATGTTTTCCTGGCGAGCTGTAGCGAGCCAGAATAATTATATACATTTTTTGTTTGACAGCAAGCTAAATTTGTACATTTTTCGATAGAAAAATGTCTCCGGCGAAACCGGGGTTTCCCTCTCCATAGAATGCTGGCTCGCTATCGCTCGCCAGGAAGAAATCAACACCTGGATGGGGATAAACGTCTTAAAACAGTTAGCTGATTGGAGCCGAATGGATACAAACCAGAGAAAGAGAGGAAAGGAGAGAAAGACAGAAAGGTGCATTGTGTGTTGAGAGTATTGCTGTTTAACTACGTGGTCAGTTTAGGGGGAAGTAGTTGCTTTTCCTGCACTCTCTTTTCCCTCACGTTTAGCCTCATTAGTTTTGAGATTTCGAGATGTTCGCTCCATTAGTTTGACAATGTTATATCTTTTGTGCCATTTATATGTCGATTTATTTTTTCTTGGCGAGCCACAGCGACCCTGCAATTTGGCCGGGCCATTTTTCTACCGATAAATGTACATATTTATCTTGAAAGGTGGTCTAGGGGGTGTTTTTTTAAGCTTGATGGAATCTAGCGAGGAAATTAAAACATAAATATATTTATTAAAATATATAGACCAACAAATAACCACTACTCCTTTAATACAATCAAACTACCGATTCCTACTGGTTGTGTCCGCCAATCACGAGCCTCCTTCCTTTTTTCCTCAGATGACTGGCTTAAGGGGGCCCACCTCGCTGTTTTCTCTTTATCTCCCTCTCTCTTTGGCTTGTATCCATTCGGCCCCATTCAGCCTAATGTTTTAAGACGTTTACCCCCCTGCAGGTGTCAATATTTTCCTGGCGAGCGGTAGCGAGCCAGCATATATATATTATATGTTTTACAGCAAGCTAAATTTTTACATTTTTCGATAGAAAAATGTCTCCGGCGAAGCCGGATTTCTCCATACAATGTTGGCTCGCTATCGCTCGCCAGGAAGAAATCGACACCCGGATGGGGATAAACGTCTTAAAACAGTTGGCTGAATGGGGCCAAATGGATACAAGTCAGAGATAGAGAGAAAAGGAGAGAAAGATAATAAAACAAACGGTGATCCCCCTTAAGGGAATGGTTTGTGTGTTCACTTAAGCCAGCCATCTTCCTGTGAGTTCACACCAAGGCTGCAACCAGTCATACTATAGCGCAACATGTTTGTATTGAAGTGAAATATCATTAAATTTGACACATTTGTACTGTACATGTATATTCTTGATATACACCATACAGTTACTCTCTTTCTAGTAAACTGCCTTCTTTGATCGTGTGTTGTTTTTTTTCTTCTACTTGGCTTGCTTTTGTGCAATAAATGGGATGTCCAATCTATACCAAAAAAAAATAAGCCAATCAAGTACAAGGGCAAAAACAAGAATAGACATAAATAAACAAGGTAGTTTATTAAAATGAGCATAACTGAGAAGAAAATACAGTATGGATACAAATGTGTCAATTCAATGGCAATTAACCTTAGCTAAGAGACAGGCATTTTGCGTCATATTATGTCTGGCTGCGGCCTTGGTGTGACGTGGTGTCACCATTAGAGTCGAGTCACACCAACACCGAACCCGGACATATTCCAACAAAAATGTGTTAGATCGTTTACACCAAACAAAAAACGACATGGAATAACCTGTTGCATATTTCACATATTCCGATGCAAATAGTCTGACCATAAACGTCGGGAAAAATCGGACGTGGTAACAACTATTATAATGTTTCATAAACCCCGTGAAGCTTCACTCTGATGGTCCGAATCATGCCAGATTCCAGCGCCGCAGAAAAGTGCTCAACTTGTTTTTTTTATCGTTTTTTCCTGACGTTAGGTGTAGTTGGGTGTTCGTGGTATCCGTAGCTATGAAGTTATTATATGTTTTCACCAACCAACTTTATTTCTAAGCTCAATTAATTATATCAACAACTACATGTGGCACTCCAAGGACTCGAACCTAGGATACTCACATCACCATGGACAACGAAAAGTTGATTGTGGCGGTACGGAGCTGTACTGCCATATACGATAAGACAAACTCTAAACCCAGGAATAGGAATACCCTGGGACAGCTATGGAAGTTGGAGAGGAGATGGGCAGTGATGAAGGTGAGTTAACTCAATGTGTGTACTGTACTATCTGGGGGGCATGCTCAGGTAATCGGACATGGGATGCACATTTACTGTAGGTAGGGTAATTTTGTAATATATATATATATATTATGGTATGGGCAATGAAGTACGGTAATTCAGTGCTTACATTTATATGCATATATAAGTAATGATAAATGATCACAGAAGGGACTGGAGTTTTCGCAGAGAGGCTCCAGTCCTGACATTATTCTTGACTTACAGTGTTCTGGCTTAATAATCTAATATAGTCAAGTTGCCAAAATGTTGACCCTGCAATGTTAATTACTGTAAACTTTGTTTGAGGAAATGTATTATATATGGTTATGAGAGCAAAATTAGCTTGGTTGCTACTTGTGCAACCTTTAGCATTTCTCAGAATTCAAGATGGCGCCTTCTGCCATCTTGAATTTCGGCCAGGTTTCACCTTTGGATCTTGATGACATAGAGGGTCGTGTAATACCTCTTTTTAGGGGTTTTCCAGGACGGGGAGTCCATTTCCGGGGTTAATTTGTGGATATAGGTGAGTATCAAGGTCAAACCAGAGGTCGGAGATCAAATTTTGCCTAAAATCTGGAAAATCACCAATATTGACCGATTGTATGTGGTTCATTGTCTTTCTATTCCAGCATTTTACTAGGTTGGGTAGGTAGGTAGATATAATATGTTTGCTATGTCTACATGTAGGTATACCCCGGGAATCATTATATATTTTGTATTAAATTTTGTTTAGCAGGTTGAGCAATGGGCCAGAGTTCATTGAACACCAATATTCACCATGCATGCACTCCCCACGCTGTGCGATCAGTGGTTTAACAACTTTTCTTCTCATTTCAGATTGTGACAAACCAGTGTAATCAGCATTGATACCCCCAGGCTGTCACACTCATCATGTCTGCTGGAGGGGAGAAGTGCCTGTTTAGTCCAAGTAATGCCAGTGGAGGCTGCAAACATTCAAGACCGTCGCTGTGCAGAAGATCATCGCTACAAGCAAAGTGAAGCAGGATGAACTGTACAGAGCTCTCTCTGGAAGTAATATTCTAGCTCACAAGTCATGTTACTGTAGCTATACTTCGAGAAGTAGAAACAATAAACAGCCGAAGAAAAAGTCTACACTAATTGACAATGGTGTTTCCAAAAGATTGTTGAAGCCTCAATGTAGTGACTTTGTTTTCAAGCGAGACTGTTTGCTATGTGGGAAAGAGTGTAAGCCGAAAGACAGCAAGAACCCACACAGGTGGGTGCAGGTCAGACAGTGTAAAACTGTAGATAGAAGTGGTGATATCATGTTCAAGTAACACTTGGAGGACATCCGTGATGAGAGACAGGACCAGTGGGCTAATGAGGTAGTTGTTCGACTCAGTGGGGTCATTGATCTGCATGCTTCTGACGCACAATACCATGTCTGCTGCTATGATAAATTTCGAGTTGTCCCAATGTCCTGCCCCTCCATGATGGCGCCTGTGGAAGAGGTGCTGAGGTCCGTGGTCACGACGATGGCTGAAAATATGACAGAGACGTGGACGACAGCGGAGCTACTCCATGTACATAGCTGCTTCGGGCACTGTGACAAGAAAACAGTTTGTGTCCAACATCACAGATTACTTCGGCGCCAAGCTGCTTGTACTCCACATCGAGGGTTGTGAAAGCGTAGTTAGATTTAAAGCCAGCCTCGGACAGTTTATCAAAATTGCCAAGAAAAGCAGCAGCGACGATGACGAGCTGGAGAAGATGGTGAGGAAGATTCGTGGCGAGGTCAGGACGACACATAGGCCTGGAGACTACAACCTCAGTGACTATGTTCGTCACAAAATCATTGAAAACACCAGTGCTACTCTTCTTAAACTAGTATCTAGCCTTGTATCTGGAGGCAACATCACAAAGCCATCCCTGACCCTAGCTCAGTGCATTCAACAGCACATTTGCGGTGCCGGCAGAAACCAGACTACACTCGGGCTCGCTGTGAAACTACATCACAAGCATGGTAGTTCAGAGCTCATCAATACTCTCAATGAGCATGGTATCACAAGCACATATGATGAAGTGCTGTGCTTCCGCAAGTCAGTGGCCAAGTTCGTGTTGCACAACAAATCAGATTACCACAAGAAACTTGGCTTAAGCACAGAGATCGGCCCTATCTTCAGCGGGGTTGACAACTACGATTTGTACATTGCGAGCCCAAATGGAATGAAGAGCACCCACGCCATGGTCATGGAGTTCACCCAGCATCCTGCTGGTATCATCAACACAGGAAACATTGGCGTGATGCAGCTGACTATTCCTCGACTCAAGAAACATGACATGTCCTCTGTGCGATTCACCCACCAGAGAATACAGCTGGAGCACTATAAGGGGCCTTCCAAGGTGAATCCACCCCTGCTTCCGATGAAAGCTCTGTCCGCTGAAGAGTTGCAGGTTCAGTCCGCATCAGTCATGTTCAGCCAGGAGCGAGATGCGGCATGGTTGTCACAAGTCCATGGGAACGATAAGCCAGTTGAGTGGGCAGGCTTCAATGCTCAGCAAGACCGATTGGTGGCAGGTTCTGCCCAGAAGCCCAAGACACTGGTCGTGTTCGGACCGATGATCGACTCACCGCCTGCTCACCCCAACACTGTAATAACTACGCTTGTGTATCTTGACAGGACTCTCAATAGTTTTGGGATGCAGTACACTCACCTCATAGTTGACCTCCAACTGTATCAGACTCCATGCCTAGTTCAATGGAACGACCCTCTGCGCTGGTCCGGCGTCATACTTCACCCTGGTATGATGCACACTCTCATGAGTTTCCTGGGCTGTATAGGAAAACTGATGAAGGCATCTGGTGTGGACATTCTCATCAGTGCAATGTGTGACGCTTCTGCATAGTAACCACGTGCGGGCATGCGCGCGCGTCGGCTGCCCAGCCGTTTAGAAACCGGCTGGTGGTAGCCGGCCGGTAGGCTTTCCCTTAGTATATATCCTACGACAATGTAACTAATGTCTGGGATATTCTTATGTTGTTTCACAGCTTGAAGCTGCCCTTAATCTTAACCAACGCATCTTAGTATATTTTGTTCTCGATAGTTGATTGTTTCATTATAATATATAAGATGTAAGTCTAGTGAGAGAGGGAGGAGACGAGCGGGAGAGAGAGACCGACTTGGGGACGTTGCTTCGCGCGGAGAGTCCAGCTTGGGACGAGCCTGAGGCGTTGCCACATGCATTTGATTGCAACGTTAGGCTTAGTTTCGACTCACGCACGGGGTAGAGGATTTTGACCAGGCAACTGTGTTGAGTGTTGCCAAGCCTGGGATGTATTCTGCATGCCTAGGGTGGGGTCCAGACAGATTCAAGACTCAGAGCTCACCTCATTGTCGTACCCTTCGGACCCCCTTGATATCTATCCCTCTCAACCCCACTTAGAAACGTTCTCTCTTACTTTGTATACCTTCTTTCCACTACTTCACCAATCTATTTAATTATCCCATCCCCTTGATAGACCTTATATCTATTATTGTATTAACGACGAGCTCTCAGATAACTAGATAGGATTTTGGGCCTTATGCAGGGATGTAATTGTTAATGAGACCTAGGAAGCTTTTTTGTTGTCTCATATTTGGTGGTTTCAGGCTTGCTAGTGTGTTCTTGGGTCAGGTTAGCAGGGGCTAGACCGGAGGGGGAGGCTTTTTGCGATCCTTTAAGTAAAGTCTGCTGGTGCGAGTCCCGTGGACCCGCACGACTTTACTAGGATACCCGTGGGAGTCTGGGGGCATTTTCTTGTCTGTGTCCCTGTGTGTCTAGCGTTGTGTTGTATGAGTGCCATTGCCTAGTCCACTCAGCACTGCGCTAGCAGTCTTGCTTTTGTTTTAGGGTCGCCAGGAGAGAGTCAGATACTTGCGATCTGAGTCTCTCAAGAGAGCACCTTTTCAATTACAGTAATTTGGCGCACAGACTTGGGAACGTCCCTAGGCTAGAGCAGGTGGCTCAGCCCGGGTATCCGAAGCCTATATCCTTCCAGCTAGACCTCTGCCACCTGGCAGATTAACAGCTAGGGGTTTATTATCTCTGTATGCTTGTTATTGTGCCACAGTTTACCGTTTTTGTGAGCATTGTGAGTCAGGGTGTGGCTTAGAGACTCTGTCCGAGCAGGCTTGCCTGACTAAGAGTGAGAAGCACACCTGTATGTGGTTATGTTGCGAGTTGCTGCATTTATTTAATTATACCTATGCCATTATACACTGTATGTCCTATCACTAGTATTTATTCCTGCTTATGAGTTAAGAGTTCTCTAAATCCGTAACGTACTTTCTTTGCTAAGCATCAGATCCGACAGTAGCCGCATGTAGTTTAGAGACCCGCATCTTGTCTACCTGTACGATGTTTTGAGGACTGTTTGCTTTCACCTTCTTTCATGCAGGGGTGTTTAGTTGTATTAATTAACGTAACGTTATATGTACTTTCTTCTAGTTTGTTATTAAATTGTTTCTGCAATTTAATTCCGTTATCTATCTTTTCCTTGAAGCTTTAAGTCAACTTAATTGTGTGATCTTTTATATAGCCTGCTTGACTATCAGCAGTCTATAGTGCGTGCACCCTGTAACCGAGTCATAGGATACCTCGTTGTCCAGGCAGGACTCTTGACGGTTTAGGGTGGTTTGTTGCCTGGGTTTATAGATAAGGGTTGGATCTAGCGTTTTCCGTTGTTGCTTGTTGCCGCATACCTAGTCCAATAGAAAGAGCCCAGTGTTTATATATCCCAGGACGTAACAAATGGCGACCTTGCATAGGATTTACTGAACAGAGGAATATAGTGGTCATTTGTTTTGAGATTCCTTATGATTAGAGGAATACAGTGGACATAGAGTTTTTTTTTTGGAGCAACCAATATAACACATTAAAGACTTTAAATAACATTAGTATATACATACTTGCATAGGAGATAAGGCACATTCTATAACCGTGATAATTACTGCAGTACACAAACATGTCTCATACATTGGAACACAGTGATGGGTCAGGTCACGATACGGGCTCGGAGGGAGAAAGACCTGTGGAGTGGCTAGTCGATAGCGAGGAGGGTGCTAGAAGATTTTTAGAGGGGCCCCTTACCGCTGCCAGGGTGTTGAAGCTGAATAAGTATGGCTTAAAGTGTGTGGCAGGTCTTCAGGGTCACCAGGGTTTAAGTGGCATGAGGAAAGATCAGCTGAGGACTTTGATATTGGGTTTAGAAGGGAGAGACCTGGGTGGAGAGGCGACTGGGGGCATCGGTCCCCAGCCCCCCCTCCACTCTACCCCCATATCAAACGTCAGGGTGCCTGAATTTAGTACATACCCCCAAGTTGATGGTCAATGGCACTGTGGAATTCAATCACAGGGACCCTCTCCATTAAATGCACCTTCCCCTCCTCAAGGGTTGACTCCAGATTTGTTGTTTCGGCTTGAGATGGCCAAGGTTGAGGCCGCCGAAAGACAGGCTAGAGCTCAGGTTGAGGCTGCCGAGAGACAGGCTAGTATGCAGGCTGAGGCTGCAGAGAGAACAGCTATACGAGAGGCTGAACTGCAGGCAGAGTCTACTAGGTCTATCTTTCCCCTAACTCTACCAACTTTCCGAAATTCTTTGAATATCTAAACTCTACAGTGGAACACATTCTATCCATTTCTCCTTTCTCAGAAATCTCCATCTTAGGAGATTTCAACGATCACCACCGCCATTGGCTCTCCTCTCACACTACTGATCCACCTGGTGAACAATCCTACGTCTTTTCTATCCTAAATGACCTAGAGCAGTTAGTTCAGCAACCCACCCTTATCCCGGATCGCATCGGAGATCGGCCCAACATTCTTGACTTGTTTCTAACTTCTAACCCTTCTTCTTATACTGTCGATCTTTTCTCTCCTCTGGGCTCCTCCGACCATAAACTTATCTCTGTCACCTGTCCTATCTCTCCAGTACAGCCACCCGATCCTCCTAGCCGGCGGCGCTTGTGGCACTTTGGCGCTGCCGACTGGGAGGCTCTTCGGCAGTACTTCTTTGATTTCCCATGGAATGATTTCTGCTTCCATGGCCGAGGACCCTCGGAGAGTGCTGAACGCATTACCGAGGCAAACCTATCGGGCATGGAAGCATACATTCCATTCTCTTTCTCTCAGACTAATGCTAAAAAATCTTGGTTTACTCACGCCTGTTCTACTGCTGTCCGCAATAAGGAGGAAGCATTCAAACGGTACCGACGCCTTAAAACTCAAGACTCTCATTCTTCATATGTTTCTGCCCGGAATCAAGCCAAATCTGTCCTTCGACTTGCCAAACACTCTTTCATTAATAATAAATGCACTGAACTATCCAACTCTAGCTCTTCCCAAGCTTTCTGGCATCTAGCCAAAAACCTCTCCAACAATTTCTCTTCCTCGTCTTTCCCTCCCCTTTCCCACTCTGATGGCACAGCCATCACTTCTTCCTCTGACAAAGCTAAACTCTTCGCTCAAACTTTTGCTAGAAACTCCACCTTGGATGATTCCGGTGCTATTCCTCCCTCTCCGCCCTCCTCTCTCTTACTTATGCCTAATATCCTAATTTCTTCTAAAGATGTATTTTCTACCCTCTCTGGGCTTAACACTAATAAGGCGTACGGTCCGGACGGTGTTCCTCCTGTTGTCTCAAAAACTGTGCTTCCGTGCTGACTCCCTGCCTAGGCAAACTCTTTCGTCTCTGTCTATCCTCTAACGTCTTCCCTTCATGCTGGAAGTTTGCTCACATTCAACCTGTCCCAAAGAAGGGTGACCGCTCTCAACCCTCCAACTATCGTCCAATTGCTCTTATTTCTTGTCTTTCTAAAGTTTTTGAAACTATTCTTGCTTCCAAATTTCTTAAGCATTTCTCTTCTCATAATCTGCTCTCAGATCGCCAGTATGGCTTCCTTAAGGGTTGCTCTACTGGTGATCTCTTTCATATCTTACTAACTCTTGGTCATCCTCCTTTCGGGACTTCGGTGAAACTTTTTCTATTGCACTAGACATATCGAAAGCCTCCGATAGAGTCTGGCATAAATCTTTAATTTCTAAACTACCCTCCTTCGGTTTCCAACCCTCCATCTGTGCCTTTGTCTCTAATTTCCTTTCCGGCCGTTCCATAGCCGCGGTTGTGGACGGCCATTGTTCACTTCCTCACCCTATAAACTCCGGTGTTCCTCAGGGCTCTGTCCTATCTCCTATTCTATTTCTAATTTTTATAAATGATCTCCTTAACTGTACCTTAATTCCCATCCATTCATACGCAGACGACTCAACCTTACACTACTCCATTAGTTTTTCAGAACGCCCCAGCCAGCAATCCCTCAACGACAAACGTAATGAAGCCATAGAACTCTTAAATTCTGATCTAAATACTATTTCCAATTGGGGCAGAGAAAACCTTGTTAACTTTAATGCTTCCAAAACCCAATTTCTCCATCTATCTACCCGTCAGGATCTCCCAGCGGACTATCCCTTATTCTTCAACAATACAAAAATCAACCCTTCATCTTCTCTCAATATTCTTGGTGTCTCTTTTTCTTCTGCTCTCATTTGGAAGTACCATATTACCAGTCTTGCTAAGGCAGCCTCCCAGAAGCTGGGTGTACTCAACCGCCTTAGGGGGTTCTTTTCCCCTGCACAGCTTCTTGCTCTGTACAGGGGCATAGTGCGCCCTTGTATTGAGTATTGTTCACATGTGTGGGGAGGTTCCTCTCACACCGCTCTCCTAGACAAAGTTGAAAGGAAGGCCTTTCGTATCATTAACTCCCGTCCACTCACCAACTCTCTGCAATCTCTCTCTCTCTGCCGCAATGTTGCATCTCTCTCGCTATTCTATCGCTACTATAATAATCAGTGTTCCTCAGAGCTATCCCAGTGCATACCACCTCCTTTACGTAGGGCACGTGGTACCCGTCTTGCAACTCAATCCCACCCCTACTCTGTGCAACTCTCCAACCCAAGAATGAAACGTTACTCTCAAACTTTCTTCTACTCAACAGCTGAGCTCTGGAACTCTCTCCAAGAATCAGTCTTTCCCTCTTCCTATGACTTAAATTGCTTCAAACTCCGTGTGTCCAGGCATTTTGGCTCGAACGTCCCTTGATTTTGGCCCTGTCACTCTTTCTGTTCACTCTTTTTGGGGGAGGCACTCGCTATAGGCAGTTATGCCTTTTGCCTCCCTCAATCACATAGAAAAAAAAAAAAAAAAAAGGTATCGGGCTGACAGGGAGCTGGAGAGATCTCGAGTGGAGGTAACAGGGCGAAATATTGGGGGAGGTAACAGACATCGGGACCAATCATTGTCGCACCTGCTTAAACTAGTTCCTGTGTTCGATGAATTATGTGTGGCTGAGTTTTTTATGCGATTTGAGAAGAAGTGTCAGGAACACCAGTGGCCTCAGGAAAAGTGGGCAGCATTAGTTTCATCAAGACTCCTAGGAAAGGGGCTAAAAGCGTATGATGCACTACCTTTAGAGTCCTGTGTAGTTTATGATGAGCTAAAGAAGGCTGTGCTACCGGCCTATGAGTTACAACCAGAAACTTACCGCTTGAAGTTTCGGGGTGTTACTAAGGGCAAGGATAGTACCTTCCTAGAACACGCCCGGGACTTGTCTGATGCACTACGACATTGGCTGCGTTCTGAGAGGGCAGCTACTTTTGAGGAGTTGAGTGAGCTGGTTCTCTTGGAGCAGTTCTTTAAGTGCACAGGCGGGGACTTAACATTAAATATAAAGGAAAAAAATCCTAGAACTCTCCAGGAGGCAGCAGAAATGGCTGACCTCCGACTGTCATTAATTCGAGGGTGCGGAGCAGCAGCTAGGGGTGAGTCGAGTGCAAAGGATCGTACCCCTCCCCCTCCCAATAATTTTGATACACATAAATACACAAAACCATCTAGCACTGACAATAAAACTGAACATAAACCAAATACCGTCCCGTATAAGAAGTCTAATGGTACCTCCCACTCCCAAGGGAAACCAAAGAGTAAAGAGTGCTTCGCATGTCACAAGGAGGGTCACTTTGCAAATGCTTGTCCGAACAAGCAACCAAACATGGTTGTGTCATTGGCCCGTAGCATAGGGGTGTCGCCTATATCTTCTGAGTTTGCCAAGGGTAGTTCGTCAGAGGGTGGGACACAGCCTGTGTTCAAGAGTCCGGAAGGCTCGAACCCTGTCCGCGACGTCTTTGGGGGTCATAGAGGGCATGGTTTTGTGAGGTGGGCTGGCGAAAGGCGAGGAGTTAAGGTATTGCGTGATACGGGGGCTTCTCAGACCTTGTTAAAGAACTTTACTGGTAGACCGATTAATGCTGCTCGGGTGGTGCTAGTTCAGGGGATCAATGCTACGAAGTCCTACCCGCTGGTGCGGATGGAGCTGGAGGTGGGTGGTGTGGCGAAGGAGCTGGATGTAGGAATTGTAGAGAACTTGCCTGTTGGGGGCGTCGACCTCCTCCTCGGCAACGACTTTGCGGTGCCTGCTTCTAAGGTTTCACCCTTGGTCGTTGCCGAGAAGGCGGCCGACGTTAGTAGGGAGGAACAGGAGTGGGTTGAGAAGTGTAGCGTACAAACCATGGCGTGTGTTGTGACGCGTTCTCAGACATCCGGAGCCTTGCAGCCATCACCTCAGTCTATCAAACCGCGGAGGAAAGATCACGGGAAGTGTTGGTCAATTGGAGAGTTTTGAGCCGGCAGTGTTTCTTGGTGACTCATTATTGGCACCTATGTTAGAGTCTGGAGAGGCCCCGGGGCCTGTCACCGCTAGTGCAGGTGCAGGGCAGGAAGAGACTCTGCGACAGCATCGTTATGCGCAGCGTGAGGAAAGGATGGCTCAGCGGGACATTGGAGGTGGAAATAAATTATTTAAGATGAACTTGGATAATCTCGCACCTGCTGATATATTTTCCTTGCAGCTGGAAGATCCTGAAGTCAGGGTGTGTCGTATTGGTGCTGTCGAACTGGAGAGCGATGGGGATGCGCAGCCTGGTGATTTTTTCTTGTCCGAAGGGATCTTGTATCGGAGACATCAGGATCCCAAGAAAAAGTGGGATGGCGGGTCAGGATTAGTGGACCAGTTAGTAGTACCGAGGGTGTGCCGTGAGAGCTTATTGAGATTAGCTCATGATGTGCCTTTGGCAGGGCACCTGGGGATCCACAAAATCCTTTATACCATTGTTAATAATTATTTCAGTGCCATTGCATTTTGCAAGATAATTATGTACAGCTTGGCGATTATCATTCCATGTTTATCTCAACCCATGAGCCCCACCTTTAACAAAGTTCGTTGACCTCACCTATCTGTCATTATCTCTTCATATCTATGGAACCTGTTTTATAACTGTAATATTAAGTACTTGAATCATAAAACTATTTCTACCATCTGATTTAAAGCAAATTATATTACCAAGCCAATCCTGATAGTTGTATTTGTATGAAGAAACAATATGAGGCTCACGAATGTTTATGAGTCACTGCACTGATAAATAAATCGAAGGTAGTTGTGAAAGAACATTACTGCGTGTTTTTTTCTATTACTACCTCGTGAAAGCTGAATATTTCGTCTGTGTTTAATAAGTCCTAAGAAATCAACTATTCAGGAGACATACTGCCAATAATCAGCTACTAAACTAAACTCTGTGCAACTTTCCAACCCAAGAGTGAAACGTTATTCTCAGTCTTTCTTCTATTCAACTGCTGAGCTCTGGAACTCTCTCCCAGAATCAGTCTTTCCCTCTACCAATGAAATACATTTCTTAAAACTCTGTGTGTCCAGGCATTTTGGCTCGAACGTCCCTTGCTTTTTGGTCCTGTCACTCTTTCAACTCTGGGGGAGGTACTCAATACAAGCAGTTCTACCTTTTGTCTCCCTCACTCACATAGACAAAAAACACACACACACACACAAAACAAGCTCATGAATTAGAATAGCCACCAGGTCGGTGTCCAGCTCAACCAACTAATGACCGGATTCGCTAAGCCAATCACCAGTCAAGCTATTCAATGGTCAGCCAATCACCCTCCGGAGCAGCCCTAACTGCCAATTACCCACTTCAAGTCAATTAGAGAGCGAGCTTCCTGACAGCTATTCGACGTTCTCCTGCAAGCCGTCTCCTCCTCCTCCTCCTACCGATATCACTACCAACTTCCGTCCATTCTCTCTCAGCCAACCTCAGCTGCTCACTCTGTTTCAGCTGCCTCTATCCCTTCGTTCCAGATAATATTGTCTGTTGTATTCAGCTGCTTACTCTTGCGTGTTTCTGCAACAATCCCTTAACACCCAATAATTCTTGGATCAGCTACATACTGTGATTTACTATGTATAATATTATATTTTGTAGTAAGTTATCGATATAACGCCTACAAAGGACTGTCATCCAGATATTTTCTTACTCCACGTATTGGTAATTCCTTCCAAAAACATATTGACAAGGCATATAGTCGAATATGTCTTTATGTATATATATATATATGTATATATATGCGCAGTATATATTTTTGTATTGAGTGGAAAAATCACAGAGCCGTGAACATATAAAGCAGTTTTGTAAAGACATGACAGTTTCGGCTAATCCCAAGATGAGCTGGTCTTTACAATGAAAACTATTTCCTATAATGTGGGTTTATTTTCCCTGTTTTCATCTTCTTTACAGTAGGTAAGTCTTCAATGGTGTTACTACAGTATTATAACCCTCACCATCCTCATGCCACCACGCTTCTAAAAACAATCTTAAGGGGGGTCACCGGCTTTTTGTTTGTATCTTTCTCTTCTTTTCCCTCTTTCCCTGGCTTCATTGGGTCCATTCGGACCCATTCAGCCAACTGTTTTAAGACGTTTATCCCCATCCTGGTGTCGATTTCTTCCTGCCGAGCGATAGCGAGCCAGCATTGTATGGAGAAATCCGGCTTCTCTGGAGAAATTTCTCTATCGAAAAATGTACAAATTTAGCTTGCTGTCAAAAAAAAATATATATATGCTGGCTCGCTACCGCTCGCCTTTTGCCCCATTCCTTTGCCAATATTATGACCTTTCGTGCCATTTAGGTGTCGATTTTTTACTTGGCGAGCAATAGCGAACCTGTATTTGAAGAGAAATCGGCCTTCGGCCGGGACATTTTTCTTACGAAAAATTTACAAATTTATATCGAAGGGTGGTCTTGTGGGTGTTTTTTTAAGCTTGATAAAGGTTCAGAGAGTAAACTAAACCCCCTCCTTAAACCATTGATCCAAACCAGTAAATTATGCTGCACAATACCGTCTGAGCTCCCTTAATCTCCAACATTCACACAATTCTCTTATGGTCAATCTGTCTCTACCAATGTCCCTTTGTCTATGCCCAACCTGTACATGTCTCCTTTCACCTTAAGGGGGGAGTGGTTGGCCTTCTGGAACCCCCTTCTCCCTCATGTTTAGCCCCATTAGTTTTTCTGATTTAAAGAAGTTCAGCCCATTAATTTGGCGATTTTAACACCTTCCGTCCCATTTAGTTGTCAACTTTATAACCTGTCGTACCAGTTAGATGTCGATTTTTTCCTGGCGAGTGATAGCGAGCCTGTAATTTCAAGAGAAGGCCGGAACGTTTTTCTACCGAAAAATGTACAAATATATCTTGAAGGGGGGTGTCGGGGTTGTTCTTTTAAGCATTGAAGGAGGTCAAGCTAGGGAACTAAACATTAAATGAGTGAGTAAATAAATATTAAAAATAACCACTATGCCAAACAGTATTCCAAAGTTCCTTACTTTCCGACCACTCCGTATTGTTATGTATTGCCTTAATTAAACTAATTGCGGGTGGGATAGAGTTAACTAATTATTAGTGGGTATATATGACTATTTATATGTACATAGGAAGGCCTTTAGGAAGTAAGATAACTTCGGGGAACATATTTTGGGTCCAGAGTGTACGGACTAGCCAGACATCTTTTGCCCCCAGGCCATGAACGCCGGCAGATTTTGGCGCCTAAGCGCGCTCCTCTCCCTCTCACCTGCTTGTTTAACCCTTATTTAGCGGGCTAGGTGGTCTATTTGACCGTAGCGCCCAGCGTTTTTTTTTTACCCTAAATAGGGTTGTTTACGTGATCATTTTCATGCCTAAATAAGACCCAGAGCGTAAAACAAGTATCTATCCCTGAAAGGTTGTAAACAGATCTTTCCAATGACACCCGAACCATCCTTGTACGACCACCGGTTCTCTTGCAACGATCGTGCAACACGAGTGCAAAAACTCTGTAATTAGGTAATTTCCCTACATAATTCCCTGTGTAGCGAGTGTGAGGGGGGAGGGAAGGGTGGGATTCATATCAGTAGGTCCACCGCGGTGGTGTGGAGTGGTTATAAGGTTACTACGCTCGTCCCACAGCTCAGCTCTCTCTCTCAGCAACATTACGTGCTGAAAATGGCGCACGACATAAGTTGTGAACCGCCAGTTAGTCCAAATTTATTTCACACGAACTAAGTTGCGCGCCGCCAATTAAGGGTTAATCGTCTCTCTGGCAGACGTATGATTATATATAATTCATGATTTAGTGTTCTTACTTTTCATTTATATATTTTAATGAAGTATTCTATATTATTATTATTTGAGTTAAGTTGTTTGATTGGAGAGAGAGTAGTTGTATTTTAGTCCTGTACGATAACTTCAATGACGAAGGACTCGATAGAGAATATGATTTGAGAAACGGGAGTTCACCTCTCGCCTCTGTTTCGCCAAGACCTCACCATGGGTCACCCTGAGTTTGTGTCCTGCCTTGTATAACTATCTCTCTATAGATAAGTATTATTATGTTGTATTGTATGACTATGTTGTATTGTGTGAATGTAAGGATAGATGTATAAAGTGTAACTTATATGTAAATAATATCCATACTTTTAAATTATCTTTTCATCCATACCTACCTTATTTATTTTCATGTAGTATCTTTCAAATTAACTTAAAGATTTAAATACTTTAAATATTCTGTGGTTCTAAAAGAAAGTACACTAAAGTGGATACTTGAATACCTTACATATACATCTTGTAGGATTTATGAAAGCATAAATTATTCTACTGACATTTAACGTAAACTTAATAATATCAATTATATGATTCTGATTGACTTGTTGTATAGCAATAGGGTAATATAATAGTAGGGTTTCGTTGGAGGATAATATTAACCTTGCAGTCTAGTTTTGGGTGGTTAACTTTTATTCTTATAATACCACGGTGATAAGTTGTGTTGCCTTTTCATTGGAGTTAATCATTTATTCATGGTGTTGTGGGTTTTATGATTTTGTGTGTCCTGTTTTGGTGTGAATAATTTTCTTTGTTTTGTGCACTCCTGAACTTCTCCTCTTCTAAGACTGTTTACTCTGTTTAGATTTCAATATGGAGTTTAATATTGATGAGTTTGTTGAGAAACCTTCTTTGAGTACCTTGACTGTTTCCCAAATAAAGAAAACTGATTGGATTGCATTAACCGTCAAATATGGAGTTGCTCACAAATCCAGTATGACTAAAGCTGAGGTAAAGAAGTGTGTGCTCGATAAATTGGTAAGTGAGGAGTTTCTACCACTTGAAGCCTATGGTTTGTGCAATGGTGATGGAGGTAGCGCATCATTGCTTATGATAAAAAAGATGGAATTAGAGGAGGCAGCAAGACAGAGAAAGTATGAAAGAGAGAATGCCGAAAAACAGAGAGAGCATGAAAGAGGGATGAAAGCCCAAGAATATGCTCAAAAAGAGCAAGAGAGATTACATAAACTTGAAGTATTGAGACAAGAGTGAAGAAAGTGTGAAAGACAGAGAAGTGAATGCAAAAAAAAATTCTCTGACCTAGGAAATCAGATAAAATTTATGCCAAAATTTGATAAAACTGATGTTGAGAATGTCTTCAATCTCTTTGAGCGTGTTGCAAACCAGCTTAAATGGCCAAAAGACCAGTGGAGTTTCTTTTCCCAAACCGCTTTCATAGGTAAAGCAAAATTGATTTACGCTATTCTCCTTAGTGATAGCATACCTTATGATAATCTAAAAAAAACTGTCTTGCGGGCTTATGACCAGGTTCCTAAAACTTATAGACAGAAATTCCGTAATCTAAAGAAGGAAGAAAAACAATCCTATCTAGAGTTTGTCGAAGAGAAAGAAAGGCTCTTTAATGCTTGGTTGAGGGCCAGTAAAGTAACTACATTTTGAACAACTCTGTCAGCTGGTTGTGTTAGAAGAAATTCTCCGCAAAGTTCCATATTCCTTGAAATTGTATCTACAAGAGAGAGAAGTTACTAATGTAAACAAGGCAGCCACTTTGGCTGAAAATTACAGGTTGACTCATGGTGACTCTTTTTTTCAGGCAGAAGCAGAAGGGGACTGACTCGTCTAGGAGTACTAGTGTCTCTAGCGGCAGTTTCCGAGGTGGTGGTGGAACTCGTGTAACAGGTGATGGGAATGGTTCTGGTGGCTCACAGCCATCTACTAGGGTTACTTCTGGGAGCACTGTATCTGGTAAGACTGAACCAGGTAAAACCCCAAACTAGTCCAAACCTACTTTGATTTGTGCTTATTGTAAACAAATCAGTCATCACATTAGGGACTGTCCTAGGCTTAAAGGCAGGGAAAGACGTCCAGAGCAAGTTCTGGCTACTTCTAGCATTCCTTCTAACTTGCCTACCAGTGAACCAGCTACTTCTAGCTCTAACCAAACTTCTAAACTGACTGTTTTGAGTGCCTGTCCTAATAACCCCAAAGAGACTCAAGACAGTGTTCTTAGCTGGTAGTGACCTTCCTAGCTGTTCTGTTGATCAGTTTCAACCCTTTCGTTCTATAGGAACAGTTTTTTTTCTGACACTTCCACTAAATATCCCATTCAAGTACTTAGGGACACAGGAGCCTCATGTTAACAGGTATGGTGCCTGATTTGGAGGATTGTTATTTGGCCCAGAATGTTCTGATCAATGGAGTTAGTGGGTGTATTACTGTTCCTCTGGCTAAGGTTAATTTGAATACTGAGTTAGCTAGCGGTTACTGTAGGAGTTCAAGAGTCACTACCTGTGAAAGGAGTGAACTTTCTGTTAGGGAATGATAATGCAGGTGGAAAAGTTGTACCTGACCCCATTGTAGTTTCGTCTCCCTCATTATGTAATAACACAGAACAGCTGGAAAAGGACTATCCTAATTTGTTCCCTTCTTGTGTAATGACTAGGAGCATGGCAGCTCAACAGAATGACAGTAATGATAGCACTAATTATGTGGATGTTGATCTCTCACACCTATTTTCTGATAATGACCCTTCTCAGGTGTTAGCTTCTCCAGAGGAACTAAGTAACGTACCAATTGATTCTAACACTCTTAAAGAAGCCCAGAAGAAGACTCTGAGTTAGCACCATTCTTTGACAAGGCTGTCGAGGATTCTGAGTTAGTGAACTTTCCCAAATACTTGTATGTGAGGAACGGTATCCTAATGAGAAAATACAGACCTCCTAAAGTACCAGCTATTGAAACTTGGCAAGAATACCACCAAGTGGTTATACCTACTATGTTCAGATCTCTTATCATATCAGTGGGTGACATTTAGGTGTTAACAAAACTTATACCAACATTTCCAAGGACTTCTTCTGGCCTAAAATGAAGCAATATGTTGCCTACTACTGTAAAACATGTCATGGGTGCCAAATGGCTGGAAAACCAAATCAGCCAATAAAACCTGCACCATTAAATCCAATTCCAGTAACAGAGGAACCTTTCAGTAAAGGTTGTGTTGGTCCCTTGCCTAAAACACGCAGTGGAAATGAGTATTTGCTGACGGTTATGTGTTCTACCACTAGGTATCCAAAGGTTTTTCCATTGAGGCGAATAACTTCAAAGAATATCGAGAAAGCCCTTATAATAGGGTCATTTGCTTGGAATCCGTGACCATTTTGTTCCTACCTTTTTCTCTCCATGGATTTGACAACCTGAACCATTTTAAAGGAAAATTAGCTGCTATGCCCCTCTGAAAAATGACGGCTAACTCTGCTAGACCACAATATTCAAAATGGCCACCAACGCCATCTTGAAAAAACATGAAATGTAATATCTCTGGCATCAGATGAGCTACAAGGATGAATGAGATGTCCTTTTTCACTAATTCTGGCATTACAAATCCACTGGAATGGTTATTATATTGTATTGTATTGTATATTGTATTGTTATTGTATTGTATTATACTAATTGTACATACTAATCTGCCACTTCACTGTAACTATATGATTCACTGTATGAGCCACTATCAGAATCACTGTCCTCACTTTCGCTGCTATCATCACTGTTGTTCTCTACCTGCGGTGTATATCTAATATTACTTTTTTACTGTTTCAGATGGATCGCATGCCCATCTGATGAAAATCGCCGACTTGTGAAGTGACCGAAATAATGGATAATAGAAGAGAGAGTGAAGAATTACCAGACAAGACATTAAATGAATAAGAGTGCATTTTACTCTGTGGTAAGCAATGTACCACAGATGATCATTTGGAAAACATTACACCTGAGAAATAGGAATCCATCCGGGAAAAGTCTTTACAATGGAAAGAACTTGATAAGTTTCAACATAGACATGAAAATGTGGATTGGGAGAAGGGACCAAAGGGTCACCACATGCATAGCACTTGTTACGCATCATTATCCAGCAAGCGCAAGTTCTCTCAAGCCGAAAACCGCAAACACAAATCCGAGGAACGTCTTGAAAGAGATGAAGCATCAGATCAACAAGACCCTTCCCCAGAGGCCAGTGCACCTAAAAGTGCACCTCCAGTATGGGTGTCCTTCACGATAAGACTCTATGTGTGTGGTGCATGAAAGGGGCATACAAGAGTAGTGATCGTGACAAGCAGATTTTACTCCTATCAACAGTAGATGTCTGGACTTTAGTCCAGACATCAAGTTCAAGTTCAAGTTACATACTGTCCGTCTGGAAGATGAGGTCATGAGATTGAGACTTGACACTCTGATTGCATCCATCCCAGATAGTCAAACAGGATTAGGGTTGGAAATCCGCTACCATCGTGCGTGCTGGCGCAAAAATGTAAGCGACCACATGCCCCTTTCAGATGAAAGCGCTCAACATCTGCAGCGTGTAAACCTCCGAGAGGCCCAAGCTCTCTTCTTTCATCATATTCGTCAAGTCATCTTCAAAGACCATGAAATTCGCACACTGCAAGGCCTGCTGCAGGACTATAAGCGCATTATCTCAAATCACAGACATAACTCAGTAGTAAAATCCAGCTACTTAAAGGAAATTCTCGTCAATGAATTTGGGGAAGACATCGGATTTCATGAACGCATTCAAAAGAATGTGAGTGAACTGGTATATGATACAACAGCAGCAGGTACATACATCGAGGCGGCAATATCTTCATTGGGTGTCAGCAATGATCAGTTGGTGATGAATGTTGCGGCACGACTCAAAGAGCAAGTCATCAGGACAAATACTATTCCCTGGCTCCCATATTTACACGAGTTGGAGAGAGAAGAAGACCTCAGTGAGCTCCTGCTGCAGCTGCTCACATGACTGAAACACCCAAATAAGTCTGCAATTGATGACAGTCCATCCGTCCGATCGATTGCATCTATCCTCACAAGCTACATCACTGGAAAATGCACTGCATTTGAGATAAATCTCTCTGTCTTGCTACATGGACTGACCAAGAGTAGGGAGATAGTCGAAATAATGCACAAAGATGGACTGGGCATCAGTTACAATGACGTACTTATGCTGCGAGATTTTTGGGTGGTCAATGACCTCAAGTGCTCATCTGATTGCCCCTTCGAACTAACGGAGGGTAAGCCTGCTATCGCTATAGTCGACAACGATGACTTCAAGAGCGACACACTGACCGGTGCTGGCCAGTCACACCGCACTAATGTCATGTTTGTGCAGCCAGAATCATTTGATACAGAACTTCCTTCCGAGAATCACGAGGATAGACCAGTTCCCGGTGCCAACTTTGCATCAAACCTCTCGACAACTCTCAAAGAGCTCGGAAGTGAAATGCAAAAAGTCAACCCATACAAGACAGCGAAGCGTGGGGAACCACCTCTCAGGAAGCCACCAGCTGATCAAAAGTACTCCTCCTCCTGACACATCGGTGCACAGAATTCGTGGTGTGATCCATGCATTGGCCAGGGCGCAAGATGACCGAACGAGACCTAAGCCAGAAGAACAGACTGTGCCTGGGTTTTCAGGGTTTCACGCCAGCATGTAAAATGCAGATGAGAAGAGTCGAGCAATATACCACATGACCTATCCCAACCCACCCAGTAAGACAATTCTCAATGATGTGATGTGTAAGCTTGCAAAATCAATCGAAGAAAAGAAGATGCCTTCTGCAATAATTGTTGGTGATCATCCTGTCTACGTGCTCATGCTAGAGTTGAAAAGTGAGAATGCTGAGCTGTTCAGCAAAATCTTACCATTCATGGCACCCGTCCACATCCAAATGTCGTTCATCTACACTATAGTGTAGATGAACGACAGGTTTAACAAGAGGTTTAAGGGATCTGGCATTTCAGATGTGTTGGTGGCAGCAGGTGTTATAGCAGACGGGTCTGTTGATCAGACCCTTCGTGGAAAACATGTTAAGCGTGGGGTTCGCTGCTTGCGACTATTCTACGAGACTCTGGTCCACCATGTCATAGACAAACGTTTGGAAGATTCCCCTCTATCTGAAGAAGTAAAGGCATCCCTTGCCAAGTTTCGACATCTGATTGATGCACAGGAACTTACAGATGAACATGCAGAGCTAGAGAGAAATGCTGAGCTGAAGGACCTCGTTGATGCTCTCTTCAAGGACTTTGAGGGTGCCCCACAAGCAGAATACTGGATGTCATTCATGGAAATGGTTGAGATTCTAACTCAAAATATCCATGCAATCAGAACAAGCAACTGGACTGAGTTCAAGTCCTCACTCAAGCTCATGCTTCCTTTGATGCAAATCTATGATAATGACAAGTATGGTCGGCATCTCCCCGATTTCACCGCAGTGCTTGATACCCTTCCTGTCGATCAGGCTGCATTCATGAAGAGTGGTATGTTTGCACAGTCAATGACAGGAAAACCATATTCGTGTGTCACCCTCGACATATGGATAGAGTCAACAATGAATAAGGGCTCTAAGCTGAATTCTGGTTGGTTGGCCATTCTGAACAATGAAAAGCAACTCCTTTCAAACACTCGGAATGTGAATAACATCAATCGGGTGAGAACAAAGGTCCATCGCCATGCTAATCGCAAGAAACAAGGAAAAGGGAAGCATGCTGATTGCTCGTCGAGTAAAATGAAGAAGGATGAACAAGCTGTACAGGATATAAGCGCATGTCTCACTGAATTCAAGTGTGATCCATTTGACCATACAAACAAGACACTTCGATCCCTAGAGTCAGGAATCCCAGCCTCAGACGCTCTCACTGCCGACTTGAAATCGGCAAAGGAGGATGGCACAAGCAAACTGAAGCAGCTCTTGAATGAGAGAGTGTATTCCAAGACCAAGTCTCTCAATGACAGAGTTCCCCGTAGCAAGCGTTTGAACTTTTCAACTCAGGAATTGAAGAAAGCAGATGGTGAGAACCTGAAGGGAAAGACTGAGGAAATGGAGCGTAATGCCTTGGCCTCTGTTCTCGGACTGGTTGAAACGAGTGGTGCCCTTAAACTTCAAGAAGTCCTGCAGCATCGTGTTACAGCCGAGTGCCTTTCCATCTTCAACGTCAATGGAACCTTCCGTAAGGCACAGAAAAGCAAGCTTCAATAAAAACTAACTATGACTGTCATTCCAGAGCCTAATGTATACACGTCTATTATTAATATGGGCCTCATCTGGCGCCTAACAACTCCTACCATTGAAGACAGAGAGAAGGGAGACGGTACCAAGTATACCTGGGGAGATTATGCAGAGAAGTTGGTGCACTTCGTTCTAACGAGACTCAAGCATGTTGAGCGCATCATTTGCGTCAATGATTCATATGATCAGAATTACACGATCAAGGACAGTGAGAGAATACTGCGCCAAAAAAACCTGCCAATCAGCAATGTCTTCATGAAGACAGAATATAAATTTCCTTCTAGTAAAGTTTTCCATGCTCTCCTGGGTAAACCTGAGAACAAAATCCGCCTTCAGGCATTTCTTCAAACGGAATTCCAGAGAACAGCAGCAACAACTAGCACCGAGATCATCTACTGTGTAGTTGGCAGCACTGCAAAGAATCTCACCACAGGCAAGCTTGTGTCAGAGCTCACATGCTCCCATGCAGAGGCAGATACGGCAATGCTCACCATATATAGTGCGCTCCGGTCAGACAGCTACACAGCAGCTGTCATTCTTGACACAGAGGACACAGACAACTACGTGCAAGCGGCATATGTTGCTAAGAAGACAACAGGAATCCTGTGTGTGAAACGCAAACGTCAGCTTATCGATGCCCGATGTTTGTGCAGTGAGGCAATGGCTGCATCCATCATACCACTTCATGTCCTCACTGGGTGTGACCTCAACTCTGGCTTCTATGGAGCAAGCAAGAAGCTCATCGCAGATCGTCTGGAGAAGTCTAAAGAGGCACACAACCTGCTAGCAGCATGTGGTACACAGCTCCTAGTCACAGAACAGGTCATCAGTGATTTAGAGCGGTTTGTCATTCGATATGTCTATGGTGATACCAAAAGCAAGACCGTGGGAGATGCGAGGGCAGCGAAGTGGAGAGCTCAGAAGAAAAAAAGCACTATCCGACTTGTGCCTGACTTGGACAGTCTCCGTCCACACTTGGAGCGTGCAAACTATCTTGCATATTTGCAAAAGCATTACCAGCTCCAAAGTCACCCCTCACCGATCGGCCATGGATGGCATCTTGTAAATGGCCTATCTCTGCCTGTCCGTTCAACCCAGCCCCCACTTCCCCCATCCATACCACTACCTACAAATCCGCAGGCAGAGAACAACAGTGATGATAGCAGCGAAAGTGAGGACAGTGATTCTGATAGTGGCTCATACAGTGAATCATGTAGTGACAGTGAAGTGGCAGATTAGTATGTACAATTAGTATAATACAATACAATAACAATACAATATACAATACAATACAATACAATAACCATTCCAGTGGATTTGTAATGCCAGAATTAGTGAAAAAGGACACCTCATTCGTCCTTGTAGGTCATCTGATGCCAGAGATATTACATTTCATGTTTTTCAAGATGGCGTTGGCGGCCATTTTGAATATTGGGCTCTAGCAGAGTTAGCCGTAATTTTTCAGAGGGGCATAGGAGCTAATTTTCCTTTAAAATGGTTCAGCTTGTCAAATCCATCGAGAGAAAAAGGTAGGAACACAATGGTCACGGATTCCAAGCAAATGACCCTACTATTAGTAAATTCTTCACTCAGTATGGAATTCCTCGTATTGTCCAATCTGACCTAGGTAGCAATTTCACCTCCAAACTTTTCAAGCAAACTATGGATGAGTTGGGAGTGCGCCAGTACCATTCCACAGCCTGTAGACCAGACTCCCAAGGTGCATTAGAACGCCTACATCAAACTCTCAAGTCAATGTTGACAAAGTATTGCGAGGAAAATAATGCAGATTGGGATGAAGGTATTCATTTTGTGTTGTATGCTGTAAGGAGTAGTGTACAAGATTCCCTTGGTTTTTCACCTTTTGAGTTAGTGTATGGTCATGAGGTTAGAGGTCCTCTTAAAGTTCTAAAAGAATCTTGGCTAGATACACCTTCCAGTAAACCTCTTCTTACTTATGTTCACCAGTTTAGACAAAGATTAAAGACTGCTATAGAACATGCCATAGAAACCCTGAAGGATTCTCAAGTAACCATGAAAGACAATTTTGATAGGAAAGCTGTTGCCAGAGAGTTTAAGCCAGGTGATCTTGTGTTAGCCTTTCTGCCAATCCCTAAGACACCTTTACAAAGTAAGTTTCATGGTCATTATGTGATAAAACGAAAGACCAGTAATGTAAATTATGTCCTGAAAACTCCTGACAGACGAAAGGCAGCGAGACTGATACATGTGAACCTGATCAAGCCATACTTTGTAAGAGATCCTGGCAATGATGCCCCTGTATTGAACGTGGATGTAGCAAACTCTGTTATTGCGGATGAAGAAGATATTTCTTTGCCCTCGGACACGAAATTGCAAAACTCTGATTTCTTGTCTAATCCTCATCTAAAATTCCAGCACTTGCCGCCTGCCCAGAGTGGTGACTTGGAATCCCTGCTTAATGAGTTTCCACAGCTGTTTGGCGATGTTCCCCGGCAGTGCCCTCTGGTTGAGCATGATGTGGTGTTGGTCGACGGTGCTCGTCCCATTAAGCAGCATCCCTACCGCGCCAGTCCATGGAAGCGGGAGGCCCTGAGGAAGGAGGTGCAGTTCCTGATAGATCATGGCCTGGTGGAGAAGAGTGACAGCGAGTGGGCTTCACCATGCCTGTTATTGGACAAGCCAGATGGATCGTTCCAGATGTGCACTGACTACCGCCAGGTTAACCAACTAACCTGTCAGGACTGTTACCTTCTTCCTCGGAATGCCGACCTTATCGACCAACTGGGGGACGTCAACTACATCACCAAGATCGACTTGTTGCGTGGGTACTACCAGGTCCGGCTGACTGAGCATGCCAAGCGAATCTCTGCATTTGTCACCCCTGATGGCTTATACCACTACACCGTCATGCCCTTTGGGATGGTCAACGCACCAGCAACCTTCCAACGGCTGATTCATCGGGTGACAGAGGGACTCGTCGGGGTGCAATCTTACTTGGACGATCTGGTAGTATACAGCAAATCATGGGAAGATCACCAACTTCAACTGCGCGCCCTATTCTACAACCTGGCTGAAGCACATTTAACAGTGAACTTGGCCAAGAGTGAGTTTGGACATGCCAACGTAATATTCCTGGGTCATGTGGTTGGGCAAGGTGAGGTTAGCCCAGTATCTGCCAAAGTGGAAGCCATTGCATCACTGCCTGTTCCTCATGATCGTAAGGCACTAATGCGCTTCATGGGCATGAGTGGGTACTATCAGCGTTTTGTGCCCAATTTTTCTGACCTCTCTGCACCTTTAACAGACCTAGTCAGTCCAAAGAATAAGTTTGTGTGGACTCAGAAAAGCCAGGACGCTTTCGTGAAAATCCGTGCCCTTCTCACAAATGCGCCCATACTGAAATCTCCACAATTCACCAAGCTGTTTATCTTGCAAATAGACGCCAGTGATGTGGGCGCATGGGCTGTATTGTTACAGTATAGCGAGAACAAATTATTACATCCTGTTTGCTACGAATCCACAAAGTTCAAACCATACCAGAAACATTATAGTACCATTGAGAAGGAGTGATTTGCATTATTGTTTGCCATTGATAAGTTTAATGTGTACTTAAATGGTTCTTGTTTTCCCATTGATGTATTCACTGATCATAATCCCTTCAAATTGCTGCATAAGATGAAAAACTCTAACCAGCGTCTCATGAGGTGGGCTTTGGAATTGCAGCCTTACAAGCTGCAAATTTTGTATATCAAGGGGAAAAACAGTATAATTGCAGACATGTTATCTAGGACTTAGAATATTTTGATTTACAATGTTTCGCTTATAAATCTCTTAATGGGGGAGGTGTTATGTATTGCCATAATTAAACTAATTGCTGGTGGGATAGAGTTAACTAATTATTAGTGGGTATATGTGAGTATTTATTTGTACATAGGAAGGCCTTTAGGAAGTAAGATAACTTCGGGGAACATATTTTGGGTCCAGAGTGTACGGACTAGCCAGACATCTTTTGCCCCCAGGCCATGAACGCCGGCAGATTTTGGCGCCTAAGCGCGCTCCTCTCCCTCTCACCTGCTTGTTTAAGCGTCTCTCTGGCAGATGTATGATTAGTCTTTATATAGTGTTCTTACTTTTCATTTATATATTTTAATGAAGTATTCTATATTATTATTATTTGAGTTAAGTTGTTTGATTGGAGAGAGAGTAGTTGTATTTTAGTCCTGTACGATAACTTCAATGACGAAGGACTCGATAGAGAATATGATTTGAGAAACGGGAGTTCACCTCTTGCCTCTGCTTCGCCAAGACCTCACCATGGGTCACCCTGAGTTTGTGTCCTGCCTTGTATAACTATCTCTCTATAGATAAGTATTATTATGTTGTATTGTATGACTATGTTGTATTGTGTGAATGTAAGGATAGATGTATAAAGTGTAACTTATATGTAAATAATATCCATACTTTTAAATTATCTTTTCACCCCATAGCTGGGGGTGACCGACTCAAGACAGACCTCGAACAGAAGCAACTAATTATAAATAAATTTCACACACATCTAGGTCATCCAGGAGAAGACCCAGAGAACAAAACCCATTTGGGATCTCCTGCAAAAGACTCCCAGGTCCCAGACCTCCCGGAGAGGTTCCAGTCTCAGCAAGCAGACACGCAGCGGAGCACACCACAATGCCCGCCCACATCACTTCCAGTAATGGCCTGGGGCCGAACAGTCTCCCCTGGCCGGGCACCTGACGGACTATTATCTAGTCCAACTAGATCCCGACCCCCACTCCCTACGACCACATCATCAATCATCTATTCACAATCATTTTCCATTCATTCCTGTTCATCACCACTTCTATCTATCTATCTATCTATTGCCTGATGCCGTGATCCCCGAAGGGGTGGCCATGAACGAACCGCCCCCATGCACCTCTGTCCCCAGTCAGTCGACGCCCCTCCCCCCAACCAGCACCACCTTCGTTCATGTACTTCCTCACTCCATCCTTCCACCTCATATTCGGTCTACCTCTCCCCCTCTGTCCCTCCACCTCGCTCTCATACACCCTCTTAGTCATTCTCTCGCTTTCCATACGTTCCATATGGCCGAACCATCTCAAGTTGTTCCTTTTCACACTTTCCAGCACATCTACCTCCACACCACACCTCCTTCTTACTTCCTCATTAGTCTGTCTATCCCTCCATGTAACTCCGCAAGCACTCCTTAAGTAATTCATTTCCACTGCTCTCACTCTTGGTCTGAGTCTCTCAACCAACGTCCATGCTTCGCTTCCGTAAGTCAGTGTCGGGATTACCACACTGTCATGCAAGGACTTCTTCACTTCCATACTGACCACCCTATTTCTTGTTACTGCTTTTAGCGTTCCTACAACCCTCTTCCCCTGTTGTACCCTCTCCCGCACCTCTTCATCCATAGTCCCATCTTTACTCAACACACTGCCCAGATACTTAAAAGAGTTGACGATCTCCATAGCCTGACCGTTCAGCTTCACCTCACACTCTTCTCTTGTCTGTTTTTCAGTTATCTTGGCTGGTGCGTGTTATAATAAAAATGTACGAGGACTTGCAAACAGCAGTGAGGGTGAAAGGTGAACTGAGTGAGGAGTTTACAGTTCGCATCAGAGTTCACCAGGGCTCTGTGTTAAGCCCTCTCCTCTTTGTTATGGTTCTGGAGTCACTATCTGGTGATTTCAGAGTTGGGCTCCCCTGGGAACTGCTATATGCAGATGACCTAGTACTTATGGCAGATAGTGCACGGGATGGTGAGGCCAAGCTAAGAAAATGTAAAGAGGGCATGGCAAGCAAAGGGTTAAGAGCTAATATATATATAACAATGGTTTTACACAATGGATTAGGGCTAGGAAAGATGGAAAAAAGTGGGGCATACCCATTCCCAGTATGCAGAAAAGGGGTGGGCGCAAACTCAATACAGTGTAGCGTCTGTCACGGCTAGGTACATCATGGGAAGAAGCGCTGCACTAGTATAAAGGAACCTCTACCCAGGAGAAGTCCGAAATTGAGAAATGTGTATGCATAGTATGCAAAGGTGAGCTTGTATTCAATAGCCAGCCCGAGAGTGTTCATTTTGGCAATGAGGCACTGGAGATGGTGGAAAAGTTTTGCTACTTGGGAGATACCATTTTTGCCGGTGGTGGGGCCGAGGCCGCCACTATCGCCAGAATAAGATTTGGCTGGGGAAAGTTTAGAGAACTTTTACCACTACTTACCATGAGAAGCTACTCCCTCTTCCCTTGAAGCGAAAGGTGTATGCTTCATGTGTTAGAAGCGTAATGACATATACTTGAGAAACGTGGCCTTTCAAAGCGGATGATACCAACAGAATGGAACGCAATGAGATGAGAATGGTGAGATGGATGTGTGATGTCAAACTGCAAGATTTGATATCAAGTGTAGAGATAAGGGAAAAGGTTAGGTATCAAGATTTAAATTTCTGAATGTATGTATGTATGTCTGGTCAACAAAAAACACGATGCAATAACTTTAAAGGTCTTCCAGTTATTGGTAGTTGGAGTGAACAATAAAAGTGTATCTTTTTGTTCGCGCGGGACCAGATGATGGGTGACAGACAACATAATATATTTATCGATTTTTCGGTGTGGTAGGAAGGGGTAGGGGCGAGGAGAGTATGACCCAATCTTTTCATTGGAGCTCCTTCCAATTCGCTCAGAGCTACAGATATGGCACTAGGGCGACGTATATTGATCGAAATTAGTGGTAAAATAGCCACTTGGGCGTATTCTTCCCTATAGAAGAGCCACAATGAAAGGGTTAATTAAAAAAAATCATTATTTCTCGAACAACTTTGGATAAATTATATATACAGGTAACTGTGAGTTGCTTACTGCTAAAAACTGTGTAATCTTAATGGTATTTTGGTCGGCATAAAAACATATTTTATTATAGTGTTGTCTGTGTGTAATAAATAATGAACTCTTAAACAAATACTGAAGTTCATCCCCAATCCCTTATATAGTATACAAGTATACCTTCGTTTAAATCAATATTTTCATATCTACCTATGACAATAGGCAACTTATGATTTCCACATTGGAATTTGCATAACCTACTTGAATATCTTTTAGGTAGTCTAAATAAATACTCCTGTAATTCTTTGTTTAAAGTCATCAATCTATTATAAATATGCACAGTTGTTCCATTAGCTTATTTCCATTTTTGTATATAAATGTAGTTTGATTTAAGTTTAATAGTTTCCTTGAACCAATTCTATTTAGTATTCATAACTGCATTAAATACATTTGATGTACCATTACTCTCGGTTGTATCCATTCCGCCCCATTCAGCCTACTGTTTTAAGACATTTATTCCCATCCAAGTGTCGATTTATACCTGGCGAGAGATAGCGAGCCATCATATTCTGGATAATGAGTTAGACAGCTGGCTAAATTTGTAAATTTTTCGATAGAAAAATTTCTCCGGCGAAGCCGGATTTCTCCATAAAATGCTGGCTCGCAATCGCTCACCAGGAAAAAATACACCTGGATGGGGATAAATATCTTAAAACAGTAGGCTTGATGGGACCGAATGGATACAACCCAGAAAGAGAAAAAAGCAGGTGACCCCCCTTAAATACATTTGACGTACCATTACTGTCCAACAAAGAATTACATGTCAGAACGTAATGAAGAGAGTAGTGGAAGTACAGTGAAAAGCAAAATGGATAAGGAAAGATACTAAAACGTTCCACTACATAAATAATTATGCTAATAAAATGCTAAATGCTAAATGCTATGTATTTGTTGATTTCATTAATTGAGTTTAGAGGTGAAGTTGGTTGGTGGAAAAAACATAATAATACATATAATTTTACAAATCGAAAGATAAAATAAACTAAACAAATTCAAGATCTTTTTGGGAAGATTTATATAATGTTCATATATTATTTAGGGTCAATTTAAACATTGAAGAACATAAAACTAACCCTCTCCTGGCCATAATTTTCTACGTCAGTTCCCATTACAAATGAAATATGGGATGGATGTATTTAATGGTGACTCGAAAAAATAAGTGAACACTTCTCACGACCTCAACTGTGTGTGTGTTTTTTTTTTTTTTTTTTTTTCCTGTCCGACTGTGAAGATCTTTATGGTTAATGTATTACCTTAAAGACGAGCTGGAGGGAAGGGACAATGGTGCTGGGAAAGTTTACATATGCCATAGAACACTGGGATGGAAAGATAGAATTATAGTTTATTTGATTTCAGCTACATTTAGACGAGTTCATGAATCTTAGGATGGATAGCTAAAAGGATGAATGGAGATAGTCTGTAATCTATTTATGGGTATTCGTCCTTCCTAAGCTGAATACAGTTGCTAGAATAACATGACAACGATATCGCTGGTACAGAAGGTATATAAAATTGGTATATAATATTTAGTTTCCTATAAATTTTACATTATATATATATATATCCTGGGTCTCTAAAAGTAAGGCAACCATTGGCTTCTAGCCATTATAGAAGTGAATCATGCAGCTCGAATATTTCCACTGTATCTCATTTATTTAAACCTAGCATGCACAAATGGTTTATGAGTCCTGTATAGTCCAGCCAAATATATTATATACATATAGAATATTTACTATGATATACTGAGTGACCGTGTAGCTGTTTCTTTATATAGCTCTTAGCCTCTTAACTTTTCGGTTGTCATAATTTAGGAACAGATTACATGACATTTTGGCCAATTTCCGTGGTTTCCTCTACAATTTGGCGCTAAACACTCGCAGGGCATTGTTGTCTGAGTTACAGGATTTCGTGATAAGCCAAATTACCCATTAATTCAGCTGAAAACAATCCTCTGAGTTCTAACTATGTGTGACTTCCAGCACTTTAAGTTTAACTGACTAGCCTACTGATCCGTTCGTAGGCTACTTCTCACCGAGGTATGAAGCTGGCCTTCATGATAGTAAATACAGACGGCCATGCTAGACCAGACCCCCACCCTTCCTCCCATAGAGTGATACCGCCCCATTATGACAGCCCCATAACACCCACACTTAAGCACACCTCCACGAACGCCCAGAACATCCCACCACCAGCATCAGCCCCCCGCCCATAAAGTATTTCCACCCATATGCACCATCCGCCCCACACTACAACCCCCATCCACCACCAGCAGCAGCTTTCCCCCGCCCATAAATTATCACCGCCCATCACACCCATAAAGTATTACCACCCACAATGCCAGCCCCATCAGCCCCATACTAAAACACCCATCCCCCTCACACACACATAAAGTATTACCACCCATCACCCCCCCCCCCCATAAAGTATTACAACCCATCACCCCCCCCCCCCCCTTGACCCATAAAGTATTACCGCCCCACTCCACACCTACCTAATGACTCGGGAGGCACTCAAAAGACGATCGGTTTGGGCCGGCAGGTAAAGAGCTTAGCGTGTTCACCTGAGGGAAGCCACAGAAGAGGAGGGCCTCGGAATATACACAACTCGTAGGTTAAAAGAGTTGTGTGTGGCAGATTTTGAATAAGTACTGCTATTATCAATGTTTTAAGGGATCTCACCTCGCTTTTTTTCTCTTTGTCTCCATCTCTCTTTGGATTGTTCCATTTGGGCCCATTCAGCCTACTGTTTTAGGACGTTTACCCCCATCCAGGTATCAATATTTTCCTAGCGAGCGGTAGCAAGCCAGCATATATATATATATATTTGTTTTGACAGCAAGCTAAATTTGCAAATTTTTCGATAGCAAAATGTCTCCGGCGAAGCCAGATTTTTCCATATTATTGCTGGCTCGCTATCGCTCGCCAGGAATAAATCAACATCTGGATGGGGATAAACATCTTAAAACAGTTGGCTGAATGGGGCCAAATGGATACAAGCTATGTAAAGAGCTTAGCGAGTTCCCCTGAGGGAGCCACGTATGGAGGGCCTCGGAATATACGCAACACAGTGGTTATAAGAGTTGGGTGCGGCAGATTTTGACCATGTACTACTACTATTATCAATGTTTTAATATCTCTCTCTCTCTCTCGCTCTCTCTCTCTCTCTCTCTCTCTCTCTCTCTCTCTCTCTTTTAACGCCTTACGAGCGGGCCCGTCAGTAACTTCTACTACCCGCCAAGCGGGTAGTTTTGCCCTAAACGACCTTGATTCCGTGCTCATTTTCATGCATAAACAAGAGCCAGAGCGTAATACAATTATGTATCCCTGAAAGGGCGACAATTGAGCTTTCCAATGACACCAGAACCATCCTTCTACGACCAAATGTTCTCTTGCAACGATCGTGCAAGACAAAAGAAAATCCCTAAAATACGGTAATTTCCTTACATAATTCCCTGTGTAGCGAGGCAGTGAGTGTGGGTGTGTATGGAGCTGGGCCCAGTGCTGGTGCGAGAGCCGTGCCGAACGGTCAGAGTCGACCTATGCTCCTCCCACCGCTCATCTCTCTCAGAGCCAAATATTGCTCAGAATTGCACACCGCCTGAAGTCGGTCCTCGCCACATAGTTCATGGTTCTCTAGACCGACTTAAGTCCACCCCCGCCAGACAAGGGTTAATGGGGGTCACCTGCTTTTTTTCTCCTTCTTGGTTGTATCCATTCGGCCGCATTCAGCCTACTGTTTTCTATCTATCTATCTATCTATTGCCGGACGCCTTACTCCCCTTAATGGGGGTGGCCATACACAAAATCCCCCTAATCGGACTTATCCCCTGTAAGAGGGACAACCCATGCCAGTTTACTAAAGGACTTACAGGATTGGCATTAATTTCCATCCAGTTGTCGATTTTTTCCTGGTGAGCGAAAGCGAGCCAGCCTTTTGTGGAGAAATCCGGCTTCAGACATTTTTCTATCAAAAAATGTACAAATTAAGCCAGCTGTCCAACTAATTATCCAAAATATAGTGGCTCGCTATCGCTTGCCAAGTATAAGTCGACACCTGCAGGGGATAAACGTCTTGAATCAGTAGGCTGAATGAGGCCGATAGGATAAAACCCAGAGAGAGAGAACAAGCAGGTCACCTCCCTTAAGAGTGCAGCTATATAAAGAGGACACGTTCAGTTTATTCCCATTCTTTGAAAATATATAATGCAAAATCTGAGAACCCAACTAAGGCTGCCAGAGTATACAGTAGGTCAGGGAATAGTGTACAGTAGTCAGGAAATAGTGTACAGTGGTCAGGAAATAGTGTACAGTGGTCAGGAAATAGTGTACAGTGGTCAGGAAATAGTGTACAGTGGTCAGGAAATAGTGTACAGTGGTCAGGAAATAGTGTACAGTAGTCAGGAAATAATGTACAGTGGTCAGGAAATAGTGTACAGTGATCATTAACTAGTGTACAGTAGTCAGGAAATAGTGTACAGTGGTCAGGAAATAGTGTACAGTCGTCAGGAAATAGTGTACAGTGGTCAGGAAATAGTGTACAGTGGTCAGGAAATAGTGTACAGTGGTCAGGAAATAGTGTACAGTAGTCAGGAAATAGTGTACAGTGGTCAGGAAATAGTGTACAGTAGTCAGGAAATAGTGTACAGTAGTCAGGAAATAGTGTACAGTGGTCAGGAAATAGTGTACAGTGGTCAGGAAATACTGTACAGTGGTCAGAAAATAGTGTACAGTGGTCAGGAAATACTGTACAGTGGTCAGGAAATACTGTACAGTGGTCAGGAAATAGTGTACAGTAGTCAGGAAATAGTGTACAGTGGTCAGGAAATAGTGTACAGTAGTCAGGAAATAGTGTACAGTAGTCAGGAAATAGTGTACAGTGGTCAGGAAATAGTGTACAGTGGTCAGGAAATACTGTACAGTGGTCAGGAAATAGTGTACAGTGGTCAGGAAATAGTGTACAGTAGTCAGGAAATAGTGTACAGTGGTCAGGAAATAGTGTACAGTAGTCAGGAAATAGTGTAAAGTGGTCAGGAAATAGTGTACAGTGGTTAGGAAATAGTGTCCAGTGGTCAGGAAATAGTGTACAGTGGTCAGGAAACAGTGTACAGTGGTCAGGAAATAGTGTACAGTGGTCAGGAAACAGTGGTCAAGAAATATTGTACAGTAGGTAAGGACATTTGTTCTATGGTGGAGAAAAAACAAACGTTCAGCTCAGCTTACTAAAAGCCAAGACCCACTTATCCCACGGGAACGTTTATTGCAGGGTTTTCTTTGGTGGGCTGACTCAGAGTAAACATAATGTTACTAGTGAGAGACATAATAATATAATATAATTCATTCACAATGCTGTGAATCCTTGAATGGAGAATTGACCATTTGCGAGTTTTATTCTATAAGGAAGTTGGAGCTGTAGACGTCGATATTTAGCAAAATAGCCAGCTGTAATACGGGTTTAGTAATGTTATAAATACATAAAACCAAATTCAACATACTATTCATCCATCAGAAACCTACATTAATACTGTATTTGTGTGTAATGTCGATGTTTACTGGCCGAACTTCCTTATAGCCTGAAACTCGCAAGTAGTCAATTAAACCCACATGGTATTATAATGTGTTTATTATGACACGACAAGTTTCGACTCTTCTCTGGAGTCCTCTTTAGGTGACACTTGTTGTGTCATAATAAACGCATTACCCTACCATGTGGGTTAAATTCTCCATGTGTTACTAGTTTCTCGAACTTAGGTTAATTATTATTGCAACAAATTCTTATTATTATAATTTTATATTCTATTTTATTTTCATTTTAAGGTAGGCGACCAAATATTTAGTCAACCGATATATTTGCTGAAAAACAAAGAAACTAATAATTGGCAAGTATATCGATATAACCTAGAGTTCTTAGTTATTAGCTATGAACACTGCATAATCTACCTGGTGAATCATTTTAATTTGACAGGGAGGGTGGTGGGGTGATTATATATATGCAATACATTCCTAGTTTATGGGTTGTGCCAATATTTGTTCATAAAATTGCCTATATTAATCACAACAGTCTCTTCACAAATTTAGTTTGCAAATTATGTAGTGCTACCCTGTTTCATGAACATTTATTTTAATATGAAAAAGGATACCATACTAAGGATTGCATCTGCACAGATTCTGCTAAAAACAAAAATAACTTTCCTATTACCAGCTACACTAGAGTGGTGAGAATGGATATATAACTGATACGATTACATTTGTCTTTTGTTTTTTCCTACATTTTAATCACGACTTTATCAGCTTTTATTATTCGCAGCAGTGACAATCGTTAATACTGACACAAATAGAGACTTATGAATAATTTACCTGCTGTTTGTATTTTGGAGGTTCCTTAAGGGGAGGTTTTTAATGAGTGCCCCAGATCTCCATCAAGCTTAAAATTTCACCCCCTAGACACCCTTTCAAGATAAATTTGTACTTTTTTCGGTAGTAAAACGTACCGGCCAAAGGCCGGTTTCTCTTAAATTACGGGCTTGCTATTGCTCGCCAGGAAAAAATTGACACCTAAATGGCACAAAAGGTCTTAAAATTGACAGGAATGGGGCGAAAGTTCTAAAAAAACGACAAATGTATGGGACGTACGTCATAATATCTGAAAAACAATGGGGCAAAACATGAGGGAGAAAGGGGTCCAGACAAAAAATACCTCTTCGCCTTAAATTTGTCGACATTTGTTACATTAGTTGACAAATGGGCTTCTTAAAACAAGGTAGCAAAAATAGTGCAGTTTTAAGTTTTATAACATCACTTACGTTATTAATATTGTTGAAGTAAACCGATTATTGAATACTTGTGATATTTGTTCTTCTTGCATCAAGAATGAATGTGGAATTATAATTTGTTTATGAAAAACGTTCAATATTTGGACACTCCTGCGAAAGCTTCAACAATATCAAATGGTAATGGAAAAACTATATCAAGGACTATTAAAGAGACTGACAGATGTTCTCTCTCTCTCTCTCTCTCTCTCTCTCTTTCCCCTCTGCTAACCCTTTACCCACCTGCCCTTCTATTACCATTCCTCTCCACCTGGTTATCACGCATCTCTCTCTCTCTCTCTCTCTGCTGCTCTTTCCTCTCCACCTGGTTATCACGCATCACTCTCTCACACATCTGCTCTCCTCTCACCACCATGGCTCCTCATTCTCTGGCATATATCCTACTCTCAGTACCTTATAGCCTTTTCCTTTAAAAAATTAACTTTCTTTCACCACTACATTCTCGTTCTGTTAGTTTGACAATGTTATGCCCTTTCGCACCATTGTTATGACAATATTAAGACCTTTCGTGCTATTTAGCTATCGATGTTTGTCCTGCAATTTTTTAAGGAACCGGCTTTCAGCCGGGAAAATGTTCTACCGAAAAATGTACAAATATATCTTGAAAAAGGGTCTAGGGGGAGTTATTTTATGCTTGATGGAGGCCTAGCAAAGAAACTAAGAATATATATATATATATATATATATATATATATATATATAGACCAAAAGCCAACCTACCCCACTTTCATACATGGGACCAACACTTTAACTTATTCGTCTAGTTTTTGAAGGCATACCATTTAAAGGGAACAGTGTTTCTCTGAAAATATGAAGGAACTACTTTCTACAGATTGCCAAAAATCAGGTAGATGATACAATTCTTCTGAAAATGCTGTTCTTTAATATATAAAGTAGGTCAAATTGTGCCTGTTCGTGATTTCTGACAGTTCAAGTGTTATACTTATTAAATGGAAGATTTGGTTTCATTTAGTTTTAATTTCACCTGATGGAAGGTATATTTTTGCATAGCAACATCAGTCACAACAGACAAACGCTGTATAGCATATTACAAAAATATATATATATATACATTTTCTTGTACTGTTTTCCGTTATCACTACTTCGTTTAGAACGATCATGGTAACTAATTCAAATAAGGGTAACTTACCTTAACCTGATATAATCTACCCAGATTAAGTCCTATTACTTGGAACATGTTATATTAAGTTATACTATTCTATAATATATATCAAACCAAGAGCGAAGATTTGCATGGCGAATTAGTTAATGTAATGTGTATTCCTAGGTCATCATCAGTTGTAAACTGTTCAAAAATAAAAAAAATATATACAATGAATAAACAAATCATATGAACAATCATTCGTAAATAGCTGTCTTTAGGTTAATGGCAAACTATTGGTGAAACTTATCATTAAAATCCTCTTGTTCAAATTATGTTTTATCTATTAGTTCTAGAGCATCACGTCCCTTCTCCTACCGCGCTGCCCTTACGCTTTACTGCCCTTACTGCCCTTACGCTTTTTCCTCCACCTTCCAATTTCCTTCGTCCATGCCCTCTCGTACTGGGTACTTCACATACTCTCCCGGTTCTTTCATTAAGGGGGGTCACCGTTTTTTTTTTTTTATCTTTATCTCCTTTTCTCTCTTTCTCTGTCTTGTATCCATTCGGCCCCATTCAGCCAACTGTTAAAAAAGACGTTTATCCCCATCCAGGTGTCGATTTCTTCCTGGCGAGCGATAGCGAGCCAGCATTGTATGGAGAAAATCCGGCTTCGCAGGAGACATTTTTCTATCGAAAAATGTACACATTTAGCTTGCTGTCAAAACAAATATATATATATATACTGAATATATGCTGGCTCGCTACCGCTCACCAGGAAAATATTGAAACCTGGATGGGGGTAAACGTCTTAAAACAGTAGGCTGAATGGGGCCGAATGGATACAAGCCAAAGAGAGAGGGGAGAGAAAGAGAACACAAAAGCGAGGTGGGCCCCCTTAAGTTATTTCTATCAGTTCTTGAGCATCACGTCCCTACTCCTACCGCCCTGCCTATCCTCTCACGTTTTTACCACCTTCTTCCAATTTCCTTCCTCCATGCCCTCTCGTACTGGGCACTTCACATACTCTCCCGGTTCATTCACTAAACCATTTCTCCCGCAACTCAATCATACTTCTGGCCCCTCCCTTTTCATCTCTCTCCGCCGACTCCCATTTCACTTTGTCATTCTTGCTTCCCACTTCTTCGCTATTCTTCCCTCTCCTTTCCCCCGGCCATTATCGTATTCTTCCCTCTCCTTTCCCCCGGCCATTATCGTATTCTTTCCTCTCCTTTCCCCGGCCATTATCGTATTCTTCCCTCTCCTTTCCCCCGGCCATTATCGTATTCTTCCTTCTCCTTTCCCCGGCCATTATCGTATTCTTCCCTCTCCTTTCCCCGGCCATTATCGTATTCTTCCCTCTCCTTTCCCCGGCCATTATCGTATTCTTCCCTCTCCTTTCCCCGGGTATTATCGTATTCTTCCCTCTCCTTTCCCCGGCCATTATCGAATTCTTCCTTCTCCTTTCCCCGGCCATTATCGTATTCTTCCCTCTCCTTTCCCCGGCCATTATCGTATTCTTCCCTCTCCTTTCCCCGGCCATTATCGTATTCTTCCCTCTCCCTTCCCCGGCCATTATCGTATTCTTCCCTCTCCTTTCCCCGGCCATTATCGTATTCTTCCCTCTCCTTTCCCCCGGCCATTATCTTATTCTTCCCTCTCCTTTCCCCGGCCATTATCGTATTCTTCCCTCTCCTTTCCCCGGCCATTATCGTATTCTTCCCTCTCCTTTCCCCGGCCATTATCGTAGTCTTCCCTCTCCTTTCCCCGGCCATTATCGTATTCTTCCCTCTCCTTTCCCCGGCCATTATCGTATTCTTCCCTCTCCTTTCCCCGGCCATTATCGTATTCTTCCCTCTCCTTTCCCCGGCCATTATCGTATTCTTCCCTCTCCTTTCCCCGGCCATTATCGTATTCTTCCCTCTCCTTTCCCCCGGCCATTATCGTATTCTTCCCTCTCCTTTCCCCGGCCATTATCGTAGTCTTCCCTCTCCTTTCCCCGGCCATTATCGTATTCTTCCCTCTCCTTTCCCCGGCCATTATCGTATTCTTCCCTCTCCTTTCCCCGGCCATTATCGTAGTCTTCCCTCTCCTTTCCCCAGCCATTATCGTCCCTTGTCCATGGCCTCTTCGGATGTCCAGCACCTCATTTTCTACCGGTGGAATATTATCACCTGTCACCGTTGCCCGCTCATCTGTCTTTCCGCGGGGTTCGGTAAGCAGAGAGAGAGAGAGAGAGAGAGAGAGAGTACAAAATAAAAAGGAAAACAAGCAACAACTGATCATGCGACCCCTCGAGGTTACTTGCCCTCCAAAACACTGCTGTTCCAAGTGTTGCAACAGTATCTCGGAAAGAATGTGGGAAAGATGTGCTGCCCTGGGGCTTAGTTCATGGCAGGGGAAATTATATTATGATCTATTAGGTTATTGAACAAACACTACTAAAGAAAATATTCATTCAATTACAAATACAGTCAACCTTGGGTTCAGGGCAAGGTGCTTGACTAGGCGAACTTAACGGTGTTACAATCTATGGCATCTCGGAGAAGCCCATTCCACAAGTTGACGACTTGATTGAAGAATATATTCTTGGATTCGTTAGAGTTGAATGATTTACCAATTATTTTGCAGCCATTTCCTCGCGTGTAATTTGATCGGTCAATCGTAAAATATATATTACAGTTTATGTTGTCGATGTCTTTAATGATCTTGAAAACTTGAATAAGGTCACCTCTTAATCTGCGCTTGGTTAATGGATATAAATTTACTTTTTCAAGACGCTCCTCGTATGGTCTGTTGGTCTGTTCCGAAGACAGGGTATCATATTGGTAACTCAACGTTGAACTCGTTCCAATTTGTCTATATCTATTTTATAGTAACAGCACCAGAACTGAATGCAGTATTCCAAAAGTGGGCTGACTAATAAACTGTAAAATGTCTTGATTTATGTTCAAATAATCTACCTATGAAACCTATATTTTGTTTGCCTTCTTAACAACTTCAGCACAATGTTGACTTGGTTTTAAGTTACTGGATATTGTTACTCCTAAATCGGTTTCCCTGTCTACACTCTTTAGCTGGGTGCAATTTATGAGTAGTCTGCTTTTTCATTGCGGTATCCGATATGAAGTACTTTACACTTATCTTCATTGAAGCACATTTGCCAGATTTTGGCCCATTGTGAAAGCTTGTTTAGATTGTTTTGCATGTCTTCAACATGTTCATTTGTCAGTACGGTATTTGCGAACTTTGTGTCGTCTGCAAACTTTGAGATTGTACAGGTGAGACCCTCATCTATGTCGTTAATGTGAATTAGGAAAAAGTTTGACGCAGCACTGATCATTGAGGTACACCACTAGTTACATTGGTCCACGTTGATGCTTCTCCATTAATAACTACTCTTTGTTTCCTTTCACTAAGCCAATTTTCTATCCACTGTAGAATGCCACCTTGTATGTCATGTGCTTTTAACTTCATCACTAACCATCTGTGTGGATTTTTATCAAAGGCTTTCTAGAAATCAAGCGCAAGCATGCTCGTAGCCTACTGTCTCCCCTTGAACAGATTTCCCTTATGTTACGTTAAGTGACTTGGAGGCTCTCTTGGTAAGTCCAGATCTCTAGTATCTGGTCTTGCCCTGGCGCTCCACAAAGGTCATCAAAATGAGGTAGCAATCATACAAGTAAGAGTAGGCAAAAGCCCTTCACCTGTATACTGCTACACTCGCAAAGAAAAATATGCACAAGGGTTACAGGCTAGCTAGCTTCGTCGATGTTGTACAGGCTCTGACTTGCCACATACATAACTCAGACAACGACCAAAGATACCTTCCACTGTCTAGCATTAAATAGTAGGAAAGAATAACTCAATAATTAGAAGCACCCCAATACTATGATACATGTGACTATGACTCTAATAATCCCTAACGCTAGTGCAAACATATATGGAGAGCTGGTGCTGGTAATACGACTGGCCGACTATGGAAGTTGTATGCAGAACCAGAAGGGATAAGTAATTGAATAAAGAGAGAAGTATGAAAAAGAAGAAGTTCAGAGAGAGAGAAAGTAGTACAGGGGTTAGATTGGGGGACAGATTGCAAAGGACATGTAGGACCAAGCACGCTGTGCCAATCTCTGCAGGAGAAACGCGGGCAGGAGCCCTCTCAGCACTAACAAAGGCAGCGGCACCCAATCACAGACGACTACGTCATGAGGAGCAGGCGTCATATGACGCGTCAGGCCCGCCGGCCAATCAGGAGCGTGGGAAACTCCTCCGAGCGGGGGAGGCACACGTACATACACACGCACATACTACCATCTCGCTGCCTACCTCGCTCTTTCTCCTTAACTTCACACAATGCATCTTATATTCTCTCAATGATATAAAATACTTCCAAGTGTCACAGACAAGAATAAAGATCACCACTGATCTGTCTGTGACAACATGAACTCTATGAAAGAAAGCACATCGTTCTACGATTATTGTAGCCCATTTCACTGCCCTGGCGAGCGCTAGCGAGTTACGAGTGCATTCTGGCAAGCTGGCCAGCGCAACACGGCCAATATCATCACCTTCATCACTTTCCATTTTCTCTGAACAGCAAAAAAAGAAGGGGGAACAATTTTATAAACTTGATGTAGTCCTATATCCACTTTCCCCCCGCGTGACTCAATTATGAAATTAACCTAAATATTTGTTTTCCTATTCTCATTAAAACTTTTAGAGGGAAAGAGGAGACAGTTTTCGTTGTCTTGTTCCTTATTTGCCCGCTCAGGTTCTCTCATACTCTCTCTCTCTGTCTGTGTGTGTGTGTGTCTCTCTCTCTCTCTCTCTCTCTCTCTCTCTCTCTCTCTCTCTCTCTCTCTCTCTCTCTCTCTCTCTCTCTCTCTCTCTCTCTCTCTCTCTCTCTCTCTCTCTCTCTCTCTCTCTCTCTCTCTCTCTCTCGCTCCTTCGTACACACACTGTTATCAGATATCATTATAATGGTGAGGCAGTATGGATTTGCTCTCACTCTCTCTCTACTTATCTCTCTGGCATGAAATATATTACTTGTTAATTAAGTGTTACTGTTATATTAGATAATTATAAACAACCGAGGACCAAATTGAATACAAATTACGTATTATATGGTTGATAACACTAGACTTAGAAAAGTGAAGAATAATATATATATATATATATATATATTTAATAGCAGAGAAAACCTTGTTACCTTTAATGCTTCCAAAACCCAATTTCTTCATCTATCTACCCGTCAGGATCTCCCAGCGGACTATCCCTTATTCTTCAGCAATACAAAAATCAACCCTTCATCTTCTCTCAATATTCTTGGTGTCTCTTTTTCTTCTGCTCTCATTTGGAAGGACCATATTACCAGTCTTGCTAAGGCAGCCTCCCAGAAGCTGGGTGTGCTCAACCGCCTTAGGGGGTTCTTTTCCCCAGCACAGCTTCTTGCTCTGTACAGGGGCATAGTGCATCCTTGTATTGAGTATTGTTCACATGTGTGGGGAGGTTCCTCTCACACCGCTCTCCTAGACAAAGTTGAAAGGAAGGCCTTTCGTATCATTAACTCCCGTCCACTCACCAACTCTCTGCAATCTCTCTCTCTCCGCCGCAATGTTGCATCTCTCTCGCTATTCTATCGCTACTATAATAATCAGTGTTCCTCAGAGCTTTCCCAGTGCATACCACCTCCTTTACGTAGGGCACGTGGTACCCGTCTTGCAACTCAATCCCACCCCTACTCTGTGCAACTCTCTAACCCAAGAGTGAAACGTTACTCTCAAACTTTCTTCTACTCAACAGCTGAGCTCTAGAACTCTCTCCCAGAATCAGTCTTTCCCTCTTCCTATGACTTAAATTGCTTCAAACTCCGTGTGTCCAGGCATTTTGGCTCGATCGTCCCTTGATTTTGGCCCTGTCACTCTTTCAACTATGGGGGAGGCACTCGCTATAGGCAATTCTGCCTTTTGCCTCCCTTAATCACATAGAAAAAAAATAATAATATATATATACAGTATACTGTATATATACTGTATACAGTATATATATATATATATATATACCGGTATATATATACATATATATATATATATATATATATATATATATATATATGATGATGAGAAAATAAGAAATGAGAAAGAACAATATTTCATAAATAAATTTAAACCAGAGTTGAACAAATAAGTAATTCGCCTCATGTCTGTCTCAAGAAATGATTTCTTCGCGGGTTCAAACCATTGAGTCTCGCTTGGATATCTGGTTGTTTGTTGTTGCTGTTCCCCAGGCTGTCTGGCCGAGCAGCCCCAAGGTCCCGAGCAAGGCCAAGGCCACAACCGAGCGCCCCCACAGGTCCCTCCCAGCTTACCACTAATAATGCTCAAGTGACCGAAGCCACTCAAAGGCGGGGAGCTGAGGAGGGTGCGGAAACGCCCGGGAAACAAAAGCCCCACCCAAGGCCCTGTGCCCCTCAGCAATTATAAAGGGAAAGTTGAGGGGCAAAGGAAAAATGTGACGCTTTGGCTCCCAATCTGCCAGGGTTGGCAGTAGGGAGGTCAATCCACGGAAAAGACGCCGTCACTTGAGATCTAGAAAATATATAGTGAAAGGAACAGTCAGAGTAAGCTATGGGTATGGCAGAGAACGCTCAACTCTAATTCTGATAGACCAGCCCATCAGGTGGATATCTGGTTAATATCCTTCCAAGACAAAAGAGGGCGGTAGTATACCATAAATCTCAGCAGTGGGGACTTTTGCCTCGGTCCCTCAGTCCTGTCTTAGACACCGCATAGTAAACACTAGCCACTCAGGATCCACGACAGTGGAGAAATGCATTTGGCATAATTTGAACAAATGTCTTCCTATTGTCTTTGCAAATATCTTATTGGCATATTTTTTACATATATTGTCCATTTTCTTGACATTTTTTTTGTTTTTTGTTTTTTTGTTTTTATATAAATGATTAAGCATATGGCATGAATAAATGTTTTATCCTTTTTAAGTAGACTCCGCATAGTTGAGCTTCGATCTATTATTTACATAAAGAACGAAGAAATCTTGAGTCACAAATCATTTTAATTACCTGCAACAAAGTGCAGCATACTTTTTAAACTTTATTGAGCATTTTGCATGAATAAATGTTTTAAATGTTTATGTACAACCAGCATAAGTTGAGCTTAGTTGTATAATTGCATTCCTGATTTGGCATAAAGAACGTCTAATAAGACATATTGAGCAACAAACCTTTTAAGTTTCGTAACAATACGCAGCATACTTGAGCTCAGTCTTTTATGTGCATTTTGTATTTGGCATCAAGCATATCTAAAACTATATCTTGAGCCACAGAACATTTATATTGGGCCCACAAAGTTTGTTTCTCTGCACTATATATCTCTTTTCTGTATATATATATATATATATATATATATATATATACTGTATATTAATTATATACAGTATATATATATATAATTATATATATATATATATATATATATATATATATATATATATATATATATATATATATATATATATATATATATATATATATAATATGAACGTAGAACAAACACATATTAAGTATCTAATACTGTGAAAAATCAGAGCAAAAGGCAAAGAAAAGGATGTGCTTATACTATTTAACATAGCTATTAAGAAAGACTGAACAATATTGAAACACATTAACCCTTTGAGTACCAGCGACGTGTGTTATATTTTATCCTAGCTATATTTTGACGATATTATTCAGCTTAAGAATGATCTGTGGTAGTTCAAAGGGTTGGCCGAGATAGTTTGAAGCCTTCTTATTGCCAGAGATCCTTCCTAAGCTGACTAGCATTGTTTAATCATTGCCAGAATATAATACAAATTATAACACTGGTACTGAACGAGTTAAGTACTTGATTAATAATACTAATAATAATAATAATAATAATAATAATATTAAAAATAATAATGTGTTCTGCGTTGGTGGTCGCGGTGGAAGGAATTTAATCTGTTCCTCATGTCCCACCAGATAAAATAAACAACTCCAATGCCCTGTGCAACATTGAAATTGCAGACTCAGATATTTCCGATGCCATATCAAAACTAAAATCTAGCAAATCCCCTGGACCCGATTTATTTTCACCAAGATTTCATTAAAGGAGGGAAAGATGCCATCCCCAAAACCACTAGCCTTTATCTTTAGCAAATCAATCCAATCCAATGAAGTACCTAAAAAATATAATTCGCTAACGTAATTAACACCCATTATATAAAAAGGAAATAAAGCCCTGCTTCACCTCCAAAAAATAGTCCAAAATAATATTGTGTGCCACGTAAAATCAAACAACGTTGATAAGGACAACATGGTTTCAGAAATATGCACTGGGCTCAGCCATGGCAAATGAATGTAATTTTATATAGGCTAAATGGAAAGTGCTTCACATTGGTAGCAGCAATGCAAAGGCAAACTATTCGATGAACAAAATTAAACTCAAGAGCGTAAATAATTAATCTGATAATGGAATAACTATAACAAGTGATTAAAATCCCGCCCAACAATGCGCTGATGTTATTAACAAAAAAAAATAATAATATTGACTTAATTGCCAGATCTTTTGAGTATATGTCCGAAAATGTTATGCGCACTTTTAAATTATTCAGTGGTTCGTCCTCATTTGGAGTATTGTGTTTAATGTTGGTTACCGTACTATGGAAAGGAAATCGGAAAATTGGAGAGAGTACAACGGAGTGATTTAAATAATCCCCCTCCTAAGAAGTAAGTCATATGAGAAAAGAGTTAAAACTATTTAGCTTAAACATTGCAGCATAGGAGGAGACCTAATCCAAGATTTTTGAATATATCAAATGCCTGATAACATAGATGCAAGTAAGTATTTCACAATATATAATTCAAATTACACTAGCAGTAATGGCTAGAACATTTTCAGAATGTCATTACAATTGCATGAAGGGAAGCACTTCTTTTTCATCAGAGAAGTTAAGTTTTGGAACAAATTATCTTTAAATCTTGTAGAGTGCCACACAGTCCAGGCATTTACATATCGCGTATATAAATATTCTCCTTGAATCCCCGACTCAATACGTAATGTGAACATGTCAATGTTGTTCAGAGTACTATTGTTTGTTTCTGGTCCACAGAATTTCTGGAGTTAAAACCCTCCGGTTATTTTCTGTGGCAATGTTTTGTTTTCCTTAAAAAACAAGCAGCCTAGTCATAATTATTAGGTTTGTTGTTGCTTGATTTCCTTTATATTTCTTTGTAATTATTCTCTACCTTACTCTATACGTATGTGAACGGATTATAATTATGCATGATATAACTATATAGCTTATTTCGTTAAAACAAAATAGCTGTTAAATTTGTCTGTGATCTTTTGAGCTAGTGATTCCTCTCCTTACCAGCTCAGCCCATTGAAGTGTTTGGATTTGACAATAGGGACAGATATGAAGCATACACATAATATAATACAAGATCAAAGATGGAATAGATTTTGATAATTATACTAATAGTATAAGTGAGAACATTCTTACATATATGATCTGCTCTATTTGCAACAAATGTCTATTGGATGCTGTAAATCACATTTTATAATAGTTGAAAAAGAGAATATATAGGATAGTTTCTACTTTGCAATGAAGGGTTAGCTGTGCGTAAGTAGATGTATATTAATTTCATAATTGCATGTGCTTCATCTCTCCCTCTCTCTCTCTCTCTCTCTCTCTCTCTCTCTCTCTCTCTCTCTCTCTCTCTCTCTCTCTCTCTCTCTCTCTCTCTCTCTCTCTCATCAAAATAATTATCATATTTCACTCCCCCAACCAATCCCTGAAGTTCTTAAAACTCTGCCTATGCAGCCTTATGAGGAAATTACGAAATGTGTCGTGGAGGAAGTGGGGACGGGGAGTTTATGTTTTATTTATTTATTTACGTATTTAAGAGAGAGAGAGAGACAGAGAGAGAGAGAGAGAGCGAGAGAGAGAGAGAGAGAGATAGGGGGCATGGTGACTTGATGGTGTGGCGGGTCAATAATCAGCAGGTAGAGTAACATTGGGTATCTTCTAAGAGAGCTAAGAGGCATAATTACAGTATAAGCTATAAGACGCAGTTCGCTTATGATAACCTTCGTAATAATATAATATAGATCAGTCATTTATCAAAGTCAACGCTGAATATTTTAAAGGGACAGTGCGTATGATTCTTGACATTTTGGTATATACGCCCATCCCCATTTAACCCGAGGAGCTCGAGAATGGTGTATATAAAAATGTCCTTGTATGTGAAATTAAGCCCTTCAGTTCTGACGGAATTTGTTATAATTACCATATAAAGCATTATTTCTTTTCCACGTGCATTTACATTTATATGACGAACATATGCAAATTTAAGAGTGATAAAAGAAGTGGGAACAGCAATTGAGTGGTGGAAAACGTATATTTTTGCCGCCCGATCGTATTCTGGGTCGGCCGGCTGAGAGACGTAAATCTTTCCTCTGTAACGTCTCGCATGGTACTGAGCGGCCCGAAAAAGATCTCACACTTCTAGAGGGTCTCTAATTGACTCCACCCTGTCTCCGAGCCCGCCTGACGATAAATAGAGCGGATAATACCCGATAAATGAGGGAAAAAAGAGGACAAATAGCCGATAATTGAGGACGGGGGAAAAAGGAGAGGAAGGGGGGAGTTGGGATATATGTGAAGGAGTGGTAGCAAGTGTTAGAGGGAAATGATTTCACATAATCACATATAACTTTGTTTTGAGAGCCCCCGGGGCGTTCTGGAAGGGTTTTTTCATGGTCTTGCTTCCATGAGGCCTATGGCATACGCAATACAGATGCTTCCGTGAGGCTTATCGAGCTTCTCGGGTTAATTATTTAATTATGTTGACGTTACTTTCCTTTGACTCTGGCTAATGCAGCATGATATTCCTCATCTTATGAAGGACAGCAAGTAAAGACACTTAATTTATCACTTAATCCACAAGCACCCACAGGTACTTCATAAGCTAACTAACAAAACTAAAGATTGTAACCCCTTCATGATTATGACGCATATTTACAGCTCAATTTCGGTATTATTAGACAATTTTATTTTAAGTAAAGAAGGGATCCGTGGGAGTCAAAAGGTTAACCGAGACCGGCTTTATTTCTTTGATTGCAAGAGGATTTTCCGAAGCTGTTTAAGATTGTCTAATGTGGAGGTCGAGAGGAGAGCACGCTCAAGAAGTGTGAATCTGCTTGACCTGAAATTTAAATTGAGATTGAAATATTTATTTAGTCAAAAATGGATACAAGTGAGATTTAACATAAACACAGAATACAGACTGAGCCTTTCGAGAGTATATACTCTCTTAAAAGGCATCTTATAACAATAACAATAACACCATGGATGACTTAATATTATATATTAAGCATAAACTGCAAAAATATGATCACCCGACTGTAACAGGAATGGTACACACAAACAGTGCTGCTCGGCACACAGACAAACAATTACAAACATTTCCTATGTGCACCTGGGTCCGATCCCAGCCAAGGCGGACATATTTAGTGGGTGGTAGTACGTCCTAGCATGTTTCACATGCATGCACCCAGTCGGGGAAAACCTCGATGACACATACAGACAAATAACACACAACAAAGCCACTGCAACAGCTCCCTCTCTCTCCATCACCCCTTCTTCTCCCCTCTCAACCCTCTTCAGAAAGTAGATACGAGGTGCCATTGTAAAGGCTTATCCCTCAATACATTCACCTGACCATAAGAGTGAGACAAATGGCAGAACCGAATCATGATCTTTAAGGGGACATGGGCTGTTTTTCTGGACCACTTTCTCCCTCATGTTTAGCCCCATTATTTTTCAGATGTTAGGATGTTTGCCCCATTAGTTATTCAATTTTAAGACCTTTCGCCCAATTTCTTCGTCAATATTTAGACCTTTCGTGCTATTTAGGTGTCGATTTTTTCCCTGGCGAAAGAAAGTGTGCCTGTAATGTTGGAAGAACCGGCCTTCGGCTGGGACTTTTTCTACCGAAAAATGTACAAATTAATCTAGAAGGGGGATCTAATGGATGTTTTTTTTTTTAATTTAATGGAGGTCTAGGGAGGAAACTAGAAAAAATAATGAATACAATCAAAAATTGCCCAAAAAGTGAACCATTAAAGGGTTAACCTAGGACTTATCCAACCGACCTACGTGAGAGAGAAAATGTGGATAATGGATTCGCCAGGTATATCGTTCAAATGGAGATGGATGGAGGCGATTTTGGCAAGTTTGGAAGTAACAGGGAGCAAGATCAAGAGCGAAAACAGAAGGAGAAATTCACGATTGGGGCGGAGAGAAGGTTGGGATGCTCGCTCGCTCTCGCTCTCTCTTTCTCTCGGTCTTTGTCTGTGTCTCTGTCTCTCTCTCTCTCTCTCTCTCTCTCGCTCTCGCTCTCTCTCACTCTCACTCTCTGCTTACCGAACTCCGAGGAAAGACAGACGAGCGGGGAACGGTGACAGGCGACAATATTCCACCGGTAGAAAATGAGTACGTCCGAAGAGGCCATGGATAAGGGACGATGATGGCTGGAAGAAGGAGAGGGAAGAATACGATAATGGCTTGTATCCATTCGGCCCCATTCAACCTACTGTTTTAAGACGTTTATCCCCAATCAAGTGTCGATTTCTTGCTGGCGAGCGATAGCGAGCCAGTATTATATAGAGAAATCCGGCTTCGCCGGAGAATTTTTTCTATCGAAAAATTTACAAATTTAGCCTGCTGTCAAAATCTTTAAAAAATATATGCCAATACTGGCCGGGGAAAGGAGAGGGAGGAATAAGATAATGGTCGGGGAAAGAAGACTAATAACACATAACAAAGCCACTCCAACAGCTTCCTCTCTCTCCAACACCCCTTCTCCCCTCTCTACACTCTTCAGAACAAACAGGAAAAGTAGAATGTAGATACGAGGTGCCGTTGTAAAGGCTTATCCCTCAATACCTTCACCTGACCTGAGGAGAGGGTAGAATAGCGCAGAAGGGGGAAGCAAGAAAAACAAAGTGCAATGGGAGTCGGCGGAGAAAGATGAAAGGGAGGGGCCGGAAGTATGATTGAGTAGGGAGGGAAATGGTTTAGTGAAAGAACCGGGAGAGTATGTGAAATGCGGAGTACGAGAGGGCATAGAGGAAGGAAATTGAACACTTGCGAGTTTCGTTCTATAAGGAAGTTGGAGCTGTAGACATAGATATTTAGCAGAATTACCGGTGAAAATACACTTTTCATACATATATAAATACATAAAACCCAATTAAACATACTATTTAGCCATCAGAAACCTACATTATTATTGCTTTTCTATATACAATTGATGTCTACGGCTCCAACTTCCTCATAGCCTGAAACTCGCAAGTGGACAATTGGAAGAAGGTGGTAAAAAAGTGAGAGGATAGGCAGGGCGGTAGGAGTAGGGACGTGATGCTCAAGAACTGATAGAAATAACTTAAGGGGGCCCACCTCGCTTTTGTGTTCTCTTTCTCTCCCCTCTCTCTTTGACTTGTATCCATTCGGCCCCATTCAGCCTACTGTTTTAAAACGTTTACCCCCATCCAGGTGTCAATATTTTCCTGGCGAGCGGTAGCGAGCCAGCATATATATATATATTTGTTTTGACAGCAAGCTAAATGTGTACATTTTTCGATAGAAAAATGTCGCCGGCGAAGCCGGAATTCTCCGTATCATATGACGCTTCTGCGTCATATGATACCTAGTGAAATAGCTCAATAAGTAAGTTATATGACGCTTTTGCGTCATATTTAGCTCAGTAAGTTAGGTAAGTTAGATCAGAATCTGTCGATTGGTGGCAACCCCAAATTACTTCAACTTCTAACGGTCCCTCAGTGTGAGAAAGACTGTTGTGGGGGAAATACCGGGCGCTCGGGCAACCCCTAACTTTCGTAAGTTAGTATGTCTGGGGGGGTCAAGGGGAGGCAGACCATTTTTATGGACCCCTTTCTCCCTAATGTTTAGCCCCACTAGTTTTTAGATTATAAGACTTTCGGCCCATTAGTTTGGCGATTTTAACACCTTTCGCCCCATTTCGTTGACCTTTCGTGCCATTTAGGTGTCGATTATTTCCTGGCGAGTGATAGCGAGCCTGCAATTTTAAAGGGAACCGGCCTTCGGCCGGGAAATTTTTCTACCGAAAAATTTACAAATTTATCTTGAAGGGGGATCTAGGTTTTTTTTTCTAAGCTTGATGGAGGTCTAGGGAGGAAATTAAACAAATATATGAATAAATGAATTAATAGACCAAACAAACGATCAGTCTCCCCTTAAGAATCGATAGGTAAAGCTTCATTTGAACAAAGAGGATTTTAACCCATACATTACCGGTGACGTCCTTTTCTTTCTATTGAGGCAACTATTAGATGATTTTATTCAGATTAGGAAGGACCTCTTGCAATAATAATGATTCAAACTATCTCAACCAACCCTTATAACTACCGCAGATCCTTCCTAAGCTTTTTTTTTTCTTTTCTATATTCCAACTACTCCCTCGAGCATAGGCTGATAGCCTTTACACTCTACCGCTGAACACGGTGAGGCCCGTGAGGTCTTGCTCCAGTCTAGGGAGTGAGACATGCGAAGCTTCACGGCTCGAAGCAACTCCATCTCTGAAGCCACCTCGCCTCTGCGCTTCACAGTCTCACTCCCCACACTCGGACACTCACTCTCAGAACGCCACCTATTGAGCAATTAACTCACTAGGCATTGCCCCCCTGTAGCATATTTTTGAATATGGGAATATTCATACAATGCTATTTAATCAGGGAACAATGAGGGTATTTTTTTGGCATTTCGGTGTGCTGTGGTAATGCACTGATACTAGGTACAGCACAAATTCCACCCCAATAATATCTTCCCATTGACATATTGGGATTCGAACCCGGGTCCATTGGATTACCAGTCCAGTGACAAGACCACTCCGCCACACCTCCCATTAATATCATCTAAATATAGCTAGAATAAAATATAACACACGTCGCTGGTACTCAAAGGGTTGATGATAATGTTTCACTAATTGTTTGCCAGTAACCTGAAGAAAGCTATTTCCGAAGCATTCACTATTAATTAACTTCTTCTCTTCATAGGTTTGTATTCATATATTCTGTCCATTGTTATATTTTAACATTTTACAACTGATGATGACCTCAACATTCACAGTACATTAACAAATTAACCATGTACATCTGCGCTCTTGGTGTATTATTATTGTTATTATTATTATTATTATTTGTATTATTATTATTTTGTGTTATTATTTTTTTTTTTTTTTTTTTTTTTATTATATGAGAAGCTGAAGCCTCCAACCAGGGTGCAGACACACCAGCAGTATGAATTCACACAAAACATCAGAAGGCACTGGAGAGAGACTACGACAACTAAGAGAAAAAAAAAAAAAAAAAAAAAAATCTTGTGTGACATCTATCCTACAATATTCAGGTTTAATACATATTGTTTTAAGTAATTAGGCTTAATTTGGGTAGATTAGATCAGGTCAAGTTAAGTTACGTACTTTGCTTGAATTATTTATCATGATAGTCCAAAAACAAGTAGGGGAAAATGGAAAACAGCACAAGAGCAGAGCAGGATTTTAATTTATAATATGCTATAAAGCGTTTGTCTGTTGCGACTGATATTGATATGCAAACAATACCTTCCATCACGTGAGATTAAATCTAGTGGAACAAAATCTTCTATTTGATAAGTAAACAACTGAACTGTCAGAAATCACGAACAGGCACAAATTACTTTTGTATATATTAAGGAAAAGGATTATCAGAAGAATTTATATCTACCTGATTTGTGGTAATCTGTAGTAAGTAATTTCCTATTATTATCTTAGAAACACTGCTCTCTCTCTCTCTCTCTCTCTCTCTCTCTCTCTCATTATTAACCCACTGGACCCCAAGCGATTTAATATTAATGTACACTCCAGGACCGGCCACTTGTCAATTGTTTTTGTTTTTCCTGAAAACACATGGCATGGGTTAGTAATGAAGTAATGCCCGCGGAACTCAACTCTCCACTGTATCTGTCTATCATCTATGGCCTATGCCTCTCAGTTATATTATTTTCAGTACAGGTGACATCCCTTTCATTATATTCTGGCAACTATTAGACGATTTTATTCACTTTAAAAAGGACCTCCAGCAATTAACTGGCTTTGAACAATCACTCTTAACCCCTTTGACCGCCACAGATCCTTATTAAGCCGCAATAAATAATCTAAATATACCTAGAATATAATTAGAAACACGGCGCTGGTACACACTTTCAGGGCTGGATGCGACGAATGAAAACCCAATACTTATGATCTTTAACGACGGCACTGGCAACTGATATGTAACATCAAACAATATATTAATGGGACAGTAGTTACTTTAACGACGGCACTGGGCAACTGATATGTAACATCAAACAATATATTAATGGAACAGTAGTTACTTTGGGGGGTCTAAGCCTACTGTATATGTGTATATTTATATATTTTGGGGGGTCTAGGCCTATACTGTATATGTATATATTTATATATTTTTAGTTTCCTCGCTAGACCTTCATCAAGCATAAAAACAAAACAAAAATCCCTAGACCCTCTTCAAGATAAATTTGTACATTTCTCGCTAGAAAAATGTCCCGGACGAAGGCTGATTTCTCTTATAATTACAGGCTCGCTATCGCTCGCCAGGAAACAATCGGCACATAAATGGCACGAAAGGTCTTGATATTGATACAAAAATGGGACGAAGGGTTTTAAAAT
>CM064502.1:14665775-14800775 GCA_032716605.1 Paralithodes platypus | reverse complement strand
GGAGAGCCTGGCAACCAGATCACGGGTTGCTGCTCTTTCCCAACGTTAGTTCTGAATCGTTATAACTGGCAATAGACCCAAGCAACTTGACCATCAAGCTGTGTGTGTGTGGTGTGTTGTAGTGTGTGTGAGGTGTGTGTGTGTGTGTGTGTGTGAGTGAGAGAGAGAGAGAGAGTGTGTGTTTGTCTGTGTAGGGTACGTTTCTGTATGTGTGTGTGTGTGTGTGAGAGCTGTTGTGTCTGTGCGTGTGATGTTTTTGTTTGTGTGGTGTTTTGTGTTGTGTGTTTGTCTGTGTGGTGTGCGTTTGTTTGTGTGTGTGTGTGTGTGATGTTTTGTTTGATTGGTGTGCTATGTTGTGTCTGTGTGCGTTATGTGTTGTTGTTGTTGCTGTTCCCCAAGCTGCCTGGCCGAACAGCCCCAAGGCCCCGAGCAAGGCCAAGGCCATAACCGAGCGCCCCCACAGAACCCTCCCTGCCGACCACAATAAAGCCTGGGTGACCGAAGCCACTCCATGGCGGGGAGCTGAGGAGGGTGCGGAAACGCCCGGGAAACCAAAGGCCCACCCAGGGCCCTGTGCCCCTCAGCAATTATGAAGAGAAAGTTGAGGGGCAAAGGAAAAATGTGACGCTTTGGCTTCCAATCTTGGTAGATTGGTAGGTCAATCTACGGAAGAGACGCCGTCACTTGAGATCTAGAAAATATATAAGTAAAAGGAAAAGTCAGAGTAAGCTATGGGTATGGCAGAGATCGCTCAGTTCTCACTCTGATAGACCAGCCCATCACCACTGCGTTATGTGTTGTCCTGTTCGCTTGTCTGTGTGTGGTGCGCGTTTGAAAGATAAATGTGCGTTTGTTTGTGTCAGTGTGTCATGTATTGTGTTGTGTCGGTATGTTTGTATGTGATTTTTAGAGCTCTGTGAATGTGTACGAGAGTGTCCGTGTGTGGTGTGCAATGTTGTGTATATGTCTGACAATGTGTGTGAGTGTGCTGTGTCATAGATAATTGTGCAAATGTGATTGTGGCTGTATGATATATTATATGCGTGTGTGTAAGTGTTGCATGTTCTACTGCATGTATGTGAACGTGTGTGTGTGTGTGTTTGTGATTATAGCAAGATTGTATGCTTAGGATTTAGTACATTGTTTTCGTGAGTATAGTGTGTGTGAGGCATAGTGGGCATAGTGTATGTTTTCGTGTGTATGCCCATAATATGCAGGTGTAAGTACAGTATGTTTGTGTTTCTGTCGTATGCTATGTAATGTATGCCTAGGCATGCGTGTGGCTTCTTGTGTTTTAAACGTCAACATATCTTAACTCTTAATCGTATGTCTGTCTACTTATGTGAGTCTTCTGCGTCATGTGTTTGTTGTTCTGTGGGTAATTCAAGGGTGTGTCTGTGTAGTATGTTGGGGGTATACTTCTGAGGTATTCTGTGTGTCTGTATTTTAATTCTGTTGACGAGTTGATATAGATTGGCTTTTATTCATGCTAATTAAACTTATCCCTCATATGATAACGTTTGGCATTAGACATACTCAACTATGAAGTATATTACGCTTATATATCAAACGAATTATTACTGTTATCAATAACCAGAGCTAATTAACTGCACTGTTGGAGAAGACTAATATCTATATACATGCTATCGGTTGTATTGAGAGGCACTTGTATTTTGCTATATTCTGCATATATATTGACTTCCTAGTTTCTCCCCGTTAGAAGAATCCACAAATACCTGTTTTGTCTACCATAACATTGACAAAATATCTTCCAGAATGAAGAACCACAACTTAATATCTCCGGATCTGACACATTGATTATACTCGATTTTCTTTTGTTTTCATCTGGTGGAAAGCTTAGTCCGATAGCAGCATATTTCTCGATTATTAATGGAAGCAAAATTATATATTGTCTATGCATGACATTAACCTCTTCTGTACCGGCGACGTACTTTCAATTATTTGCTAACTATATTTAGGCGATTTTATGAAGCTTGGGAAGGATATATGGCAGCTAAGATAATTAATTGAGATTGTCGGTAGTCTTTCAATGGGTTGACAGTCTTCCTAAGCTGAATAGAATAGTTTAATAGTTGCCAGAATATAATATAAAAGATGTCGCCGGTACAGAAGGGGTTAATACCAAGGTTTCATGAGCAACAACGTATTGACTATATAAGTATATTTCAAAAAAGATGAAATTAAGCTGGGACGCGACAATTCCCCTGTGTAGGCTAAGATTAAACCGTCTGTACAGTGGCGCTAATAAGTCATGTCTCAGCTGTCATTACGTTTAGCTCACTTTGTGCTGTATTAATGTCTGTGAGATGGTGAATGGGGAGGGTAAGTGTAGGAACGTTTGTATATCTAACTCAAAAAGAATAAACTCATGTGTAAATCTTGCTGATGCGAAATAATGATCAAAACATAATTCGTGCCCAGACATCACCGACTTTTTTTTATCTTTCTCTCCTTTTCTCTCTTTCCCTGGCTTGTATCCATTCGGCCCAATTCAGCCAACTGGTTTAAGACTTTTATCCCGATCCTGGTGTCGATATCTTACTGGCGAGCGATAGCGAGCCAGCATTGTATGGAGAAATCCGGCTTCGCCGGAGAAATTTGTCTATCGACAAATGTACAAATTTAGCTTGCTGTCAAAACAAAAATATATATATGCTGGCTCGCTACCGCTGGCCAGGAAAATATTGACACCTGGATGGGGGTAAACGTCTTAAAACAGTAGGCTGAACGGGGTCGAATGGATAAAAGCCAACGAGAGAGGGAGAGAAAGAGAAAAAAAGGTCCGTCTCCCCTTAAACCGACTGTACGTAACGTTGTCTTTAGCTGTGCCGCCGGTGAAGTGCCTGGTTGTTGTATTGATAGGTGACATTGTGAGCAGGTGCATTGTTTACTAGGCCATCAGGAACGCCACTCCAGCTTACATGAGAGGCTTTGATTGTCTCCAGCAGGCTAACTTCCTCGAGTGTGTGAGAGAGAGAGAGAGAGAGAGAGAGAGAGAGAGAGATATTTACATAGATACACATTCTGCACAGACCTTGCGATCCCTGCTAAGCAGTTCGGACCTAATGCCAACATAGAATTTGCTACACAGTGAAAGGCAAGGATAGCAAATCAGAGAGAGAGAGAGAGAGAAAGAGAGAAATTTGGAAGAAAGGTACAAATATTAGTATTTGAGGCGAGCGTCTCTGACAAAGACAAGAAAAATAAATAGATAATTATTATATGATTGACAATTCCTGGTTACGCTACATGTCAAGCATATCAGTTAATAGACAATGAAACCTATGACCTGAAGATGCTTAAAGGGGGGTCACCAGATTTTTATTTTGTTCTCCTTTTCTCTCTTTCCCTGGCTTGTATCCATTCGGCCCCATTCAGCCGAATGTTTTAAGACATTTATCCCCATCAAGGTGTCGATTTCTTCCTGGCGAGCGATAAGCGAGCCTGCATTGTATGGAGAAATCCGGCTTCGCCGGAGAAATTTTTCTATCGAAAAATGTACAAATATATATATATATATATATATATATATATATATATATATATATATATATATATATATATACATGCTGGCTCGCTGCCGCTCGCCAGGAAAATATTGACACCTGGATGAGGGTAAACGTCTTAATACAGTAGGCTGAATGGGGCCGAATGGATACAAGTCAAAGAGAGAGGGAGAGAAAGAGCAAAACAGCGAGGTGCTCCCTTAATCCAGAGTTTACCAATTTTTTGGGGGGGAGTTTCAGGTTATAAGGAAGTTGTAGCTGTAAACATCGATATTTATCAGAATTATTGTCTAAAATACAGTTGTAGTACATTTATACATGCATAAAACGAAACTAAACAGTGTTTCATCCGTCAGAAACCTAGATTATTATTATTGCATTTCTGCTTAATATCAATGCATACGGTTCCAACTTCCTTATAGCATGGCACTCGCAAGTGGTCAATGATGCAGATATAGTGAAGTGAAAACCTGCTACGAATGATATTATAAAAAGTGACCGAGTGTAAAATAGCCGGACATGTATGCTTCCCTTCAGCAAGGAACTGTTTACACTTTTACATCATCATTTATGTAAGAAAATGCTAATAAAGGAGAAGAAGTGCTGTACGTTTGTAAATTGCAATAAGCAACATTCAATATTAGCTATATTTCATAGGCAGTACTACCTTGAGTCATAGAAAAGGTATGGAGTTTGAGAAGGAAGATGATTAACGATTTTGTAAGTATGAATATATCGTAGATTTCAACACATCTTAGTAATGTAATGACGCTAACATTAGGAGTTTCAGCAGCTTTATGTTTGTTCGATTCAAGATGCATAAGAGCAGTAGCAATTAGCAAAAATTGTATTCACTAAAAGCAAAATTATCATCAATTCATAACGATCACCATTATCTATGTTTTTATTCAGGTTTGTGTAAACAAATATTGTTGCATTCAGATATGCTGACAATTTGCGAATATTTATTCAACCGTTCATGGGCAATAATATGGAACATAATTGACTGAAAACAACAATAGTATATACTTACATAATACATACATACACGGGTTTAACGTCCTTTTCCATTATTGACAGACCTCCCTTTCAACAATTGGAATGTTGTTCAATAGAGTCCTGCCAAAACACTGCCCTAACACTGTGGTTGTGGTTGAGGGTGACACTGTGGCTGATGATGGCATTGTGCAAACAGTGCTTCAACAAGACTTAACATAGTCTACCTGCTACACCCATCTGTACCATACCAAAACTGATGTATAGGATAAGTGTTGGGCCAGACTTGTACCACTCATTATTTTAGTCGCCTTGTATGACACGCAGTAGGATATGTGGGACATAAACATTTCCCAATATTAAATATGAAGGTCCCCGTACCCCCAAGGGGGAGGGGGTAATATTTAGCCTATCCAGGGACTTTAGTATTACTGAGTATAAACACCATATGACGAGGAGCACTTTATTGACAAGGTTACGTAGATAGCTAGAGTGACCTGAAGAAGCTATCTGCGAAACTTTGTCAATAAAGTGCTCCTCCTCAGATGGTGTTTATATACATTCTGTCAATTTTTCAATTGTATTTCAACATTTAGCATTACTGTTTACCTATCAAACATACAGTAGTGTGTGGGTGTGGGTGTGGGTGTGTGTGTGGGTGTGTATGTGTGTGGGGGGAGGGAATACAGATAGATAAATAGACAGATAGATAGAATGATGGATAGAAATGATAGGAGGAGGCTCTGGATGCAAGGTATTTGTTTTGGTTGTGCGTGTGTATGATTGCCTGGCAAATCATCGCCTGGAAAAGATGCTGCGATTGGCTTTTTGTTCGGCAGAGCATCGACTAATCTCCAGGTTTGCCTTGAGGAGAGAGAGAGAGAGAGAGAGAGAGAGTACAAAGGAGTACAAATGAAATCAAGCAACAACAGGTCTGGTGACCCTTCTAGGCTGCTTATCCTCCAAAACACTGAGGATCAATTGTCCAAACAGTGGTTTAGAGTGGGTAAGGGAACATTGGAAAGGGAACTACTGCCCTGGAACTAATGTCCGTGGCAGGATTAGGAAGTTAGTAGGGGACAGAGGGGTTAGTAACTGAGGGGGGGATAAAATAAAGTTATTAATTTACAAACGCAGTCAGTCGCGGGTTTGATGCAAGATATTTGTCTAGGCGAAGTTTAAATGAATCAACGGTGCTGCAGTCCATAACGTCTCGGGGAAGCCCATTCCACAAGTTGACAACTCGATTGAAGAAGAAATTCTTAGATTCGTGCGAGTTAAAAGATTTACCGATAATTTTGCAACCATTTCCCGGCGTGTAATTAGATTGGTCGATAGTGAAGTACTTGCTACAGTTCATATTGTCGATGCCTTTGATGATTGTGAACACTTTTTTTTTTTTTTTTTCTATGTGATTGAAGGAGGCAAAAGGCATAACTGCCTATAGCGAGTGCCTCCCCCATAGTTGAAAGAGTGACAGGGCCAAAATCAAGGGACGTTCGAGCCAAAATGCCTGGACACACGGAGTTTGAAGCAATTTAAGTCATAGGAAGAGGGAAAGACTGATTCTGGGAGAGAGTTCCAGAGCTCGGCTGTTGAGTAGAAGAAAGTTTGAGAGTAACGTTTCACTCTTGGGTTGGAGAGTTGCACAGAGTAGGGGTGGGATTGAGTTGCAAGACGGGTACCACGTGCCCTACGTAAAGGAGGTGGTATGCACTGGGATAGCTCTAAGGAACACTGATTATTATAGTAGCGATAGAATAGCGAGAGAGATGCAACATTGCGGCGGAGAGAGAGAGATTGCAGAGAGTTGGTGAGTGGACGGGAGTTAATGATACGAAAGGCCTTCCTTTCAACTTTGTCTAGGAGAGCGGTGTGAGAGGAACCTCCCCACACATGTGAACAATACTCAATACAAGGACGCACTATGCCCCTGTACAGAGCAAGAAGCTGTGCAGGGGAAAAGAACCCCCTAAGGCGGTTGAGCACACCCAGCTTCTGGGAGGCTGCCTTAGCAAGACTGGTAATATGGTCCTTCCAAATGAGAGCAGAAGAAAAAGAGACACCAAGAATATTGAGAGAAGATGAAGGGTTGATTTTTGTATTGTTGAAGAATAAGGGATAGTCCGCTGGGAGATCCTGACGGGTAGATAGATGGAGAAATTGGTTTTTGGAAGCATTAAAGTTAACAAGGTTTTCTCTGCCCCAATTGGAAATAGTATTTAGATCAGAATTTAAGAGTTCTATGGCTTCATTACGTTTGTCGTTGAGGGATTGCTGGCTGGGGCGTTCTGAAAAACTAATGGAGTAGTGTAAGGTTGAGTCGTCTGCGTATGAATGGATGGGAATTAAGGTACAGTTAAGGAGATCATTTATAAAAATTAGAAAGAGAATAGGAGATAGGACAGAGCCCTGAGGAACACCGGAGTTTATAGGGTGAGGAAGTGAACAATGGCCGTCCACAACCGCAGCTATGGAACGGCCGGAAAGGAAATTAGAGACAAAGGCACAGATGGAGGGATAGAATCCGAAGGAGGGTAGTTTAGAAATTAAAGATTTATGCCAGACTCTATCGAAGGCTTTCGATATGTCTAGTGCAATAGAAAAAGTCTCACCGAAGTCCCGAAAGGAGGATGACCAAGAGTTAGTAAGATATGAAAGAAGATCACCAGTAGAGCGACCCTTAAGGAAGCCATCCTGGCGATCTGAGAGCAGATTATGAGAAGAGAAATGCTTAAGAAATTTGGAAGCAAGAATAGTTTCAAAAACTTTAGAAAGACAAGAGATAAGAGCAATTGGACGATAGTTGGAGGGTTGAGAGCGGTCACCCTTCTTTGGGACAGGTTGAATGTGAGCAACTTCCAGCATGAAGGGAAGACGTTAGAGGATAGACAGAGACGAAAGAGTTTGCCTAGGCAGGGAGTCAGCACGGAAGCACAGTTTTTGAGAACAACAGGAGGAACACCGTCCGGACCGTACGCCTTATTAGTGTTAAGCCCAGAGAGGGTAGAAAGTACATCTTTAGAAGAGATTAGGATATTAGGCATAAGTAAGAGAGAGGAGGGCGGAGAGGGAGGAATAGCACCGGAATCATCCAAGGTGGAGTTTCTAGCAAAAGTTTGAGCGAAGAGTTTAGCTTTGTCAGAGGAAGAAGTGATGGTTGTGCCATCAGAGTGGGAAAGGGGAGGGAAAGACGAGGAAGAGAAATTGTTGGAGAGGTTTTTGGCTAGATGCCAGAAAGCTTGGGAAGAGCTAGAGTTGGATAGTTCAGTGCATTTATTATTGATGAAAGAGTGTTTGGCAAGTCGAAGAACAGATTTGGCTTGATTCCGGGCAGAAACATATGAAGAATGAGAGTCTTGAGTTTTAAGGCGTCGGTACCGTTTGAATGCTTCCTCCTTATTGCGGACAGCAGTAGAACAGGCGTGAGTAAACCAAGATTTTTTAGCATTAGTCTGAGAGAAAGAGAATGGAATGTATGCTTCCATGCCCGAATTAATTGAATTAATTCGCCTCTTAATCTGCGTTGGGTTAAAGGAAATAGATTTAATTCTCTAAGACGCTCCTCGTATGGTTTGTTCTTAAGGCTAGGTATCATTTTGGTAACTCTACGTTGAACTCGTTCTAGCTTGTCTATATCTTTTTGGTAATAATAAGTGCACCAGGATTGAACGCAGTATTCCAAAAGAGGGTGTACTAAGGAATTGTAAAGGGTTAGGATAACGTCTTTGAATATTTGCTCAAATGACCTGCCTATAAAGCCAATTATTTTGTTTGCCTTCTTAACAACTTCTGAACATTGTTGACTCGGTTTTAGGTTACTCGATATTGTTACTCCCAGATCGGTTTCTCTGTTTACATTCTTAAGCTGAGTGCCATTCATCGAATAGTTTGCTTTCTCATTTTGGTATCCGATATGTAGTACTTTACATTTATCCGCATTGAAACTCATTTGCCAAATTTGGGCCCAACATGACAACTTATTTAGATTGTGTTGCATATCGTCAACTTGTTCTTTTGAGAGTACGCTATTTGCAATTTTTGTATCGTCAGCAAATTTTGAGATTGTACAGGTGAGACCCTCATCTATGTCGTTGATGTAAATTAGAAAGAGGACCAACTAGGACCAATTGTCCTAGTACCGATCCCTGGGGTACCCCGCTACTTACATTGGTCCATTTAGATGCCTTACCGTTTATGACTACTCTTTGCTTTTTGTCACGGAGCCAATTTTCTATCCATTTCAACACACCGTCTTGTATTCCATGCGCTTTTAGTTTTAGCACTAAACGTTTGTGGGGAACTTTGTCAAAGGCCTTTTGAAAATCAAGGTATATAATATCCACAGCTTTACTCTCATCATAGAAGTTGAGGATATCGTGGAAGAAGTCTAAGAGGTTTGTTAAACAGGAACGTTTGCTACGAAAGCCGTGTTGAGTATCTTTAAGTATGTTATTTTCCTCCAAGTGATTTACGAGTCTGTCAATGGTTTATTTAAAAAAAAAAAAAAAAAAAAAAAAAAAAAAAATGTATATATATACATATATATATATATATACCTGCGTATACTGTATATATATATATATATATATATATATATCTATGTAAATATCTATATATCTATATATATATACATATATATATATATACATATATATATAATATATATATATATTTTTTTTTTTTTTTTTTTTTTTATAATAAACCATTGACTCCCATTTACCATTCGTAAGCTTAATAATAACTTCATTAAAATATAAGACTGGGTTCCGGCATAACGAGAGGTATCTAGTTAAATTTAAAAAAAAAAGGGAACGCCTGCATTTTGTCCGAGAATTCTATAGATCTAAAGTTCTAAACCATTTTGCCCCAGTAAATACAAAGATACCCTATAATTTGTTTTATGTTTTTTTACACCAACCAACTTCACCTCTAAACTCAATTAATAAAACCAACAAACACATGTGGCACTCCACATTATATATTTTATATATATATATATATATAGTATATATATATATATATATTATATATATTATATATATATATATATATATATATATATATTATATATATATATATATATATCTGATATATATATATATATATATTTATATATATATATATATATATATTTATATATATATACAGTATATATATAACATACATTATATTAGACTGTATACTTATAGGAAAAGGACATATTGAATAATTTATGAATTAAGTAAATGCATCGGTTTAAGTTAAATTATTAATCTATCTATCTATCTATTGCCTGACGCCGTGATCCCCGAAGGTGTGGCCACGAACGAACAGCCCCCATGCACCTCTGTCCCCAGTCAGTCGACGCCCCTCCCCCCAACCAGCACCGCCTTCGTTCATGTACTTCCTCACTCCATCCTTCCACCTCTCATTCGGTCTACCTCTCCCTCTCTGTCCCTCCACCTCGCTCTCGTACACCCTCTTAGTCATTCTCTCGCTTTCCATACGTTCCATATGGCCGAACCATCTCAAGTTGTTCCTCTTCACACTTTCCAGCACATCTACCTCCACACCACACCTCCTTCTTACTTCCTCATTAGTCTGTCTATCCCTCCATGTAACTCTGCACGCACTCCTTAAGTAATTCATTTCCACTGCTCTCGCTCTTGGTCTGAGTCTCTCAACCAACGACATGCTTCGCTTCCGTAAGTCAGTGTCGGGATTACCACACTGTCATGCAAGGACTTCTTCACTTCCATACTGACCACCCTATTTCTTGTTACTGCTTTTAGCTTTCCTACAACCCTCTTCCCCTGTTGTACCCTCTCCCGCAGTTCTTCATCCATAGTCCCACCTCAACACACTGCCCAGATACTTAACCCTTCCTCCCCGGGCTGTCTTACCCAATGACGGTCGCCCCTACCCGGGCGATATGGCCGAAAAACGTCTAGGCCTAGGCTACCGTATTTATGTTTATTTTCACTGCTAGAACTTTCCCACTCATCTATAATCGTAGTGCGGTTTTCAATCTGTATTTTGGCATTGAGTAGAGCTCTGTAAGTCAACTGGTTCAGTTGTGATGACGATTTCAGTGGAGCCAATATTGCAGAGATGTTGCCAATATGTGGGCTTTTTAGACGCTAATTTCGTCATGACGTCAGAACAATAACATTGAGGAGTCTTCTCCTTCTTGTTTTTGGATGTGCGGTGACGAACGCTTGGGTTTGTTGACATACGTCGTGGCGTTCGGACCAAGCTTAATTAGGCTATTAAGCTCATGCCTTAGATAAGGCATACCGGGTAGTGGCCCTTCTATCGTGCTGTCCTTACCTAATGCCGACCGGGTAGGAAGGGTTAAAAGAGTTGACGATCTCCATAGCCTGACCGTTCAGCTTCACCTCACACTCTGTGACTTCACCCCTTTCGAAGACCATAACCTTGCTCTTCCCCGCATTTATCTTAAAATTCCGTTTTTCACACACTGTTCCAAACTCATTTACCAGACCCTGCAACTCCCATTCATTATCACTCATCAGAACTGTATCATCCGCAAACAGCAGTATAGGTAGCTTCCACTCAATTCCCTCCCTTTTCAGCGATACACCAACATCCACTGCTCTTGATAGTATTTCTTTCATGACTCCATCCATATATACAGTAAACAACCACGGGGACATCACACACCCCTGTTTCAAACCAACATTCAGGTCAAAGAACTCGCTCTGCTCACTCTCCACACTTACTGCCGCCTTTGCACCCTCATACATAAATTATTAATGATAGAAGATAATATACAGAATATCAATGGTATAGATATTATAATTTATAAATATATACGATATTATGCATTAATGATAAAAGTAAGATGCCATGACTGTTTAATGTGATGTGATGAGAAAATTAGGTCTGTTTAACCCCTTCTTTACCGTGACGTCCTTTTAACTTTACTCTGCCTACTTTTAGATGATTTTATTCAGTTTAAAAAGTGCCTTCAACAATTAACAGGCTTCGAACTATCTACCTTAACCCTTTTTACTACCACAGACCCTTCTTAAGCTGCTGAAAATAGTCTAAATATAGTAAGAAAATCATAAAAAGATGTCGCAGGTACAGAAGGGGTTAAGCTAATCTCGATGCCAAACGACTAAAATATATAAACACATACCGAATACACTAGCCCACCGATATATAAACACATACCGAATACACTAGCCCACCGATATATATAAACACATACCGAATACACTAGCCCACCGATATATAAACACATACCGAATACACTAGCCCACCGATATATAAACACATACCGAATACACTAGCCCACCGATATATAAACAAATACCGCATACACTAACGCACCAATATATAAACACATACCGAATACACTAGCCCACCGATATATAAACACATACCGAATACACTAGCCCACCGATATATAAACAAATACCGAATACACTAGCCCACCGATATATAAACACATACCGAATACACTAGCCCACCGATATATAACACATACCGAATACACTAGCCCACCGATATATATATTTCTCCAGAAACCAAAAAGCACATACAGTATACGGTAGATTTTAAAACAATATACTGTACAGACCCCTGGCATTTTCTAGATAGGCTTTGACCAGTGGGCAGTGAGGCGTAAACACATACCTTAGTAGCCACAGGGATAACCTTAATATATTATTATTATGAGTTTTATAGCTCACGAGAGAGAGAGAGCGAGAGAGAGAGAGAGAGAGAGAGAGAGAGAGAGAGAGAGATACAAAGAGAAAGAAAGAAAAGAAAGATACCACAAGAAAGAACGAAAGAAAGAAAGAGAAAAAAGAGAGAGAGAGAGAGAGAGAAGAAAAAGAAAAAGAAAGAAAGAATAACAAAAAGAAAGAAAGAAAGAAAAAAGAGAGAGAGAGAGAGAGAGAGAGAGAGAGAGAGAGAGAGAGAGAGAGAGAGAAAGAGAGAGAGAGAAAAAAAATCACGTATAGGAAATGGAAATAGTACAGGAGAGTAATTAAAGTATGAAGCTGGGAAAAAACAAAATCATGTTTATATAACTGTGGTATACGGAACAGGGGCATAACAGAAACTTGACAATGAAAGGTAGGGAAGGTAAGGCAAGATCTATGTGTGTGCACTTTTAACGTAAAGCGGATTAAATGCCTGATGCCTCACTGAATAGTAGTTGATTACCTGGGCCTTTAATCCCTTCATTACCGGTGATATTCTTGATTATAGTCCCCGCAATTATTAGACGATATTATTCAGTTTAGAAGGGGCCTCCAGCAATTAATAGGTTTCGAACTAACTTATTGGACCCTTTTTACTACCACAGATCTTTCTTAAATTTACACAAAATTGTCTAAATGTAGCTAGAATAATATGAAAAAGACGTCGCCGGAACAGAAGGGGTTAGGAAGTCCCAGTCAATGAAAATATGCATGCTTCAGTCTATTTTGTCTGCAAATATATATATATATATATATATATATATATATATGTATATATATATATATATATATATATATACAGTATATATATATATATATATATATATATATATATATATATATATATATATATATATATATATTATATGTGTGTGTGTGTGTGTGTTTGTGTGTGTTTTATCTATTCATACATCAAACTCAGAAATTTCAACTCATGATTGTTGAATTGAAATCTAGTGCTTCTCAAGAGTGCACAGTACAGCACATGTCTCCAAATTACATGCAGGCCTGACCAAGTTGCATCTAAATTATGCAACTGTTCTGAGCAATTGAATGAAACCTCCCTGCCCACCCCGAACCAACTTCCAGAAGCACATCCATACTCATTTCTCTCGCCGATCCATCCACTCACTCACAGACAACACGCAGCTGCAAGCACGACCTCCCGAAATCCATCCTTACGAATCCTCCCTTCCTCGCGAGGACAGAGTCCATCTGGCCAGGCTGAGATGCGGACACCATCCAGCTCTCCTGAGCTATCAGAAGAGACTGGATGACTCCATCGTCGACACCTGCCCGGGATGTAACACAGCACCCCATACCATTAAACACATCATAGAAGACTGCATTTCACACAACCAAATACGCCAACAACACAATCTACACTCAATGAGAGCACTGTGGGAAAGCTCTATCGTGGCCATGGCCTTCCTCAGGGACTCGGGGCTGTTCGGCCAGGCAGCTTAGGGAACAAAAACAACAACAACCTATAGTTCGATCATTCTAGGTTGGCCAGAGATCGTAACCTCTAACCTCTGTAACTCAAAAAAAGACTAGAGTAATCGAGCTAATTTGTCTACCAAATAGGAAGACTTGGCTAGGGAATAGGTGTGATCATTGACAGCTAATTTGTTCTTGCCCTTTTTGAGTTACAGAGGTTAGAGGTTGCGATGTCTACCCAACCTAGAATGAACGGACTATAGTAGTTAATACGCAACTGTATGATAAACTTGACACAGGACACATGTAATGAGGGGAAACACTAACTTGGACATGTGCTTAAAGGGAGTGTTTCAAAATACTTAATTAATGTATAAGAATGATACAATCAAATATGTACTACATTTCACGGCAGGCTATTATACATTTAATATATCACCAGGCTCCACATCTTCATTGTATGTTTTTCCATTTCTTCTGGGTTAGCTTAATATTATATGGTAATGCAATATAATAAATACTTGGAATAAATGGAATGGGGAATATAACTTCAATTTATATACAAAATTAAAAAAAATACATACAGATTGTGCCCAAAACAATATAATAGATTTAGTCTCGCTAAAACTTGGAAAGGTTAGAATTGTATGCAACGCGTATTATTATTAATTAAATCAATGTGGGTTTTTTTTTTTTTTGGGGGGGGGGGAATAAGTACTTTGTATCATATTCAAATTACACAGTAAATGTTTTGTAGAAATATTTGTAATTCACATTAATTCAAGGGGGCAAATCATTTTGTATTCCAATTATCGGTTGGAACAAATGGTTAAATGATGTTGAAGACAGGTCACTCCTATATATCATAATGTTCGGATAGTTGAGTCTCATATTTCGGTAATAATGTTAATTGTCGGTAATACTTACCTGGTATGGCTTCAATTGCTGATAGAAAACCCAGCATCTTCGAACACCTATATCATAACTTGTTCGACTATGTGAATGTAACATTGTTAAAATACCTGTAGAGTGTGTTGCTTTACTAGAAAACAATATATATATATATACCTGTATAATGGTGAGCTGAGCAAATGCAATCCATAACGCAAGATGTACAGGAGAGGGCAACACAATTCCTAGATCCAAAAAAACTATAATATAGAATAGATTCATAAATGTAAATAACATTATTGTCCAAATGTTGAATGTATATAAACATTTACTGCATTTCCACTGTAAGCCTGATTGTATTATACCAAAATACATTTATTATAAAAAAAAATTGTTGTGGCAGTTGCCCCGGCCCACACCGACCATTATATTTTTATGCATGCACAAAATGGTCGCCGCCTCCCGCCCCCCCTCCCGTGTGCTGGCGACACCACACATCCCTGTACCGTCCATAGGCGATTTTGCCGGCGTCCCTGCTCATTTGCCGGCGAATTAAGGGGTCGGGGACGGACGGAACGTTAATTCGTGCATGTGTGAACCAAGCAAAAGGGGTCGGGGACGGACAGGATGCTAATTCGTGCATGTGTACCATGGGGCCTCCAGATTGATGCCGTCCTGCCAATTTTTTCGGTCGTGGCCGGACGGGACGTTAATTCGTGCATGTGTGAACCGTGCTTACCACACTCGACTCGTACGTGGAGGGCCCCGGGTTCGGTCCCCGGCTGGAGCCCCTAAAGCTCGGTTCACACATGCACGAATTAACGTCCCATCCAGCCACGACCAAAAAAATAGGCAGCACGGCATGAATCTGGAGGCCCCATGTGTACACATGCACGAATTAACATCCTGTCCGTCCCCGACCCCTTTTGCTCGGTTCACACATGCACGAATTAGCGTTCCGTCCGTCCCCGACCCCTTAATTCGCCTGCAAATGAGCAGGGACGCCGGCCTATGGTCAGTACTCGGACGTAAGGTGTCACCAGCTCATGTGACGCGACGGTGCCACATCGCCGACTCTCCTTCCAACATTTTTTTGCCGCCGTACTCATCCCCTTTGTCGGCGTCTAGACCCCCCTAGTTGGCGTTTAGACCCCCCCCCAGTAGGTGTCTAGACCCCCCAAGTTGGCATCTAGACGCTGAATGCTCCCATGTGTGACAAGTTTTGTGGCAGTTGCCCCGGCCAACACCGACCATTTTATGCATGCACAAAATGGTCACCGCCTCCCGCCCCCCCTCCCGTGTGCTGGCGACACCACACATCCCTGTACCGTCCATAGGTGATTTTGCCAGCGTCCTTGCCCGTTTGCAGGCGAATTAAGAGGTCGGGGCCGGACGGGACGTTAATTCGTGTATGTGTGAACCGAGCTTTAGGATTATTTGCCTATGGGCGTGGCTTTCTATACCCTTAGTTGCACTAGTGGACATTAGAGGTGCAGTAGACCAGTGTGGCATGTACTGTACAGTACACATGTATATGCTAGCACCATAATCAGCATGGCTGAGCTGATTACACTGGTTACAGACTACATTCACATCCACAGCCACCCCAACACTACAGTAACATTCAACATGCACTTCACACAATACATACAACCTTACTAAACCGGAATAAGCCACCATGGTGAGGCACTGAGGCATGGTCATCGTCACCTTGGGGATAGGCCGATCCTGCATTGGATCACATAGGGCTGACAACAACAACAACACGATCAATTAGGATAAGTCATTGTGTAAAATATAAATGTTTATATTATTGAAAGAGGGTTTGCATCCACTTTACCTAAACCCAATTGCCGACTTGCGAGTTTCGTTTTATAAGGAAGTTGGAGCTGTAGACAACGATATTTAACAGAATTTACAGATAAAATACGGTCATAGTGCATTTATAAATACATAAAATCCCATTAAACATACCATTTATCCATCAGAAACGTACATTGTTATTGCATTGTTTTTGAATATCGATGTTCATGGCTCCAACTTCCTTATAGCCTGAAACTCGCAAGTGGTCAATTATATAACTATGAATATGTCATAATTTCCCATCCACCCATTTCCTTAGAGTAAAACTGTAGAAGGTTACGTGATTATGGCCCAAGTGAAATGTAAATTCTACCTAAACTGTAGAAGGTTACGTGATTATGGCCCAAGTGAAATGTAAATTCTACCTAAACTGTAGAAGGTTACGTGATTATGGCCCAAGTGAAATGTAAATTCTACCTAAACTGTAGAAGGTTACGTGATTATGGCCCAAGTGAAATGTAAATTCTACCTAAACTGTAGAAGGTTACGTGATTATGGCCCAAGTGAAATGTAAATTCTACCTAAACTGTAGAAGGTTACGTGATTATGGCCCAAGTGAAATGTAAATTCTACCTAAACTGTAGAAGGTTACGTGATTATGGCCCAAGTGAAATGTAAATTCTACCTAAACTGTAGAAGGTTACGTGATTATGGCCCAAGTGAAATGTAAATTCTACCTAAAGCCGGCATCACACGAGAGCTTTTTTAGTCAACATTCGATGATCAAAATTTGTCTGGCAACATTTCTGGAATATTTTAAAAAGGTAAGGGAAAATAGACTGATGATAGATGAACTTAGGCAACCAAAATTATTTATATGTTGACCACATAAGCTGCCAGACCAGAGTTGAGGATAAATGTTGAGTGAAAAAGCGCTCGTGTGATACCGGCTTAAATGAAGGGTATTCTCTCGCCAAGACGAAGGGATTTCCGCCTCCCAAATGAAGGATTTTTTTTTTCGGTTCCCGGACATCTCAACCAGTAGACCATTTCAACCAGTAGCTCTCAACCAGTGCCAATTCAACCAAGACCAACCAAACCAGTGCCAAAATATAGTACTAACCTAACCTAACTTAACCTAACCTAACCTAAAAGTATTGGTTGGGTTGGTACTGGTTGAGAGCTACTGACTGATATTGTCTATTGGTTGAGTTGTCTGGTCATCGGTTTTTTTCACACCTAATTGAGAGGACAGCTTGGATAAAAATGGATTTAAGGGAGCCCACCTCGCTTTTTTCTCTTTCTCTCCCTCTCTCTTTGGTTTGTATCCATTCGGCCCCATTCAGCCTACTGTTTTAAGACGCTTAGCCCCATCCAGGTGTCAATATTTTCCTGGCGAGCGGTATCGAGCCAGCATATATATAGTTTTGTTTTGACAGGAAGCTAAATTTGTAAATTTGTCGATAGAAAAATGTCTCCGACGAAGCCGGATTTCTCCATACAATGCAGGCTCGCTATCGCTCGCTGGGAAGAAATGAACACCTGGATGGGGATAAACGTCTTAAAACAGTTGGCTGAATGGGGTCGAATGGATACAAGCCAAAGAGAGAGGGAGAGAAAGAGAAAAAAGCCGGTGACCCTTCTTAATAGTCGCGAATAATCAAGGTGCTTCTCTCTCGAGCAGTTGATGCGTTCGTTAAGGGGAGATGGGTCGTTTTGCTGGTCCCCTTTCTCCCTCGTGTTACGTCCCATTTGTTTTGAGATTATAAGATGTTCGGTCCATTAGTTTGGCGATTTTAACACCTTTCGACCCATTTTGTTGTCAATTTCAAGACCTTTCGTGCCATTTAGGTGTCGATTTTATTCCTGGCGAGTGACAGCGAGTCAGAAATTTTAAGAGGCCGGGACATTTTTCTACCGAAAAATTTACAAATTTATCTTCAAGGGAGGTCTAGGGGATGTTTTCTAAGCTTGATGGAGGTCTAGCGAGGAAACTAAGACATATGGGAATACAAGAATTAATAGACCAACAAAAACGGTCCATCTCCCCTTAACATTGGTGTTCTCTGGCTGTGCCTATATTTGGAGACTATTGTCAACTCTTCTATTTTTCCCGACAAGATGGAATGTTTCAGAAACCACAGGAACCCTCACGAGTCTATTCATAACAAATATTAAATCAATTATATTCTAGCTAGTCTATATACTCAGGCCCAATCCCCACTTTTCCTATTTGTTTTCCCTATTTCCTTTTTTTTTTTTTTGGGGGGGGGGGGGCGACTCAAGACAGAGCCAGAATAGGGACAACACAATAGAAAACAATGAACACACAAAAACAAAATACAAATTCACACACATCTACTGTAGGTCATCCAGGAGAGGAGCAGAGAAGAGAATTATAGAAACTGATGTGCATAATTAGTTTGAATCTTGTGATAAATTGATTAAAACGATAAAATAATTGCCAGAAAATAATGAAAAGGACGTCACCGGTACTAGAGGAGTTAACCAAAAAAAAAAAAATGGTAACTGTGTTGGTGGTGTAATGGTTTAGGTGCTTATGTTCTGGGTGTGGTGTCCCGAGTTCGAATCCCGGGAGGACCATATGCTTTCATTAGTTTATTCAAGTACATTGGGTTTTGTAATTGATGATTAATGTTAAGAACGGGGTGTTACTTATAAATAATATGCGCAGTCAAGTTGTGTCTATATCAACTCTTTCAGCTTTGAAGGGTTTAGATATCGAAATAATAAGAGCGTATCATCTGCTGTATTTTATGGAGGACGGAGTATCTGGCTTTTGCTGACTGAAATGACTGATTTTTGCAGCTGGGGAGAGAGAGAGGGAGACAGACAGACAGACAGACAGACAGAAAGAGAGACAGACAAACCGACTTACTATAATCCTAAGTAAAAATTACATTATAATATATAAAGTCCTCCATCTACGTATTATGAAAAGCAATTAATATATACTGTACTGTATAGGCTAGATACAACTGCAAATATAATTAAATGTTAATCGAAGTAATTCACACAGATATAGTCAATCTATCTCCCTCAAATTATATAAATCCTAAAAAGTGACGTTTGATGCCTAAGCAAATTGAATTACGGCGACTACGAGAAAATAATCCACCATCACTTCCCGCAAAAAAGGTAAAATCCCCACAATATCACCGAAAGCTATACGAGCCGAGCCGGCAACATTTTAGCGAGTGGAAAGAATTCGCTATCTTTTTTGCACATGCAGAGCGCGGGTGTCTGCTGCAGTGCGGGAAAAATCACTGCTCTGACAAATGGATTCTGCCAGAAAAATAGAGGGGAATGTTTACATTCAGAGCTTAAGGGGAGATGGGCCGTTTTCTGGTCTATTAATTCATGTATTTTATTTCTTAGTGTCCTCGCTAGACCTCCATCAAGCTTAGAAAAACACCCTCTAGACCCACCTTCAAGATAAATTTGTACATTTTTCGGTAGAAAAATGTCCCGGCCGAAGACCGGTTCCTCTTAATTGAAATAACAGAAAAAACATATTCACCACCACAGCCAACATACCGAGATCCCCACCCCTACCTCCACCACCATCACCACCACCACCACAGCCAACATACCAAGATCACCACTTATAGCTGCTCACCACCACCACCACCACCTCTACCAATAACAGAGAAATAATTACCCAAGCATTCACCACCACAAGTCGTTTTCTCTCTCTACCACACCTCTCCCGCATCAGAGAAAACGTCGACTCAAAGACTCAAGGATAACTCAAGGATAACCTGTGCAGGGCAGAAAATAACATGTGATCAGTTCTCGCCGATATTACACTTCTCCTGCAACACCCCAAACCTACAAACTTGCAACTACTGTCCACTCCATCTACCTCCAGCCTGTAAAACACATAAGCAGCCCCAGACCAAATCAGAAGACAATATCATATTAAATCATCTCACCCCAGAGTTAAAAAGGACACAACCGCCCCCAGACAACACGAGTTACTACCATCGAGATGACACGCCCTCTAACACCAGGGAAAAACTTATCCATCAACATAACCAATTCCAAAGTCCAACAGAAGAAGAAAAGCGAAGAAGAGAAATCAATCAAGAAATGGCACTATAAGTAAATAAGTATATCACCCCTCTCCAAGCCACAAGGAACTAACTGCCCTACAACATCCTACCCCTAGGCGCCTTTCTGATGCTCAACCACATCACCCCCGAGGCCCTGAGAAACGGTATGACTATGACGGAAGATTTTAGGATCACATTCTGAGTTGAGCAGCCACACCGAGCAGAGCTACATATCCTCCTCTCTTCACCACCACCACAATGCCTCCCGCAACTTCCACATTCGTTGCCGGCACTGTAAAGTGGTTTAATGTGAAGAAGGGCTTTGGATTTATCACCAGGGACGACAACAGCACTAATATTTTTGTACACCACAAAAATATTAAGAAAAACAACCCAAGGAAGTCTGTACCCTCTCTAGGTGACGGAGAGAGGGTAGAATTCCACACCAAAACAGGGGCAAGAGGTCCTGAGGCCACTCTGGTCACAGGACCCAAGGGCAAAACAGTCAAGGGCTCACATCATGCCCGAGACTTGAAGGAGAGGCAGGGTATTATGAAAAAGGTTGACAGACTAAAGAGCATGGACCTGCCTAGTGATATATCAATTAAGATCGATATTATCATCAGGACGGCTGTGGCTCTTGCCGGAGGAAACAACTCCCTCCTCCAGCAATACCTACCTGCCCTCCTTCAGGCCAACAATCTCCCAGGTATTCTTGTACCAGGAGGTTTGTTGGACAATGCCCACAGGGGTCCTGTCAGACAGAGACCTACTCCACAGAGGCGCTTGACCATCAAAGCGCCTCTAAACAGAAAAAACTGTCCCCCTGAACCTGAAGCAGTAACTCCAGAAGCTGATCCTGTAGAAGCTGCTGAAGAAACCAACTCAACTCCGACACCTGCAGCAGAAGAAGAAGAGGCGATGGAGGAGACCCCTTCAGTCAACACCAACCCACCTGAAGAGCCTCCTTCAAAACCAAAAAAAGGTGCCTCCATGCCCCTCATTGAAATCGAACCAGTGAGAAAGGTAGAGAAGAAACCAGACACCCCCAAGACCCCTCACCAATTGTTCTTGGATATCTGCCTACCACACCTGAATAAGGACCACAACATGACAATGAGTTATGCTTACAAGGACTGCGTCCCACCTGAATGCAACGGATTCCTGAGCTACTGCATGTTAGACTGGAAGAAGGAAGGCTGCAATTGCTATTTTCACACAAAAGGCAAATACAACTACATCGAATGCAGCCTAACAGTGAAGCAAGCTCTGAAGCAAGGCTTCCCGGACCTCCCGAGGAATTAATATCACCACCACCACCCATCACCCTCACCAACACCTCATCACCAGCGGGCTATTAGTACGGGACTCCCAGTCGGGCCGGGAGGATAAATATATGGCCTTAAATTCCCTACCCGTACAATAGCCCACAGTTCCAGCCGCCCAGCTCTCAGCCCACTGCCTCCCTGGTCGGGTCCAGCCGTCTTCATAGTAACACCGATCTCCCAAACACTGAAAACCCTCAGGCAGCTCCAGTTAAGCCTGGACACCTTTTTCTCCTGCTAAAATTCACTTCATCCAACTAATTCTTGTCCTATCCCCACTTCTCCCTAACCCCCTGTCACTACTCAATTTATTATTATTATTAGGATCGACATCTCAATCTAGAGCTGTTCTTGACACCCCAGGTAAAAGGACAGATTCGAAAGTTGAGGACACGGTTGAAGAGTTGTTCAGTTGATCGCAAGGCGTAGACACAATTACGAGACTGTAGTCACCCATTACACCAATTATTTTTAGTGAGTATCAACAAGGATAGTAAATAGTAATAGGATGGGGCACTCAGCGTTAATTTTTGTTATTGCCCGGGCTCGCCGAGACGGTAGCACCTCTAGCGGCCAATAGGAAACACTACTCTTGCTGGCGTACACTTCAACTCAATAACCATACACATTACTCTTTATGCTGAAGATAATATCAGTATGATAATATCACTTGTGTATAAACATTTATAAGCGATTTTGAATACATAATAAGATAAACAGAAAGGAAATCATTAAGAAAACGAAATTTATACCAAGAATGAAATTATACAGTTGTAGGCTACTTCATTGTTTACAGCTGTATTGCAGATCACATCTTATATATGTACATATTCATGAAAAAGAAACACAAGTATATAGAGCTTACAGTATATTATATAGACTACAGAACATAGTGAATATGTAATAGCCTGCAGTACAGTAGACCACCACCACCACCTTGTATATTTATTCTTAACACTACAGAACATTGTGATTATATACTGTAGCCTAATTAATACTTCATCACCACCTATAAAGCCATTCTTATGACTATGTAACATTGTTTGTGAATACACCACCACCACTACAACTGCTACTACTACTATACCCTGTTCATTATAGTTAGCCCAGAAAGTATTACTTCTAATCTCTGTAACTAAAACAGGGCTGGAGTAAATGGGCTGTATATTACCACACTTATTCCCCGAGCATCTTAGGCCTGATGTGAACCTATTAGCACTACACATGTTTCAAAATTAAAGATTTCCTGCTTTGTTTTTTCATTTGGGAAGCTCGATAACTATTATTTAGTTTGTGAATTTTCCAGTATATTGCTATTCTGCAATACACTTGTGCAATTTTAAACAAGCAATTTCTGCAGAGTGAAAGGTGTGACAGAGTATTTACAACACATATGGTCAACCTGGAATTCACATTCGGTCCAACCAGATTTGTCATGTCAGACAGGAATGGTACAATCATAGAGCTGTGAACAGAGTGAAATGATTGCACCAAATCCTCTGATGGTACTGTGAGACCACCAAAGTCTCTGTTCGATGTTTTGAAAGCTTTCATGTGTGTAAATATCTGACTAGCTTCATTAAGAAAATCAGAATTGTTTACAAATGAAGTGGAGCAGGTAGCACAAGATATTTAGCTTTTTTAGTACATAGCCTAGAACATAACTGACACCATTAGCAACCAAGTCATCAACTTGGTAGTCATAAGACAAGTAACTTGTATCACAAGAAGTTGAAATGGATGTTGATGGTGCTCTAGAGGTTGAACATGACTGTGTACGAGCTTTGTTTAACTCAGATAGTGTGATGAGGAGAGAATCAGAGTCTGGGGCACAATTGGTGTAGATGTGTGGAATAGATTGTCTAGTGCCGTGATTAGCTCAGGAAAGGTAGAAAATTGCACACGCACATTCTCACTATCTCACACTCACACATTCTCACTCTCTTTCTCACACACACACACACACACACAAATGTGTGTGCGTGTTTCCATTCCTTTGCTAATGACAAATATACCCTCCCCTAGGATTAAATAGTCCCTACTGAGGTGTCAACCCTCCCACACTCTCTTGCTCTCTCTCTCCAATATGAAATGTTGAGAATTAAAATATTTTCTTAGTGTATATGTTATATATTTGTATGCTAGCTATCATCTATAACATATTACCTCATATTTATGGACATTTAATTGTAAAATATATTAAGCCTTAAAATAACATATTATAGCACCAGTTACCATCATTATGTGTACCATTAATCACTAATATAATTAGCCTAACACAGTATCACCATTACCACCAGTGTTCTATAATTATTATAATCACCATTTCCTCTAACATCTGTTATGACTGGGGTTTAAATATATCAGGGCTCTTATTCATTGGACTAGTAATGGCATAAATGTTACAACGGAAAGCGCTAGCTCCAACCTCTGATGTATATTCCCAGTGAACAAAGAACACAAATACTCTACAGAGTTCTATATGCAATAATAGGCTATCAAACTCTCAATAAATGTGCGTCTACTCTAGGCTTAATGTTATGTGAAAACAGCCTATTACTACCTATAACCGAAGGTGCTTGGTTATGGTATGCAAAGTAAGGTGGTAAGAGAAGTTACAGCTTACGTTACTTTAATCAATAAATGTCAGGCACTCCTGCATGAAAGAAAGTGCACTAAAGTCCTTCAACACTAACAAGGAATCTTCTTTAAATGTTAGATGCTATAAAGATGCTCGTATCGGAAATGGAACCCCAAAAAGGCAGGCAGCGGAACAATGCTCGTGCAGGCTATGCACACAAAAAGGCAGGATATATAATGCAGTCGGGGCCAAGAACATCCTAAACGCTACAACAATAATAATCGCCACGACAATGCAGTATTCCTATCAACAAAAAGAGCCTAAGTCGTTTGTGTCTCAATACATCAAACTAGGCTGCGAAATGTTTGTGTAATGATAAATGGGTATGCATAAAAAGAGTACTTGGTTTAATATACTTAATGTCTACTATGATTGATAAAGTCTAGCTAGAGTCAATGATACGAGATACTGGTGCGCATGGCATGCCGCATAGCCTAGTGCAAATCTCAAGTCTGTGCGTCAAATATTACGTTATAGGGAAGGGTAGCTCTCTTGAGAAACCTTAATACCGAAGTATTAAGCGTTCTCCTGGCGTACCTCAAAGACAAACAATCGAGACTAGAACAGTGCAGAATGGTATAGGCAAAAAGCCCTCATTCGTGCATGCTCTACTCTCAATGGCACACAGACTAGAATTTACTCAATCAACTCCAGTTCTCAGGTATGTCGTGCAGCTTTTAGCTAAAGCCAGCACCCATAGGAAACAATACCTTATAATGTCAGACTCCTAGTCTAGCATTCTCTAATCCAGCAGAACACTAATATTTAAAGGAAGCAGTACTAAACAATATGAATGTCAACCAATGCTTTGTGATCAACTTATCTTAACAACTAAACATACATAGGTTATATCAGACCTTAACGCACAATACAACTGGCCAGCATGAAGCTGATTTTGCAGAGTTAACCAGAGGGGATATAATGTTAATAAAAGGTGGTGAAAGATATGGAAAATGAGAGAGACAGGCAGAGGAAAAGGTTCTCAGGTGCGGAGAGGGCGACAGATATCCAAGGGAAAAAGAGGAATGCGTTCTAGAAACCAGATCTGAGGGAGAGAGTGGCGAGGAACTGTATATATACTCGCACTAGCTCGAGGCGCGTGGGAAAAAAGCAGTTACAAGTCCTCTAGCCACTAGCAAGGGAGCTAGCAGCATGGTAAGGACCTCTCTCCACCAACCCCCACGAGGCAGCCAGCCGTGACGTCATCGAGCGGGACAAAAACACTGCGCGCTCCCTCTCACTCTGTTCTACTCTCTCTCTCTCTCCCAGATCCCATCATTACTAGTTAATGATAAAACATATACTTTACAATTAAATATATAAAGCCTTGACATGGGTGAAAACAAAGAGCCTTTCTGGACTGCCCATGACACAAGCTTTCATATGAAATAAAGCACACTCTAATACATAAACTGTAGCCCCATCCACTGCCCTGGCGATCCTAGCGAGTCACTGTAGGACAAGCCATGCGGTTCTAACGAAGTGGTTAACGTCACACATCATAGCCTATAGTCATCACACCTTGATGCAATGCGTTTTTATGACTAAACTGCGTTCATAATTATGTGGCACACAATAGTGAGATCGAAAATACCTTTAGTAATTGTTAATACCTAGTATAGAGAATCCTTGTTAATATATTTTACGTATTAACAGTACCCCAGCAAGTGATCTTGGAAATGTGGCTGAAAATCTTATTCACTCTGAACTCTTATGGACGGCAGCAAATAGCCTTCAGTTTTCATATATATTTTTGTCAATAGGCCTAATGATCATTATAGTGTGCCATTAAAACATCAGGCTGACGCATAATTTCTGTTAGTTAATAAACCTGAAGACTGGTACACTATCAGTGTCACAGACATCACATACATTATGATTTGATAGTAGCCTACAAAATTATGCATTTACTAGCTACAAAACTAAGTTAAAACTCACCTTTAAGGATCCTTTGGAAAGCGGAAAAAGACAGGTCTCTATTCCATTTTGAATTATTGCAGCAGTTTATAGCTGAACATCCTGTAATCCCCATCGTGGCAACAATAATAAGCCATCAATATCCACGTGTACGAGAAACACACACCTCTCCCGCTTGAATGAGGCCGCCAACTGCAGTGTTTATTCCTATCAGCCGCTAGGTGGCTAGTCTGACCCATGACTGGGCCGCCCATAAGGCAGGTCTGTCTTCCTTTCTCTAGGGTCTTTGGTATCAACAAGCTGGTTTATTAGAGCCTTCCAGGTGAAGTAATCTAATATTCTCGGCCTACCTCAACCCCGGCGCTATTGTGGATATAAGCAGACAGTCGGGTACTAACAAGCTTTATCCATGATAGACCAAACCACAAGAAATTCATCAAAGTATTTTTAAAGACCAGAGTAGACAAGAGTTCACTCCTGCGTTCGCTCGATTCTATTTTGTCACGGCTTGGGCTAGACAAATTAGTTATTTAAGGTCCCAAACCAAAGTACTCGAGTTACATTGTGGGAACCCAGTGACGTCAGGACAACCCCCACGGCCAGTGCGGATCTACCCAAGATTGGATTACTAATTCTACACACATTGGATTAATTATTCTACACATCGAAAGTGAAGTTACTATACCGTAAAAGTTATAGAAGATCTAACTGTGAAAATAAATTATACTTGGCATATTGTCAGAGAGAAAGTATATAAAGAACGAAAGTGATAGTAATTAAAATATATCTACTGCGTATATGATAAAAAGTATTCTGGAAACATCGGATACTACGCATGTATATAAAAGCGAGAGAAAGGAAGCTCTAGTGAAACTCAAAGAGATTAGGGAAGTACTGATAATAATTCTTCTAAAATTAATAACAAATAAATTCAAGTTAACTTATGCGTAAACACCACAGTGATTTAACCTCATAAAAATAATTACGTTTAGCTCCCAAATTCCAGAACAACTCTACGCAGGTAAATACCAAAAGTTCACATATATAATTACTATATAACCTTTCTAAGCACAATGTAAATCCTCGATTGAAAGGAGTGCTACTCCTATCTCTGAAATAAATACAGGACAAGTGTAATCTTTCAGTTAGAAAGCGGTCCCTAATACTTACTGTTACGACCGGCACTACGAAATAAACAAGGGCACTTAATAATGGACTAGATGATAGGCTATATCTGCAACAACGGTACGCTAATTCCAAACCCTCGAACTATTACGCCGGTGAACAAAAACACTTAAAACCCTCCAGAGTTAATCTACTGGATAACGGGGTATCAATTAACTGGGTTTTAGTGCACTTCTACAAAGGCTTTCCGGTGACGGCAAAGCCAACTCACAACAGGAGTACTTACGTTATGAAAATGCTCTAAAGTAATAACAATGCTTGAATAAACTATCATAAGATTTAATAAAGGAATATATGCTTACGTTAACTTTAGTGTGAGTCTGTACTCAACACTAAACTCTTCAATGCTCTATGAAAACACTGGAAGTCTAGTCCTACAGCAATCAGATATGGAATCTTCTGAAAAGGTCTGATGCTCTAAGATGCTCGTTAATATAGAACAGAAATAATGCAGGGGCAGGTCACGAAAGCGTGTAACTTAAATACACCAATAAGTAGGATACATATAACATATATATATACATATATATATATACATATATATAACAAAGGAGTGCAACAACTCTGTGACAGCACTAATAATAACCACTCAAAAACAGTACTTCCTTAGCCAACATAACAGCCAAACTGGGTTGTGCACTATGCATCAACCTAGGCTAAAATAAGGCGTGAATAATTCCTAAATAATACACAATGAAAGTTAATAAACACAATGCTGTCTTTCTTACTAATAAAGTCTAGCAGTGGCATAAAAGGTATCAGGAAACTAGGCAGAGCGCAAGCATGCTCGTAGCCTACTGTCTCCCCTTGAACAGATTTCCCTTATGTTACGTTAAGTGAGTTGGAGGCTCTCTTGGTAAGTCCAGATCTCTAGTATCTGGTCTTGCCCTGGCGCTCCACAAAGGTCAACAAAATGAGGTAGCAAGCATACAGGTAAGAGTAGGCAAAAGCCCTTCACCGGTATACTGCTACACTCGCAAAGGAAAAATATGCACAAGGGTTACAGGCTACCTAGCTTCGTCGATGTTGTACAGGCTCTGACTTGCCACATACATAACTCAGACAACGACCAAAGATACCTTCCACTGTCTAGCATTATATAGTAGGAAAGAACAACTCAATAATTAGAAGCACCCCAATACTATGATACCATTTGACTATGACTCTAATAATTCCTAAAGCTAGTGCAAACATATATGGAGATCTGGTGCTGGTAATACGACTGGCCGACTATGGAAGTCGTATGCAGAACCAGAAGGGATAAGTAATTGAATAAAGAGAGAAGTATGAAAAAGAAGAAGTTCAGAGAGAGAAATAGTAGTACAGGGGGTTAGATGGGGGGACAGATTGCAAAGGACATGTAGGACCAAGCACGCTGTGCCAAGCTCTGCAGGAGAAACGCGGGCAGGAGCCCCCCAGCACTAACAAAGGCAGCAGCACCCAATCACAGACGACTACGTCATGAGGAGCAGGCGTCATATGACGCGTCAGGCCCGCCGGCCAATCACGAGCGTGGGAAACTCCTCCGAGCGAGGGAGGCACACGTACATACACACGCACATATTACCACCTCGCTGCCTACCTCGCTCTTTCTCCTTAACTTCACACTGCATATCTTATACTCTATCAATGATATAAAATACTTCCAAGTGTCACAAACAAGAATAAAGACCACCAATGATCTGTCTGTGACAACATGAAGTCTATGAAAGAAAGAACATCATTCTACGATTATTGTAGCCCATTTCACTGCCCTGGCGAGCGCTAGCGAGTTACGAGTGCATTCTGGCAAGCTGGCCAGCGTAACATTACTTAGATATTACATAGAATAATCCAGTTTTGTGAGTCAGACGTAGTGGAGCCTCGTTCGTGCACTTTAATTGTTTTGTTCTTCACCATTATTGTTCTAGCTTTTACGTATGCGATATTCTTGTGCAAATAAACGGAATATGAATACACATCTTGTGATAATTATCCTCTATTGTCTTTCTGTGTCTGTGGTAAAACAATATAACTTCTCCAGTTAGGAAGAGCCCACTTGATCAAAACCAATTAAACCCAAGTAAAAACCTGGCATAACATTGGCGGCAGCTGGTGGTTCTTGATTCGGGAAGGAAGTTGTTTGACACAGTAATCAGGAAAGAGATAGAGTACACATACGTCATCATGACTTCACGTTCGCACATCCCCATACCGACGTATGACGCGGAAACTCAGGATATTCGCACGTACCTAGAGATGGTCAGCCCGCTAATCAGCCTGGCATACCAATCCGATCCAGTGAGGAACGGTTTATTATTAATGCACCTGGGTAAGGCCATGCCCCTGGTAGCCGGAAAGTTAACCCCAGAAATGACATGGGAAGCTTGCCAAATTGTTGTGATAAACGCTATTCAGCCATCACTAGGCCCCGTTGAAGCCAAAATCAACGAAATCAAGTACGGAGGGAACCTAAACAGTACCTTGAGAATAGTGAGCCGACAATTAAAACGTGCTTACCTTCTGTACACTTATGAGCAACAACAGCAACAGGTGTTCTGTGTGCTCTTAAGGATCCTTCCCTCAAATATTAGGTAAAACTTTGATATCCACGATCCCATGGGATTTACAAAGGATATCATCACTATTCGCAAGCTGTTGGCCAACCGGCCTAAAACTTCCACAAGAGAAGCCATCAGAAACCCCCCCACGCACCCTCAAGTGTACCGACGACCCGGACAAACCAAAAAACAAAGGAAAAGATCGCAGTACTCATCCCAAGGCCGCCCCAACCCCTCTCGTCGGGCCACCCACAAGGAAATCTGCGAAGCTCCCCTAACCACCATCATCCTGGTCGATCTTACCAGAACAACCAACAGGCAACCCGAGGCCCTCAAAACAAATTTGAAATTCAGGATCTTCGCCTGTACCTGGAGATAGCCTCGGCAAGGAAACCTGTACCCTGGAACACTCACCCTCAAGAGCCCATTAGGTTAAATTACCCATTCAGGTGGGAAGCTTGCGATCCCACTTACCCGATCCCTGACACCTGGGACCCAGCTAAGACAATGGACATTGAGTGCCAGTGTGAGGAGTGCTGTCTCCAGGAAATTTACCAAATTCAAGCCATCGATGAAGACCAAGAGGAAGAAGAAATAGAAGAGATGGAAGACCATGAAGACCAAGAGGAAGAAGAAGTAGAAGAGATGGAAGACCCTCCTCGAGATTTTTTTGAGCCTCCCCCGCCCATTTATATGGTCTCGGCGAGGGAGCCTGTGCCATGGACACCTCCACCCATCTACCACCCGGCTAAAGAAAAGGACTGCATCGAGTACCACGATGAAGAATACTGTTCCCCGGAAATGCACCAAATTCAAGCCATCGATGAAGACCAAGAGGAAGAAGAAATAGAAGAGATGGAAAACCATGAAGCCCAAGAGGAAGAAGAAATAGAAGAGAGGGAATACCATGAAGACCAAGAGGAAGAAGAACTAGAAGAGATGGAAGACCCTCCTCAAGATTTTTTTGAGCCTCCCCCGCCCATTTACCAATATGGCCTCGGCGAGGGAGCCTGTGCCGTGGACACTTCCACCCTTCTACCACCCGGCTAAAGAAAAGGACTGCATTGAGTACCACGATGAAGAAGACTGTCCCCCGGAAATGTACCAAATTCAAGCCATCGATGAAGACCAAGAGGAAGAAGAAATAGAGGAGATGGAAGACCCTCCTCGAGATTTTTTTGAGCCTCCCCAACCCAGTTCTATGCCCTCGGCGAGAAAGCCTGTGCCCGGAAAAACTCCACCCATCTACCACCTAACTAAGATTGAAGACGTTCCAGAAGACTCACCTAGAAGGATTCCAAAAATCCAAATAGCGATCAGGAACAAAAGCCATAACCATCTGGCTAAAGCCACTCCTAAAGCCAAATCACCAAAGAAGAAAAAATTCAACATCCAACCACAGCCACCTCAGAAGCCTCCACATCCTTGACCACCTACCTCGACCACCTACCTCCCCCGGCTTTTATGGTAAAGCCTGTTCTACATCTTCACCAACAGCCTCCATGTATACTACATCACCTTCAGCACCTCCGAAATCATATGAACCTCCTCCATCCAACCCTTCTTCACCTGCCCCATCCGCCGAAGATAATCTCTCCTCCTATGATACAGTCGGGCAAAAACACCCACCTGCACACCACATTCGTCGATCGGCCCCTGTTCCTTTCGTCTCCGATCAATCATCCGTGTTCGCTCCAACCTTGAAGATAGCAAGCAATACTCATCTAATTCCAGCACCCTCATCCATCATCACTGTAATCCATCAAAACCCAGTCAATAAAAAGGGTTCCCTGGCTCCCACAAGGATTAAGAAAACCAATACCTCAACCAAAACTAAGCCGGCAACAACCCGCATTCCCAGAAGTGGTCCTTACATCAAGAAGATCATAGGGACCCAAACCAATGACGTAACTAAGAATATTAAGTCCCTAAATCAACTAGAAGCAGCCCTCGGGACATATACAGAGATACCTTGCATAACTCTTTATGCTAACCTGAGCAAACCAGCAGATGGAAGCTCAATGACATGGTGGGAATATCTCGATAAATGGAAATTTGTTTCCACCAAGAAAATGCCTGGTGTGACCAGCTCCAGCCACGAGGTCGTGGCTTTGATGGGGAAGAAGGAAGTGAAATAACAGAAAAACATATTCACCACCACAGCCAACATACCGAGATCCCCACCACTACCTCCACCACCATCACCACCACCACCACAGCCAACATACCAAGATCACCATCTATAGCTGCTCACCACCACCACCACCACCTCTGCCAATAACAGAGAAACAGTTACCCAAGCATTCACCACCACAAGTCGTTTTCTCTCTCTACCACACCTCTCTCGCATCAGAGAAAACGTCGACTCAAAGACTCAAGGATAACAATTATATACCTGTGCAGGGCAGAAGATAACATGTGATCAGTTCTCGCCGATATTACACTTCTCCTGCAACACCCCAAACCTACAAACTTGCAACCACTGTCCACTCCATCTACCTCCAGCCTGTAAAACACATAAGCAGCCCCAGACCAAATCAGAAGACAATATCATATTATATCATCTCACCCCAGAGTTAAAAAGGACACAACCGCCCCCAGACAACACGAGTTACTACCATCGAGATGACACGCCCTCTAACACCAAGGAAAAACTTATCCATCAACATAACCAATTCCAAAGTCCAACAGAAGAAGAAAAGCGAAGAAGAGAAATCAATCAAGAAATGGCACTATAAGTAAATAAGTATATCACCCCTCTCCAAGCCACAAGGAACTAACCGCCCTACAACATCCTACCCCTAGGCGCCTTTCTGATGCTCAACCACATCACCCCCGAGGCCCTGAGAAACGGTATGACTATGACGGAAGATTTTAGGATCGACATCTCAATCTAGAGCTGTTCTTGACACCCCGGGTAAAAGAACAGATTCGAAAGTTGAGGACACAGTTGAAGAGTTGTTCAGTTGATCGCAAGGCGTAGACACAATTACGAGACTGTAGTCACCCATTATACCAATTATTTTTAATGGGTATCAACAAGTTGGTTTATTAGAGCCTTCCAGGTGAAGTAATCTAATATTCTCGGCCTACCTCAACCCCGGCGCTATTGTGGATATAAGCAGACAGTCGGGTACTAACAAGCTTTATCCAGGATAGACCAAACCACAAGAAATTCATCAAAGTAATTTTAAAGACCAGAGTAGACAGGAGTTCACTCCTGCGTTCGCTCGATTCTATTTTGTCACGACTTGGGCTAGACAAATTAGTTATTTAAGGTCCCAAACCAAAGTACTCGAGTTACACTGTGGGAACCCAGTGACGTCAGGACAACCCCCACGGCCAGCGGATCTACCCAAGATTGGATTACTAATTCTACACACATTGGATTAATTATTCTACACATGTGACGTTAACCACTCCGTTAGAACCGCATGGCTTGTCCTACGGTGACTCGCTAGGATCGCCAGGGCAGTGGATGTGGCTACAGTTGATGTATTATTGTGTGCTTTATTTCATATGAAAGCTCGTGTCATGGGCAGTCCAGAAAGGCTCTTTGTTTTCGCCCATGTCAAGGCTTTATATATATAATTGCAAAGTTTAAGTTTTATCATTAGTAGAAATGATAGGATTTGAGAGAGAGAGACAGAGAGAGTAGAACAGAGTGAGAGGAGGCGCGCATTGTTTTTTACCATGCTCGATGACGTCATGGCTGGCTGGCCTCCTGGGGATTGGCTGGAGGACTTGATACCGCCCTGCCCACGCCGTCCAAGCTAGTGCCAGTATATATACACCTCCCTTGCCTCTCTCTCCCTCAGATCTGGTCTCTAGAATGCATCCTTCTTATCCCTTTGATATCTGTCCCCCTCACTGCACCTGAGAACCTTTTCCTCTGCCTATCTCTCTCATTTCCCATATCTTTCACCACCTTTTATTAATATCATACCCCCTCTGGTTAACTCTGCATATTCAGCTTCATGCTGGCCAGTTGTATTGTGCGTTAAGGTCTCACATAACCCATGTATTTTAGTTGTTAAGATAAGTTGATCAAGAAGCATTGGTTGGCATCCATATTGTTCAGTACCGCTTCCTATAATTATTAGTGTTCTGCTGGATTAGATAATGCTAGACTAGGAGTCTGATATTATAAGGTATTGTTTCCGATGAGTGTTAAAAGCTGCACGACATACCTGAGAACTGGAGTTGATTGGGTAAATTCTAGTCTGTGTGCCATTGAGAGTAGAGCATGCACGAATGAGGGCTTTTTGCCTATACCATTCTGCACTGTTCTAAGCTCGGTTGTTTGTCTTTGAGGTTCGCCAGGAGAACGCTTAATACTTCGGTATTAAGGTTTCTCAAGAGAGCTACCCTTCACTATAACGTAATACTCGACGCACAGACTTGAGATTTGCACTAGGCTATGCGGCATGCCATGCGCACCAGTATCTCGTATCATTGACTCTAGCTAGACTTTATCAGTCATAGTAGACATTAAGTATATTAAACCAATTACTCTTATTATGCATACCCGTTTATGATTACACATGTATTTCGCAGCCTAGTTTGATGTATTGAGACACAAACGACTTAGGCTCTTTTTGTTGATAGGAATACTGCATTGTCGTGGCGATTATTATTATTGTTGTAGCGTTTAGGATATTCTTGGCTCCGACTGCATTATATATCCTGCCTTTTGTGGGCATAGCCTGCACGAGCATTGTTCCGCTGCCTGCCTTTTTGGGTTCCATTTCCGATTCGAGCATCTTGATAGCATCTAACATTTAAAGAAGATTCCTTGTTGGTGTTGAAGGACTTTAGTGCACTTTCTTTCATGCAGGAGTGCCTGACATTTATTGATTAAAGTAACGTAAGCTGTAACTTCTCTTACCACCTTACTTTGCATACCATAACCAAGCACCTTCGGTTATAGGTAGTAATAGGCTGTTTTCCCATAACATTAAGCCTAGAGTAGACGCACATTTATTGAGAGTTTGATAACCTATTATTGCATATAGAACTCTGGAGAGTATTTGTGTTCTTTGTTCACTGAGAATATACATCAGAGGTTGGATCTAGCGCTTTCCGTTGTAGCATTTATGCCATTACTAGTCCAATGAATAAGAGCCCTGATATATTTAAACCTCAGTCGTAACAAATGGCGACCTTACCTAGGATTTGGTGAACCTACATTTATTAGCAGGGAACATTTGTTGTTTGGGGGAATATTTTGTGGGGATCAGCAAGAATAATTTTGTTTTGCAACATAGTATGGCCCTTGAGTATTTCCGAGAATTTTTGTGTGTATATTGAGGTATAAGAGTTTGGGGTGCTTCTTTTCTGAATATTGAGGTGAAATTTGTTTGTGAGCATCATGTCTTACACCGGATCAGAAGAGAATAGAGACACAGTACGTAATGTCGAAACTGAGGAACAGCAGCATGATGAAATGGTTAATCAGGTGAACTGTGAGGAGGATGCTAGGATATTTTTGCAATGGCCTGTTACTGCCGAGCGGTTGGAGGGTATCAATCGGTACGGTCTTCAATGCCTGGCCACAGCTATCGGTCATGCGGGTACTAGCAGCATGACCAGGGGTAACTTGATAACGTGTGTACTGGGCAGGGTGACTGGTGAGCGAGATGGGTTGAGTGCTCAGAGCCCTTTGGCCATGTTTCCTCTACACTCGACTCCCAGCCATCCCAGTAGTTTGCCGACCCCGAGTACGCTTCCACAGTTGGGTGGTGACTGGCAGGGTGGGTTGCCCCTGGGGGGACCACCGGTAATTTCAAACATTGTAGCACCTTCACCTCCTCAAGGGTTAACTCCAGAATTATTGTTTCAGCTCGAATTAGCTAAGATCGAAGAGAGAAAGGCTATCAGGGTATCTGAGGTTCAACAGCAACAAAGGGCATCTGAGCTTCAGCTTCAGCTTCAGCAGCAAATAGAATTAGCCAAGATAGAAGAGAGAAAAACTATCAGTCAGCAGTCTCAGCACATAGAGCTAGCAAAAATCCAAGCTGATTTAGAGTCGACTAGGTACTGTGCCGACATGGACGTAGAGAAGTCGCGAGTAGAGACAACGGGACAGCGACTTGGGGCTGGTAACCGTGTTCATGAGCAATCTCTCGCACTTATTGAAACTGGTTCCGGTGTTTGATGAGAGTGGTGTAACAGAATTTTTCGCACGCTTTGAGAAGAAGTGCCAGGAACACCAGTGGCCAGAGAATAAATGGGCAGCACTTGTATCCTCTAGATTAATAGGCAAGGGTCTTAAAGCCTACGATGCGTTACCTTTGGAGTCATGTATTGTGTATGAGGATTTCAAGGAGGCTGTTCTGAGGGCTTACGAACTGCAACCAGAAACGTACCGTTTGAAGTTCCGGGGTGTAACCAAGGGAAGAGATAGCACCTTTTTGGAACACGCCCGGGACTTGTCCGATGCTATGGGGAACTGGCTCCGATCTGAGAAGGTAACAACATTTGATGGAATTAAGCAGTTAATGATGTTGGAGCAGTTCTTTAAGAGCACGGGCGGTGATCTAACTTTGAACTTAAAGGAGAAAAACCCAAGAACTCTAGTAGAAGCAGCAGAAATGGCTGATCTACGGCTGTCGTTGATTCGGGGTTGCGGGTCTTCACAGAAGTACGATGCAAGTGCTAAGGACCGTTATCCTCCCCCTCCCCGTAGCAATGACACATTTAAACAAAAGAGCAATGAAACTAAAACTGAATCCAAACCTAACACCACGCCGTATAAGAAAATTCAGGGGCCTTTTACATCACAGTATAAGCCGAGACCGAAATTTATGTGTTTTTAGTGCCACAAGGAGGGTCATAAAGCAAATGAGTGCCCTAGTCGACCTCCTCCGGCAGCCGTGTCTTTTGCTCACGGTATTGGAGTGTTCAAGAGGACATCGGAGTTTGTTAGAGGCAATTCTTCCGAGGTAAATACACTGCCAGTGCAGAAGGATCCGGAAGGCTTATTCCCTGTCCGTGATGCCTTTAGTGACCACAGGGGACTCGGTTGTGTGGAGTGGGGGGGTAGAAGACATGAGGTGAGAATTTTGCGTGGCACTGGGGCATCGCAAACCCTGTTGAGAAATTTCACTGGTAAACCTGTAAATACGGCGCGGATGGTTGTGGTTCAGGGAGTCAATGCAACAAGGTCATACCCGCTTATAAGAATGAAGATGGAAGTTGATGGTGTGACTCGTGACCTGGATGTAGGAATTGTGGAGAAGTTACCTGTTGGGGGCGCCGACCTCCTTCTCGGCAACGACTTTGCGGGGCCTACTTCTGAGGCTCCACCCTTAGTCGTTGCCGAGAAGCCGGCCGACGTGAGTAGGGAGGAGCAGGAGTGGGTTGAGAAGTGTCAGGTGCAACCTATGGCGTGTGTTGTCACCAGATCTCTTGCATCCAGGGAGTCACATTCTGGTCAACAGTCTTTAGACAAGCGGAGGAAAGGTACCGAGAAGGGGTTGAAAGTTGATGCGGTTGAGAGTTTAGTATCAACGGACACTCTCGAGGAGTCATTATTAGGACCGATTTTCGATTTTTGGAGAAGACCCATTAACTGTTACTAAGAAGGCAGAGGATGGGCTTAAAAAGACGAAGAGACAGCAACGATACAGAGAGAGAGAGCAACGGGAGGCTAAATTCAATGTAGGAGGGGGGCATGAGTTGTTTCGCAAACACCTAGATAAGCTTGCTCCTTCGGACATTCGTAAATTGCAATTAGAAGACCCGGAGGTTCTTGAATGTGGTACCGGTGCTGTCGAGTTGGAGGAGGACAGTGATGCACAGTCGGGAGATTTTGTTTTCATAGATGGCATATTGTACCGGCGATTCCAAGATCCGCAGAGGAATTGGGAGGGGGGGTCAGGGGAGGTAGACCAGCTGGTCGTGCCGAGGGTTTGCAGGGAAAGCTTACTTAGGTTGGCTCATGATGTACCACTGGCGGGACATCTGGGTGTCCGTAAGACGGTTGCAGCCTTAGGAAAATTATTTTGGTGGCCTGGTTTGAGAGCACAAGTTGTGTCATGGGTGGCAATGTGTGATGTGTGTCAGAAGGTTGGCAAACCAAATCAGAGCATTCCTAAGGCGCCGTTACACCCCATTCCTGTCAGTGGGCCTCCCTTTAGTAAGGTAATAGTTGATATGGTTGGCCCCCTTCCCCCTACAAGTGCCAGAAACAAGTATCTCCTGACCATCATGGATGTAGCAACAAGGTACCCTGACGCGTACCCTATGAGAAATGGGTCAGCGAAGACGGTGGTCCGAAACTTGCTAGTGTATTTTTCCCAGTATGGTTACCCGCAGGAGATTCAGTCAGACCAAGGATCCAACTTCACTTCTAACCTCTTTGTTCAAACAATGCAGCAGCATGGGATTGTTACGGTTGTGTCATCTGCGAATCATCCGGAGAGCCAGGGTGTGTTAGAGCGATGGCACTCAACCTTACAATCTATGCTTCGTTGTTATTGCTTTGAGAATGGGAAAGATTGGGATCTTGGCCTGCCATATGTTTTATTTGCTGCACGGGAGGTACCTGGGGAAAGTTTGGGATTCAGCCCTAATGAGCTCGTCTTTGGACACCGTGTCAGAGGGCCTCTCCATATGGTTAAAGAAATATGGGAGGGCGCAGAAAAAACCTTGTTCTATGCTCAAGTATGTCCTCGACAGTCGAGAACGGATGTTGCGCAGTCTGGAGTTGGCTGGCCGTAATTCGACCAGCTCTCAGGCCCTCATGAAGGACAGGTACGACCTCAAGGTTAAACTCAGGGAGTTTCACGTGGGTTAGGAGGTGTTGATTCTACTGCCCCTTGTAGGTCACCCCTTATCCGCGAAGTACACTGGTCCTTATAGGGTGGTTGAGAAGCTATCGGACCTGGATTACTTGGTAGCCACTCCAGACAGACGTAAGCGCAATCAGTTATGTCACGTTAATCTCATGAAGGAGTATGTGAGGCACCCCCCTGAGCCTCTCACTGTGCCTGTGATGACGTTTAGCAGTCAAGGTGGAGAAGGAGAATGGGACAGTCAAGCTCCTGTGGAGGATAACTGGGATCATCATGTCTTTGCAAACCAGTGGGCGGGGAATACGAACGAGGCGGCTCAGGAAGCATTGCAACACTTACCTGAGCATCAGCGTGTGGCTGTGGAGCGCCTGTTCGATTCATACCCCTCTGTTTTCGCAGATCACCCAGGCCTCACTACCCTAGAGGTGCACGACGTGGACGTAGGAGACCACCCACCTTTCAAGTCAGTTCCCTATAGGGTGCCCCCTATTAAACTGCCGGCCCTCTGGGCGGAGTTGGAGTATATGTTAACAAGGGGGCTGATTGAGAAGGGGGTAGTGAAGTGGACATCTCCCGTCACGCTGCAACCAAAACCGGATGGTAAGGTGCGATTCTGCGTAGACTACAGACGGTTAAACGGTTTGACGCCCACCAACCCATACCCTCTTCCTCGGGTCGACGACTGTGTGGATAAGATAGGCAATGCAAAGTACCTAACCAAGGTGGACTTGGTTAAGGGGTACTGGCAGGTGCCCTTATCCGAACGAGTGAAAGAGGTATGTGGCTTTGTGGTGGATGGTGCTACCTACCGCTGTAACGTGATGCCTTATGGCCTAAAGAACGCACCCGCTACCTTTCAGAGTTTGATGAATGATATAACGGCAGACATTCCTAATTGCACAGTATACCTCGACGATGTTATTATCTATGACAACAGCTTTAAGAGTCATTGTGAGCACGTAGAACTCCTGTTCAAGAGGCTTAGTGAGGCTGGCTTGGTGGTCAACCTGGCAAAGTGTGATTTCGTGCGGGCGTCCGTGCAGTATCTTGGGTTCATGGTGGGGTTGGGTCAGGTGTGCCCCCCACAGAACAAGATAGCTGCGATAGATCACTTTCCCCGGCCGGCCACCAAGAAGCAGATCATGAGGTTCTTAGGTATGATCGGATACTACAGACGCTTCATTAAGGGGTACTCTACCGTACTAGCACCTCTGACAGATCTTTTAGCGAAGGATAAGAAATTCAAATGGGTGCCTGAGTGTGAGAAGGCGTTTAGAGTAGTAAAACACCTGTTGTGCACTCACCCGATCCTCAGGGCCCCTGACTTTAGCCTACCTTTCCAACTAGCAACGGATGCTAGTGGTGTGGGGGCTGGTGCCGTCCTTATGCAAAAGGACGATGATGGGCTGGAACATCCTGTTAGTTTCTACTCGAAGAAGTTCACTTCAGCCCAAGAGAACTACTCTGTTGTCGAGAAGAAGCTGCTGGCAATTGTACTTGCACTGAGGCATTTCGAGGTCTATGTTCCAGTCTATGGTCCAGTCGTTGTAATTTACACAGATCATCACCCTCTCAAGTTCTTGAACCAGTTTCACAATCGGAATATGAGGCTGACCAGGTGGTCGCTAATGTTACAGGAATATAACCTGGACCTACGCCATATTGCCGGTTGTGACAACGTGATTGCAGATTGTCTTTCAAGGGTAGATGATCCTGGGTAGATTGACACACGGGTAGCCTCCTGCTTTGGATTGAATAGTATTTTGCGCTTGGTGCTTGTTGGCTCGCGGTTGTAGCCCAGCGTATTGGGTCGTAAAGCAGGAGTTGAGCGTTTGGTATAGAAGAAAAAAATAGGCTTGCCCCTATAGTGCAGCCGAAATAAACAAATTAAAAACATAAAAATCAAATAAAAACTCTTTCTTTGATAGTTGAATTTATTCAGTATGTTATAGAAGTAATTCTGAGTTGCACTCCTCTCAGAATGCTGGGCTAGAGAAGCTCGCTCTTGAGGAGCATAACTACATATGATTTAACCTATTGTGTTGGGGAGGGTTATAATTTTGTAAAATGTTTTGTTGAGAACTGTGCCAGATATTTTACTGCCGCTGGGTGATGGGAAGTAGAGATATAGCAGGGGTTCTAACCATCAGATTTTTTTGAGCTTTGGGCCTCTGAGAAAAATCTTGCGGGGGGGGTGACGTTAACTACTCCGTTAGAACCGCATGGCTTGTCCTACGGTGACTCGGTAGGATCGCCAGGGCAGTGGATGTGGCTACAGTTGATGTATTATTGTGTGCTTTATTTCATATGAAAGCTTGTGTCATGGGCAGTCCAGAAAGGCTCTTTGTTTTCGCCCATGTCAAGGCTTCATATATTTAATTGCAAAGTATAAGTTTTATGATTAGTTAGGAATGATAGGATTTGAGAGAGAGAGACAGAGTGAGAGGAGGCGCGCAGTGTTTTTTACCATGCTCGATGACGTCATGGCTGGCTGGCCTCCTGGGGATTGGCTGGAGGACTTGATACCGCCCTGCCCACGCGGTCCAAGCTAGTGCCAGTATATATACACCTCCCTTGCCTCTCTCTCCCTCAGATCTGGTCTCTAGAATGCATCCTTCTTATCCCTTTGATATCTGTCCCCCTATGCACCTGAGAACCTTTTCCTCTGCCTATCTCTCTCATTTCCCATATCTTTCACCACCTTTTATTAATATCATACCCCCTCTGGTTAACTCTGCATATTCAGCTTCATGCTGGCCAGTTGTATTGTGCGTTAAGGTCTCACATAACCCATGTATTTTAGTTGTTAAGATAAGTTGATCACGAAGCATTGGTTGGCATCCATATTGTTCAGTACCGCTTCCTATAATTATTAGTGTTCTGCTGGATTAGATAATGCTAGACTAGGAGTCTGATATTATAAGGTATTGTTTCCGATGGGTGCTGGCTTTAGTTAAAAGCTGCACGACATACCTGAGAACTGGAGTTGATTGGGTAAATTCTAGTCTGTGTGCCATTGAGAGTAGAGCATGCACGAATGAGGGCTTTTTGCCTATACCATTCTGCACTGTTCTAAGCTCGGTTGTTTGTCTTTGAGGTTCGCCAGGAGAACGCTTAATACTTCGGTATTAAGGTTTCTCAAGAGAGCTACCCTTCACTATAACGTAATACTCGACGCACAGACTTGAGATTTGCACTAGGCTATGCGGCATGCCATGCGCACCAGTATCTCGTATCATTGACTCATAGACATTAAGTATATTAAACCAATTACTCTTATTATGCATACCCGTTTATGATTACACAAGCATTTCGCAGCCTAGTTTGATGTATTGAGACACAAACGACTTAGGCTCTTTTTGTTGATAGGAATATTGTATTGTCGTGGCGATTATTATTATTGTTGTAGCGTTTAGGATATTCTTGGCTCCGACTGCATTATATATCCTGCCTTTTGTGGGCATAGCCTGCACGAGCATTGTTCCGCTGCCTGACTTTTTGGGTTCCATTTCCGATTCGAGCATCTTGATAGCATCTAACATTTAAAGAAGATTCCTTGTTGGTGTTGAAGGACTTTAGTTCACTTTCTTTCATGCAGGAGTGCCTGACATTTATTGATTAAAGTAACGTAAGCTGTAACTTCTCTTACCACCTTACTTTGCATACCATAACCAAGCACCTTCGGTTATAGGTAGTAATAGGCTGTTTTCACATAACATTAAGCCTAGAGTAGACGCACATTTATTGAGAGTTTGATAACCTATTATTGCATATAGAACTCTGGAGAGTATTTGTGTTCTTTGTTCACTGGGAATATACATCAGAGGTTGGATCTAGCGCTTTCCGTTGTAGCATTTATGCCATTACTAGTCCAATGAATAAGAGCCCTGATATATTTAAACCTCTGTCGTAACACACATCGAAAGTGAAGTTTTTATACCGTAAAAGTTATAGAAGATCTAACTGTGAAAAGAAATTATACTTGGCGTATTATCAGAGAGAAAGTATATAAAGAACGAAAGTGAAAGTAATTAAAATATATCTACTGCGTATATGATAAAAAGTATTCTGGAAACATCGGATACTACGCACGTATATAACATCGAGAGAAAGGAAGCTCTAGTGAAACTTAAAGAGATTAGGGAAGTACTGATAATAATTCTGCTAAAATTAATAACAAATAAATTCAAGTTAACTTATGCGCAAACACCACAGTGATTTAACCTCCTAAAAATAATTACGTTAAGCTCCCAAATTCCAGAACAACTCTACGCAGGTAAATACAAAACGTTCACATATATAATTACTATATAACCTTTCTAAGCACAAGTGTAAATCCTCGAATGAAAGGAGTGCTACTCTTATCTCTGAAATAAATACAGGACAAGTGTAATCTTTCAGTTAGAAAGCGGTCCCTAATACTTACTTAGATATTACATAGAATAATCCAGTCTTGCGAGTTAGACGTAGGGGAGCCTCGTTCGTTCACTTTAATTGTTTTGTTCTTGACCATTATTGTTCTAGCTTTTACGTATGCGATATTCTTGTGCAAATAAACGGAATATGAATACACGTCTTGTGATAATTATCCTCTATTGTCTTTCTGTGTCTGTGGTAAAACAATATAACTTCTCCAGTTAGGAAGAGCCCACTTGATCAAAACCAATTAAACCCCAGTAAAAACCTGGCATAACATTAATATATCAGGCTCGCTTCGCTCACCATCAACAAATCGACACCTAAATGGCACGAAAGGTCTTAAAACTGACAACGAAATGGGACGAAAGGTGTTAAAATCGCCAAACAAATGGGCCGAACGTCGTAAAATCTCAAGACAAATGGGGCTTAACACAAGGGAGAAAGGGGACCAGATAAACGACCAAACTCCCCTTAACCCTGAAACTTTACTGTGCTCACTGAAGAAAATCATGTACATTAAAAAATCACTAGATGGCTTACCCCCTTGTTCATGAATACTGTGGCAGTCTGTATGTGTTCATGAATACTGTGGCAGTCTGTATGTGTTCATGAATACTGTGGCAGTCTGTATGTGTTCATGAATACTGTGGCAGTCTGTATGTGTTCATGAATACTGTGGCAGTCTGTATGTGTTAATGAATACTGTGGCAGTCTGTATGTGTTCATGAATACTGTGGCAGTCTGTATGTGTTCATGAATACTGTGGCAGTCTGTATGTGTTCATGAATACTGTGGCAGTCTGTATGTTCATGAATACTGTGGCAGTCTATGTGTTCATGAATACTGTGGCAGTCTGTATGTGTTCATGAATACTGTGGCAGTCTGTATGTGTTCATGAATACTGTGGCAGTCTGTATGTGTTCATGAATACTGTGGCAGTCTGTATGTGTTCATGAATACTGTGGCAGTCTGTATGTGTTCATGAATACTGTGGCAGTCAGTATGTGTTCATGAATACTGTGGCAGTGTGTATGTGTTCATGAATACTGTGGCAGTCTGTATGTGTTCATGAATACTGTGGCAGTCTGTATGTGTTCATGAATACTGTGGCAGTCTGTATGTGTTCATGAATACTGTGGCAGTCTGTATGTGTTCTTCGTAGCACTCGGGTACGACTAATAATTGGTTTTAAGTCATAAATGGCTCCACTTAAGGGAAGGTTTCTAGAATGTTCCTTAGACCTCAGTCAAGCTTAAAAAAAAAAAAAAATGTATTTTCCATTAAAAGTATGCGAGTAGGCAGATTACAAATGAATACGGTATATCAGTCATTTTTATAACAATATAATGTGAATCAGTGAAAACAATGAATAGAAGCATGTATATTCCAACTACTTCTAATTAATAAAAGGAACGTAACTGTCAGAAAAGTCACGGAAATGGACAGATATAAAGAGCGCGGCCTTGACAGAGACTGACAGGCAGATTGAAAAGAGGATATGAGTCAGTGAAAATATTGCGGGGGAATTCCGATATATATGAAACAATATAAAAAGCTAAGGGAGCCCACCTCGATTTTTTTTTCTTTCTGTCCCTCTCTCTTTAGCTTGTATCCATTCGGCCCCATTCAGCCTACTGTTTTAAGGCGTTTACCCCATCCAGGTGTCAATATTTTCCTGGCGATCGGTAGCGAGCCAGTATATATATATATATATATATATATATATATATATATATATATATATATATATATGTTAGTAAAGCCAGGTAATACATTTTCTTTAATACATACGAGGTTGAAATAAATGGCAATTTCTGTGTTGGAAATGTTATTATTCAAAGTTTCCAGGTCTCTGATGAGTTTTCGCTGGGTGGCAGGAAGTAGATGAAGGAGATGAGCAAAATTCATGGTGGTACAGGGTTACATTAATGTAACCCTGTACCACCATGAATTTTGCTCATCTCCTTCATCTACTTCCTGCCACCCAGGGAAAACTCATCAGAGACCTGGAAACTTTGAATAATAAAATTTCCAACGCAGAAATTGCCATTTCTTTCAACCTCGTATGTATTAAAGAAAAAAAACAAAATATATATATATATATATATATATAAGAACATAAGAACATAAGAACATAAGAAAATGGGAGTCTGCAGAAAGCCGATTGGCCTAAGCAAGGCAGATCCCTGTCCCACACAACCCCAAATCTAATACAAAGCCCAATTATAGGCTCAACACTCTAATACCCTGAGGATCATCTTACCAAAACGGTTAGAGATTAACGCAGGATTATGGGGGTCTGCAGAGCGCTGATTGGCCCAACCCGGCTGATCCCCCTTCACACCCAACCCTTCTCGTCCATATGCTTATCCAATTTTATCTTAAAGCTCCCTACAGTTTTAGATCCCACTATAGCACTTGGTAGTCCATTCCACCCATCTACAACTCTGTTACCAAACCAATATTTGCCTATATCTTTTCTGAAACGAAATTTATCTAATTTGAAACCATTGGTACGAGTTCTTTCGCTATCACTGAGCTTTAGTACATTTGTCATGTCCCCTTTGTTAATCCCACTAACCCACTTGAACACCTCTATCATATCCCCTCTAACTCTGCGTCTCTCTAACGAATGTAAACCTAATTTCTTCAACCTTTCTTCATACGGAAGATTTCTAATATTATGGATCATTTTTGTCATTCTACGCTGTACTCTCTCCAATGAATCTATGTCCATTCTGTAATAAGGACACCAAAATTGGACAGCATAATCCATATGGGGTCTCACTAATGACAAGTAAAGTTTTAAGATAACATCAGCAGTTCTGTTACTCACACTCCTAGAGATGAACCCGAGAATCCTGTTTGCCTTATTACGAACGCCTATACACTGTTTTCTAGGCTTCAAATCATTGCTAACAAACACACCTAGATCTTTCTCGCAGTCTGAATTTTCTAATTCTAAATTAGCTAGTTTATATTTAACATTTGTTTGCATCTTCCCTATCTTTAATACCTTGCATTTGTCAATGTTAAACTTCATCTGCCAATTTACTGACCATTCATGTAAGGTATCTAGATCCCTTTGGAGGCACTCTATATCGCTATCTGAATCAATTGATCTCCCATTTTAGTATCGTCTGCGAATTTACTTATCCTACTAGTTATACCTAAATCTAGGTCATTTATGTATATAAGAAACAACAGGGGACCTAATACCGATCCCTGGGGGACACCACTTTTGACTGCTCCCCACTCTGACTTGGTACCATTTATGCTGACTCTCTGTTTCCTACCAATTAGCCATGACCTAATCCATCCCAACAACGCCCCACCTATTCCATGTGCCTCAACCTTTCTCATCAATCTCTCATGAGGGACTCTGTCGAAAGCTTTACTGAAATCTAAATATATAATATCGTATGCCTTGTCATTATCTACTGCTTCATATACCTCTGAGAAAAAACTAAGCAAATTAGTAAGGCAAGAACGTCCCTGTGTGAATCCATGCTGAGAAGAATTGATTAAGTTAAATGTTTCTAAGTGGTTTCTCATTTTCCTAGCAATAATTGACTCTAGTAGCTTTCCTATGATTGAAGTGAGACTAATGGGACGGTAATTGGATGCTATTGATTTATCACCTTTTTTGAAAATCGGAACTACATTTGCAAGCTTCCAAGCTTCTGGAACTATACAGTTTCTAATGAATTGTTAAAAAGAAATGTTAATGGGTAACTTAACTCATCTCTGCATTCTTTTAATACTCTGGCATATACCTCATCGGGACCAGGCGATTCTGAGGTTCAGTCTGTCAATTTCCTTAAGCACATCATTTCTACTTATAGTAACCGTACTTAACCTATTTTCTATACTATCTCTATATACCTTACGGACTTCTGGAATCTGTGCCAAATTCTCATTAGTGAAAACGGATAGAAACTGACTATTTAATGTACTGCACATTTCTAAATCATTTTCTGTCACTTCTCCTATCGAAGTTTTAAGGGGGCCTATTTTATCTCTAACTTTAGATTTATATAGCTGGTAAAATGCCTTAGGGTTATTTTTTGAGTCATTGGCTATCCTGATTTCATAATTTCTTTTGTCTGTCCTTATACATTTTTTAACCTCTCTTGATAGATTCTGATAGTAAGCAAGTAGGTGAATTTCGCCTTTCTTAATTTTTCGATATATTCCTCTCTTTTTTCCTAGAAGGTCTAATAGTCTATTATTCATCCATTTGGGTTGGTTCTGTGTTGATCTAAATTTTCTTTTGGGGATATATTTATTTTGCGCATTTTCTTTTGGGGATATATTTATTTTGCGCATATATATATATATTATATATATATATATATATATAATATTGTATCTATATATATATACATATATATATATATAATATAATTATAATATATATATCTATATAAATATATATATATATATATATATATATATATTATATATATATATTAATGTTATAGATTTGTTTACAGCTAGCTAAATTTGTAAATTTATTCGATAGAAAAACTTCTCCGGCAAAGCCAGATTTCTCCATAAAATGCTGGCTCGCTATCGCTTGCCAGGAAGAAATCGACACCTGAATGGGGATACACATCTTAAAACAGTTGGCTGAATGGGTTCGAATGGATACAAGCCAGAGAAAGAGAGAAAAGGAGAGAAAGCTAAAACAAGCAGGTGCTCTGAATCTGTGGCGGTGTACACAAAGGCTGCCAGGGTCGGAGGCCCGATAAAAATGAGAGAAATACCAAAGCGTGAAAGATAAAAAACGGTATAATATGGAACTTCATCTGAAAAAATAAATAAATAAATAAATAAATAAAAATATAAAAACTATGATTTATCTCTGAGAGTCGAGTAGGGAAGTTTCTATGAAGAATTATCTATCTATCTATCTATCTGTGTCTATCTATCTCTCTATCTATAATATATATACTGTATATCATTATATATATATATATATATATATTATATATATATATATATATATATATATAATATAGATATGTATATATATATATATATTCTATATATATATATATATATATATATATATATATATACCAGGTATATATATATATTATATATATATATATATATAATTATTCTCTTTTAAACAGACGAGGTTAAAGGCAATAGCAGTTTCAGCATTTAGTATTTTATTGTTACAGCTTTCAATATTTCTAACAATTTTCCTCTGGGGTTCAGAGATGAGGTACAACAGGTTAGCAAAATTCATGGTGGATCCAACGTTTCACAAGTAAACATCTTGCATCTTCAGGGAATGGGCAGGTAATGATTAGAATAAGGACAAAGCAACATATATATATATATATATATATATCTTCATGGGAACTATCGAAGAGGAACTCCTGGCTGCCCACCGGCCCACTGTCTACTGCAGGTACATCGATGATATCTTCGTGCGGGTGAAGGACCTGGGCGAACTCAGGGACCTCCAGCAGCGCTTCATGGCCGCCTCCGGACTCAACTTCACATACGAAGAAACCACCGATGGTCATCTACCCTTCCTCGACCTCCTTGTCTCCCTCCACGACCACGGCTTCAAAACTACGGTGTACACCAAACCTACTAACAATGGCCAATGTCTTAATGGGGAAAGTGAATGCCCTAAAACGATACCATCAGTCCACCATCGCCGCCTATGTCAGGAGAGCCCTCACCCATTGCACCACCTGGAATGACACACACAATGAATTGGAAAGGCTCACCCAGGTCCTAGTCAACAATGGGTATTCCAACACTGACGTCACCAATGCCATCAACCACCACCTAGAAAAATGGTACAAACAAGACCCCCCTAGCACCAACCCGGCCAATGACATTACATTTTTTCTACAGAAACTACATATCTTCCGACCACACAACAGACGAATCCATTATGAAAGAAATAATTCACAAAAACGTCCTCCCACCAACCCTGACAATAAAATAAAACTCATTATTTACTACAAATCTCCTAAGACCTCCAACCTTGTCCTCCGTAACCGCCCCATTTCCACCAACCAACCGAAAGACGATCATGTGATATACCAGCATATTTGCACCTCTGGGGACTGTGGACCCCTATCCTATGTTGGAATGACACAGACTCGCCTTTCCCGTCGACTAACCCTCCACCTTCAATCTGGCGCTATAAAAGATCACTATCAAGCCCCCCACCATCTTGCCCTAACTCGCGCCGACCTAGATAAACAAACTACCATACTCGACAAAGAATCAGACCCCAGAAGACTAGCTATTTTAGAAGCTCTATATATCCAAACGCTCAACCCCAGCATCAACAACCAAACACAAGACCTTCAAATTCTTCCTTCAGGCAAGCGCTACAGGTATACTGCCCTCGTTCCTCTCGCCCTGTGCCCCCCTCCCGTACCTTTCCGCGATCAGCACACTACTGACAACACCAACCAATCACAGCCACCCACAGCCAACAACCAACCACCGATAAGATTTAGTGCCCGTCTCGCGAATAGACTGCCTTCCACCAATGAACAGCCACCCCACACCCAGTAGCTCCGCCCACCTACCTATTCTTGATCCTCGAATTTTGTATAAATATGTTGCTTTGTCCTTATTCTAATCCCTCTCACCACTGAAAATGAACCTCAAGATCTCCCTACCCAAACCCCCCCCCTCACAAATGTCACTGACCCAACTCTCAATGCATCTGACCCTGACCTTCCTAACCTTACTACCCCAACATCCTTCATGCCTCCCCCACCCCCTCCTACACCAAAAACGCCCACCATTCCTCCCCAATCTCCTCTAAAACGAAAACCCACCAGTCCAGCTGAGATATCCTCCCCTGAATTAAACCGTTCTCGGTCAAAGTCACGTAAAGTCGAAACCCCAAGAAAAAACACCAAATTCTACCTCCAAATCTCCATCTTTTGGAGGAGTCCGCTCCTTATCCTCTCCCTCTCCAACCCGGGCCCCACCATCGCCCCACTTCCCCACACATAGCTCACTTCACGATACCCCATCATGTTAAGAGTCATCCAATTCAACATAAGACACTACTACAATAACAGACACCTACTCACACAATTAATTTTAGATAATGACCCAGACATAATACTAATTAACAGCACCTGTACGTACAACACACATAAAATTAGATTCTTTGGTTACACAACACGACAGACCGACGGCGATGCCAACGATGGAGTTGCAATCATGATAAAAAGCACCATTCAACACGAATTCATCACAGACTGGACATACAAGCATTTCCTTGCAGTTAAAACACACACAACACTCGGACCCCTCATAGTTGCCACCACATATGTCAGACCCAATACCTACATCCCTTACACAGACTTAAATACCTTATTCAATAACAATGCACCTACACTTATACTTGCAGACTTTAACGCTAGACACCAAGCTTTCCAACATAATACCATTAATCAACGTGGAATTCAACTATTAGCACTACACAACCACAAAAGATTAACTTTTCAAGGCCCAGATTTCAACACAGTTTTCACACCAAACGGAAATGGTAAACCTGACTTAATTTTTTCAAACCAAGCTTTTAATATATTCCATCATGATATTTCCCCAGGGCCACTTTCAGGATCAGATCACATCCCAGTTTTCATGTCAATTTCTTCAAACCCAATTCAAGTCCCATGTCAATCTCATTTTAACTACTCACAAGCAAACTGGGAAGAATTCAAAAACATTTTATCAGAAGACAACTACATACACGACTATGAGGGACAACACTACACACACATAGACCAACAAATTGAGAACCTACAGAACAAAATCATAAATGCAGCCAACACAACCATCCCAAAAACTACATACAAAATCAAACACACTTTCAGACCCTCCATCAGAACACAACGACTCCTAGTGTGCTATCGTCGTCGATTCGAACAGAACAAACACAACCACATACCAGGCCGAGTACGTTACGATCTCTCCAACCTCAGAACTCACATCCTCAACAGCCTGCCTGCAATCTGATCATGATGCTCACTGGACTCACCTAGTACACTCAGCAGAACAAAACAGGAAAACTAAGCCCTGGGAATTCTGGCAACATATAAAACGTTTAAAAGGTAATACCACTCCCAGAACATCCTCCCTCACTGTTAATGGCAACAAAATTACTGATCCTAGGGCTATCACAGATACATTTAAACAGACATGGCAACAAGTATACCACCCACACCCCATTGAAAGGCCTGCCGAACAACACATCCGCAATATAGAACAACATCTCACTACCATCCCTGACAACATCTCCCATGACACACACATTAACCTAAACACACTTGACCCTCAAAACATACTCACTGCTCCCATTGTGCCAGACGAAGTCAAATTCATCCTGTCTAAAGCACGGAGAAAGGCGCCTGGTGCCACGGGTATTAATCACCACCTTGTAAAGCACCTACCTAACACTTTCATAACAGCACTCACTCGCCTCTACAACGCCATCCTGGCATCAGGCTACTTTCCCGTCTGCTTCAAGACAGCGACCATTATCCTTATTCCCAAGAAAAACCAAGACAAGACTAATCCACTAAACTACAGACCCATTAGTCTACTTGAGACTCTTGGGAAGACTCTAGAACGTATCATAAACCACCGACTCAGACTATTTCTCGAAGACGAAGGACTCCTCACGAACATGCAATTTGGTTTTAGACAACACAGATCGACACAAGAAGCACTAAACATTATCACAAACTACCTTCACATAAACAAACAGTCCAGACGAAAAAACAAGACAGCCTTAATTACAAAAGACAAAAAACGAGCTTTTGACACAGTGTGGCACGAAGGTTTGAAGTACAAAATCTGCGAAAATTTCAACTTCCCATTAATTACTCAGAAAACTTCTCTGCAACTTTTTGGATAATAGAACAGCCAAAATTAAGTTTTCTAATCTTTATTCTGATTCATTTCCGCTAACGCAGGCGTACCTCAAGGCTCAGTGCTCGCTCCTACCCTCTACATCCTATACACAAATGACTTTCCCAACCCCACTCACAATGACTCTCTCACAGTAATGTACGCAGACGATGTGACGCAAATAATAAGAGCAGACACAATAGACGCATTGACAAACAAAGCTCAAAGAGAACTTGACAAAGTAGCACAATGGGAGCAAAAATGGCGGATTCAGGCTCATCCTCAAAAATCACACGTCACATACTTTGCCAAGGGACATCTCCGCCCAAGACCCTTATTCCAGAACTCCGAGCACCTGTCCCTAACCGCACACAAATAAATGTCTCTCCCACAAACAAAGTACTCGGCCTCACATTCGACAAAAACATCCGATTCCACAAACAAGCACAAACTTCCATTGCCATTGCATCAAAATCACTACAAACCATCTATCGTTTCAGAAATGCCTCAATAAAAACCAAGCTTCACTTATACAAAGCACTTATAAGACCTCTTTTGTGCTACGTCCCACTCAGCATTTCACTTTCGGGCCCTACCAACCAACTAAAATATCAAAGAATACAAAATAAAGCACTGAGGTGGATGTTCGGGACTCAGTGGTATGAGTTCCAGACGGCACAACATCTTCACAATCTAGCCCACATCCCCCCTCTAATACTTATTGGCAGCAATTAGCAGAAAAACAAATGATAAAACTTGAGACCTTTCATGATAACTTCATCCAAATTTTCAACATAATTTTACACCGCCCCATGTCAAACCTCCTTCACCCCAACAACAGAGAGGCACCCATTCCAATATTCACTTAAAATCAGGATTGGTAGAGGAGGTGGGTCATGCCGGCTCGTCCACAGTCCAGCCTCCCTACCACTCCTGACCTAGATTCCTAGCTTCACTTCCCATTAAAATGTATAATTTCACAGACAAAGTACAAGACAACAACCTTTTAACGTAACTCCTATTCCACCAAGCTTCCACCAATGGAACAGTACAGCCTTCTTACAGGTTCTGCCACTGACAAACTTCCCCAGCAGTACCCCTTTTGACTCAATGCCACCCAAAATTACCTCCCCCTATACCATTTTCGAATACTACCACCCAAAAATACAACCCCAAAACATGCAAGCACTTTCGATCTTATACCATCCAAAATTAACTTGCTCCCCATCCCTTGCCCCCTTCTTGGCAAGCCATCCTGAATCACTAAAGTAACTTCTCCAACTAAATCAACTCAACCCCAGCTCAATTATTTCAACGCACGTTGGGTCAAGCCCGACACCTATTTCTCCCACTATTATCACTGTCTCCTACTACTAACCAATAAAAACTTCTTTCACCCTCAACCACCTTTCTATATTTCATTCATTCATTCATTAATTAAACTCTGCCCATTCCCTGAAGATGCAAGATGTTTACTTGTGAAACGTTGGATCCACCATGAATTTGCTAACCTGTTGTACCTCATCTCTGAACCCCAGAGGAAAATTGTTAGAAATATTGAAAGCTGTAACAATAAAATACTAAATGCTGAAACTGCTATTGCCTTTAACCTCGTCTGTTTAAAAGAGAATCTATTACCTGCCTATATATATTATATATATATATATATATATATATATATATATATATATATATATATATATATATATATATATATATATATATATGTTAGTAAAGCCAGGTAATACATTTTCTTTAATACATACGAGGTTGAAAGAAATGGCAATTTCTGCGTTGGAAATTTTATTATTCAAACTTTCCAGGTCTCTGATGAGTTTTCGCTGGATGGCAGGAAGTAGATGAATGAGATTAGCAAAATTCATGGTGGTACAGGGTTACATTAATGTACATGATGATACAGGATATACGACGCATTTCACTGGACAACCAGCATTATCAAGTAAGGATAGAATCATATAAAAGGTAAACAGGAAGGGTATATATAGAGGGTGGAGGATCAGAGGAGGCGAAAATCAGGGGGCAAAAGTCTGGTATTGGTGGACGGGTATTCTAGGAGTGTAAAAGAGAGAACCTCTTCACGCAGGCGCACTGGATGCGGGAAGGTGGTGGTCGGTTGGCGGGGTCGAAGCTGATTGGCTGCATGTCGAGGGGTGTGGCCTAAGTTGCTTAGTACGTGTGGCGCCGGCAGAAGACGAAGCTGAAGGAGGTAGTGCGGGGGGCTGCGTCAAGGACACCGTGGGGCGAGGGGGGGGGGGGGAGGGGGGGCGTTAGGTCCTGTAGGATTGTGCCTTATGGCAGAAGGAAGGATCTGAAGGTCCAGAGTTTGGTTGTTGATGTTGGGATGTAAGGCTTGGATATATAACACTTCGAGTATAGGTAATCTCCTTGGGTCACTTTCTTTATCGAGTATGGTGGTGTGTTTCTCTAACTCGTTGCGTGTGAGGTGGGGGTGGTTAGGGGTGAGATAGTGGTCTTTGATGGCTCCAGCCTGAAGGTGAAGAGTTAACCGACGTGAAAGACGAGTCTGCGTCATGCCAATATAGGAATGAGGTCCACAGTCCTCATAATTACAGGTATGTTGGTAAATGACGTGATCGTCGGTCATCGGGCTCTTTATCTTGGTGGAAGCTGGTTTGTTGCGGAGAAGGAGGTTGGAGGTCTTGGGGGATTTGTAATAAATTATTAATTTGATTTTGTTTTCCGGGTTGGTTGGGTGGACATGCTTGGAGATTATTTCTTTTAAGATGGCCTCGTCATTTTTGTGTTCAGAGGACATAAAATTGCGGTAGAAGATCTTAATTTCATTGGGGGGGTCAATGTTGGGAGGGCTTTGGGTGTACCATTTTTCAAGATGGTGGTTGATGGTGCTGGAGATATCGGAGTTGGAGTATCCGTTATTCACTAAAACTTGGGATCGTCTTTCTAGTTCCTGGTGGGTGTCGGCCCAGGTAGAGCAGTGCGTGAGGGCTCTCCTTACATAAAGGGATATGGAGGATAGAAGATAACGGCGGGGGCATTCACTATCGCCGTTGAGGCATTGTCCTGTGTTAGTTGGTTTAGTGTAGACGGTGGTTTTGAACCCATGGTCGTTCAGAGCTACGAGGATGTCGAGGAAGGGGAGTTGTCCATTGTTTGATTTTTCAAAGGTGAAGTTAAGTCCGGAGGAGGTCATGAAGCGACGCTGGAGCTCCTCTAGTTCGTGAAGGTCCTTGATTTGCACGAAGATGTCATCCACGTATCTACAGTAGACGGCGGGTCGTTGGGCAGCTAGGAGCTCTTCCTCGATGGTACCCATAAAAAAAGTTCGCAAAAAGAACTCCTAGGGGGATGCCCATCGCCACACCGTCTATCTGCTTGTACATGTTGCCCTGGGGGCAAAGGAAGGGTGCCTCCTTGGTACATAGCTCCAGCAGTGTTTTCAGGGCCTTCTCCGGAATGTCCAGTGTTGGTGTATCAGGGCAATGGTATATTCGACGTAGAATCATGTCAATGGTCCTATCCACTGGCACGTTGGTGAACAGGCTTTCTACATCGAGGGAGGCGATTGTGTGGTTGTTGTTCCGGAGGTCCTCTCGTAAATATTTCCAAGAAATCGTGGGCTGAGTTAAGGTTGTATTGGCAGGGCACGTAGTGGGTGAGGAGGTTGTTCAGGGCCTTGGCGATCTGGTAGGTGGCAGTGGGGATCTGGGAGATGATGGGGCGGAGGGGGTTCCCAGGTTTGTGTGTTTTGATGGTTCCGTACGCATAACCAGTGGTGTATTCTCCGACGAGTATTTTAAGGTGGACCCCTCCTTGTTTGGCGTTGATGGCGGTGATGGTGGTGTTGGCAGTACGTTTGATTTCGACGGTTGGGTTGCGGGTGATCCTTTTAAATTTGGTGTTGTCACTTAAGATGACGTCCATTTACCTAAGATATTCCTCCTTGTCATGAATCACGAGGCAGGAAGCTTTATCCGCACGACGGATGATGATGTTGTGGTTGTCTCTTTAATTGTTTGGCAGCTTGGAAATGTTGTTTGTTGAGGATTTTGCTATGGTGAGTTCCTCTGGTTTTGGCAGCTTCAGCGAGGAGAGTGGGTTGTAGGGCGGGAGTAATGGTGACCTTGCCATCCTTCTTGAGTCGTAGGATTTCGTCCAGGAGGATTTCCGTTTCTAGGCGTTTCCGGTGGGGCCCAGGTTTGGAGCTGTAGTGGCAGTTGAGGCCCTTGTTGAGGAGGTCTTCTTGGTCCAGGGTCAGAATGGTGTTAGTCAGGTTTATGTATCCTTTTGTTGATTTGGGAAGTTTTATGTTTCCGCCATAAACACGGGCAAGCTTTTTTATGGTTGTGTTTTCGGCTTGTCTTCTGTGTTCTTCAAGGAGTTGTTCGAGGGCTGTGTTGATTTCGGCTTTGAGGTGGTCTGGAGGGGTATCGTCTTCCCAAATCCGTAGAAGAGCATCTCGTTCTTTACGAAGGTTGTTGGCGAGCTCTCGTTTTTCAATTATTTCGTCGTTCACCAGTTCTTCACGAAACTGGAGGGTGCTGGTGCGATGTCTGGCATTCTCTTGAAGTTTTATGTTAGTATAGCCTGGTAATAAATTTTCTTTAATACATACAAGGTTGAAAGAAATGGCAATTTCTGCGTTGGAAATTTTATTATTCAAAGTTTCCAGGTCTCTGATGAGTTTTCGCTGGGTGGCAGGAAGTAAATGAATGAGATTAGCAAAATTCATAGTGGTACAGGGTTACATTAATGTACATGATGATACAGGATATACGACGCATTTCACTGGACAACCAGCATTATCAAGTAAGGATAGAATGATATAAAAGGTAAACAGGAAGGGTATATATAGAGGGTGTGGATCAGAGGAGGCGAAAATCAGGGGGCAAATGTCTGCTATTGGTGGAGGGCTATTCTAGAAGTGTAAAAGAGAGAACCGCTTCACGCAGGCGCACTGGATGCGGGAAGGTGGTGGTCGGGTGGCGGGGTCGAAGCTGATTGGCTGCGTGTCGAGGGGCGTGGCCTAAGTTGCGTAGTATGTGTGGTGCCGGCAGAAGACGAAGCTGAAGGAGGTAGTGCGGGGGGCTGCGTCAAGGGCACCGGGGGGCGAGGGGGGGCGTTAGGTCCTGTAGGATAGTGCCTTTTGGCAGAAGGAAGGATCTGAAGGTCCAGAGTTTGGTTGTTGATGTTGGGATGTAAGGCTTGGATATATAACGCTTCGAGTATAGGTAATCTCCTTGGGTCACTTTCTTTATCGAGTATGGTGGTGTGTTTCTCTAACTCGTTGCGTGTGAGGTTGGGGTGGTTAGGGGTGAGATAGTGGTCTTACCGGCCAAAGGCCGGTTCCTCTTAAAATTGCAGGCTCGCTATCGCTCGCCAGGAGATAATCGACACCTAAATGTCACGAAAGGTCTTAAAATGGACAACGAAATGGGGCGAAAGGTGTTAAAATCGCCAAACTAATGGGCCGAATGTCTTATAATCACAAAACTAGTGGGGCTAAACATTAGGGAGAAGGGGGTCCAGAAAAACGGTCTTCCTCCCCTTAAAGTTAGTTTCCAGCCTGGCCCTCATCGGTATTCCAGCCGCCCACACACCGCCCCACCCCCTCACCCACCCCCACACCCACAGATAAGCAAGTCCTATAAACAACAAGCAACCACCACCTAAACATTTTATAAACAAAATAATGTTCTGCTCTATGGAAGGTTTGATTGAATTACGAGGATTCCCAGAGTCAGAAGGGAGACCAAAATATTACGTTTGCCTCCAGGGGGGCCCTATTTTATAATCTGGTTGGACAGCGTTGGGAAGGACAGGAATATAAAACAATAAAGAGAGAAAGTAAAGGGTTACGTAATAGGAGAAGAAAATGAGTTATGGTTAGAAAAATGAAAACAAACTCTTCTGGATTATTAAGCCAGCAGACTGTAAGTCAAGGATAGCGTTAAAACTGGAGTCCCTTTTCGAGAAGTCCAGTCCCTTGCCATTGGGAAGAGCAGTTTTAAGTTGGTCTGTAGGATTAAGTGGTCGACCATAAACTTGGTGAGTGATATTTTAGTGGTAACTCACCCGCCGAGACTCGAACCCACACACTTTTGTGGAGTTGGTTCGCCAGTTGATATCGTACCTATAGTCTGTTCGCTGTAAGTTGGCGAAAAATCATGACCTCTAACCTCTATAACTAAAAAACGACTACAGTAATCGAGGTAATATGTCTATCATTTGGGAAGAGTAAGTCATGGAATTGATGTGGAAATTTACAGCCAATTCGCTCTAGCCCTTTTTGAGTTACAGAGGATTGAGGTCATGATTTCTCGTCTACTTACAGCGAATAGACTATAGCCGGATGGCATACATTTATATATAGTATGTCCTCATTATAGCCGGATGGCATACATTTATATATAGTATGTCCTCATTATAGCCGGATGGCATACATTTATATATAGTATGTCCTCATTATTCTGAAAAGGAAAAAAACAAATTACTTGGACATGTTTATTCGTGGTATTTAGTATTTTATTTCATATGGCACCATGTGCTTGGTAACCCTATCATGGAAACAGACCTCCTTTGCTCTCACACATACATATGGCACCATGTGCTTGGTAACCCTATCATGGAAACAGACCTCCTTTGCTCTCACACATACATATGGCACCATGTGCTTGGTAACCCTATCATGGAAACAGACCTCCTTTGCTCTCACACATACATATGGCACCATGTGCTTGGTAAGCCTACCATGGAAACAGACCTCCTTTGCTCTCACACATGCATATGGCACCATGTGCTTGGTAACCCTATCATGGAAACAGACCTCCTTTGCTCTCACACAACATATGGCATCATGCGCTTGGTAACCCTATCATGGAAACAGACCTCCTTTGCTCTCACACACACATATGGCATCATGCGCTTTGTAACCCTATCATGGAAACAGACCTCCTTTGCTCTCACACAACATAATGGCATCATGCGCTTGGTAACCCTATCATGGAAACAGACCTCCTTTGCTCTCACACAACATATGGCATCATGCGCTTGGTAACCCTATCATGGAAACAGACCTCCTTTGCTCTCACACAACATATGGCATCATGCGCTTGGTAACCCTATCATGGAAACAGACCTCCTTTGCTCTCACACAACATATGGCATCATGCGCTTGGTAACCCTATCATGGAAACAGACCTCCTTTGCTCTCACACAACATATGGCATCATGCGCTTGGTAACCCTATCATGGAAACAGACCTCCTTTGCTCTCACACAACATATGGCATCATGCGCTTGGTAACCCTATCATGGAAACAGACCTCCTTTGCTCTCACACAACATATGGCATCATGCGCTTGGTAACCCTATCATGGAAACAGACCTCCTTTGCTCTCACACAACATATGGCATCATGCGCTTGGTAACCCTATCATGGAAACAGACCTCCTTTGCTCTCACACAACATATGGCATCATGCGCTTGGTAACCCTATCATGGAAACAGACCTCCTTTGCTCTCACACAACATATGGCATCATGCGCTTGGTAACCCTATCATGGAAACAGACCTCCTTTGCTCTCACACAACATATGGCATCATGCGCTTGGTAACCCTATCATGGAAACAGACCTCCTTTGCTCTCACAACATATGGCATCATGCGCTTGGTAACCCTATCATGGAAACAGACCTCCTTTGCTCTCACACAACATATGGCATCATGCGCTTGGTAACCCTATCATGGAAACAGACCTCCTTTGCTCTCACACAACATATGGCATCATGCGCTTGGTAACCCTATCATGGAAACAGACCTCCTTTGCTCTCACACAACATATGGCATCATGCGCTTTGTAACCCTATCATGGAAACAGACCTTTGCTCTCACACAACATATGGCATCATGCGCTTGGTAACCCTATCATGGAAACAGACCTCCTTTGCTCTCACACAACATATGGCATCATGCGCTTGGTAACCCTATCATGGAAACAGCCCTCCTTTGCTCTCACACAACATATGGCATCATGCGCTTGGTAACCCTATCATGGAAACAGACCTCCTTTGCTCTCACACAACATATGGCATCATGCGCTTGGTAACCCTATCATGGAAACAGACCTCCTTTGCTCTCACACAACATATGGCATCATGCGCTTGGTAACCCTATCATGGAAACAGACCTCCTTTGCTCTCACACAACATATGGCATCATGCGCTTGGTAACCCTATCATGGAAACAGACCTCCTTTGCTCTCACACAACATATGGCATCATGCGCTTGGTAACCCTATCATGGAAACAGACCTCCTTTGCTCTCACACAACATATGGCATCATGCGCTTGGTAACCCTATCATGGAAACAGACCTCCTTTGCTCTCACACACATATGGCATCATGCGCTTGGTAACCCTATCATGGAAACAGACCTCCTTTGCTCTCACACAACATATGGCATCATGCGCTTGGTAACCCTATCATGGAAACAGACCTCCTTTGCTCTCACACAACATATGGCATCATGCGCTTGGTAACCCTATCATGGAAACAGACCTCCTTTGCTCTCACACAACATATGGCATCATGCGCTTGGTAACCCTATCATGGAAACAGACCTCCTTTGCTCTCACACAACATATGGCATCATGCGCTTGGTAACCCTATCATGGAAACAGACCTCCTTTGCTCTCACACAACATATGGCATCATGCGCTTGGTAACCCTATCATGGAAACAGACCTCCTTTGCTCTCACACAACATATGGCATCATGCGCTTGGTAACCCTATCATGGAAACAGACCTCCTTTGCTCTCACACAACATATGGCATCATGCGCTTGGTAACCCTATCATGGAAACAGACCTCCTTTGCTCTCACACAACATATGGCACCATGCGCTTGGTAACCCTATCATGGAAATAGACCTCCTTTGCTCTCACACAACATATGGCACCATGCGCTTGGTAACCCTATCATGGAAATAGACCTCCTTTGCTCTCACACAACATATGGCATCATGCGCTTGGTAACCCTATCATGGAAATAGACCTCCTTTGCTCTTACACAACATATGGCACCATGCGCTTGGTAACCCTATCATGGAAATAGACCTCCTTTGCTCTCACACAACATATGGCATCATGCGCTTGGTAACCCTATCATGGAAATAGACCTCCTTTGCTCTCACACAACATATGGCACCATGCGCTTGGTAACCCTATCATGGAAATAGACCTCCTTTGCTCTCACACAACATATGGCACCATGCGCTTGGTAACCCTATCATGGAAACAGACCTCCTTTGCTCTCACACAACATTATGGCATCATGCGCTTGGTAATCCTATCATGGAAACAGACCTCCTTTGCTCTCACACAACATACCCCTCCAATGATCATCACATGGGGCTAAACATGGACAGCTCACTTTAAGGGGGTACTACTCGCTTTTTCTGGAACCCCTTCTCACTCATGTTTAGCATATTCGTTTTGAGATTTTATGACGTTCATTTCGTTAGTTTGGCGATTTTGAGACCTTTCGCCTCATTTGTTTTTCAATATTAAAACCTTTCGTGCCCTTTAGGTGTCAATTTTTTCCTGGCGAGCGATAGCGAGCCTGTATTTTTAGAAGGGCCGGGACATTTTTCTACCGAAAAATGGACAAATTTATCTTGAAATTGGATCTAGGGGGTGTTTTTCTAAGCTTGATGGTGGTATAGCGAGGAAACTAAAAAATAAATAAATAAATAAATATATAGACCAAAAACCAAGCACTACCCCCTTAAAGCCGGTGCAATCAGAGTGATATTTACATCTGACGCCCATAATTCTGTAAATAATACAGGCGACAATACCCTCGCTCCGGAATTCTGATCGACCTGGTCCACATGTTCCCTCTATTTTCTGGACACTAGCTACCATCGAGGCTACACGGGAACATGACATCTGGTGATACGTACTGCTAATAAAATTCGATGTATTTTGCTAATATTTTTTAGCTGAGAAACAGTATCTTCAAGATGAGAATTTGAAATAACTAAAATACTATAATAAAAAGAAAAAGAAATAATGGATAAAACTAGGCGCAACAATAGTATAACCAAAGGAAACAAATACATAAATGTGGTACTTAGAAACCTTACATATATTAACTGAAAGTTAGGGAAATGAAAATGTGAATAATATTACGCACAAATCATCTGAATCAAAGATTGCTTACAAATAATAACTGATAAAATAATATGGAAGAGTAGGATATAATTCAGGAAATTCATACGAAGATCTGACCTCTGTAAATCAAAAAGTGCTATGCAAATTAGCTGTATATTTCCACACCTGTTCCCTGGCGGACCCTTCCCAAATGGTAGAAATGTTAGCTCGATTACTCTAGTTGTTAGTGAGTTATAGATGTTTATGTTCAAAAGTTTTGGTCTACTTATTTGGAATAGGGTAGAGTAATATTATAAGATCATTTTCCACAGGTATCGGTAACTATACTGAAGTTAAAGAATTTTAAACAACATAGGTATTTTTTTAAAGTTATTTAATACTGCGCCGCCTCGTGAAGTTTGCCGCGGTCTTACAACAAAAACTCAGGTGAGGTTTTTCACAGATTTCAGGTTAAGGAAACCATAGTGGCGGTCTGAAAGTAGATTGTGCAATGACAATTGTCTACATATATTGAATTAAGCATAGATAAAGAAACTTTACAGATGCAAGATATGAGAACAATTATATCATAGTTGGAGGGTTAAGATCAATCACCATTCTTCGGGACAGGTTCAGTGAGAGCAAACTTCCAGCAGGACTGTAAAATAATAGAGGAAAGACAGAGACGGAAACATTTGCATAGGCAGGGAGTCAGCGCAGAAGATAGGATTTTAGTACAACAGTAGGACCACCATCTATTCCGTATGTCTTCTTACTATTAAGCCCAGAGAGAGACCCGAAAGTAATTCCTTAGAAGAGATTAATATTTTAGGCATAGGTGAGAGAGAGGGGGGTTGAGAGGGAGGAACAACACTAGAATAATCCCAAGTAAAGTTTTGAGCTAAAGTTTGAGGAGAGAGTTCCACTATGTTAGAAGAAGAAGTGACAGTGTGCCATTGGAGTGGAAAAGTAAAGGGAAAGACAAGGAAGTAGAATTAATGGAGAGTTTTTGTATAGATGCCAAAATGCCTGGCAAGAGCTAGGGTAAGAAAGTTCAATACATTTGTTATTGAAGAAAACAAATGTTGAACACAAAATTAGTCTTGATTGCGGGCAGAAACCTAAATAGTACAAGATTCTTGAGTTTCAAGGCAACGGCACTGTTTGAATGCGTCCTCCTAATTGCGGACAGCATTAACAAACGTGAGTAGACCAAGATTTTTTGCATTAGATTGAGAGAAAGAAAATGGAATGTATGCCTCCATGCTCGAAATCATTACGTCAGTAATGCATTTGGCACACTCCGAACAATGGAAGCAAAAATAATTTAAGGGAAACCAAAGAAGTACTGCGTAGGAGCCTCCCAGTCGGCAGCACTAAAGTGCCACAAACGTCACAGCCCGGGAGTATCAGATGGCCTCACTAGAAAGATAGGACAGGTAACAGAGATAATGTTATGATTGGAGGAGCCCAACGGAGAGATGGAGCTTTTTTTTTTTTTTTTTCTTTTTAAGAGACAATGAACGGAGGAAGGAAAAACACAGATAAAACAAAAAGGTCCATGTGCCTAAAGGCATCCTCCATTCATAAAATGTTTGTAACAACTGGATTTAAACTTTTGTAGATTGTAAGTTTGTGGAAAGCAACTCGAGGGAAGTGAATTCCAAAGAGTAGTAGTTCTAGGGATAAATTAATTTTGATAAGCTAGGGGAAGGGGTAGACAGAGAACCAGATGGAAGGATGAGATCTGAAAGTTTGCTAGGGTGGGATGGAACAGATTAACATCTGACCGGTTAGAGTGGCAATGTTTGGGAGAGGCCTTTGCCCTACAGTGGACTAACTCAGACTGAAGATGGTGATGATGATGATGATGAAATATGAGCTAGTAAAGGCCAACTTTCTCACCCCCCATTCGTTCATATTAGTGTTCCTAAAACTTGTGTGAGAAAACAGAGGCTACTCAGACTTTAGAACCTTAGCCCCGCGTGAATATCGAGCGAAATGTATTGGTACAGTCGGATACCATAGTCTCTAGCCCACTCATAAATATTCGTGGACTGCACCCATTTATAATTATGGAAGTAAATCTCTGGAAACGAATATATGAATATAATTGTCTATACATCAACTACAAAACTATATATACTATTTATTGAAAAGTAAGTTCTATCCAAAAATCAATCCAGTTAGTTATAATTCCATACAGAAAAACATAAGGGGTCCACTAAACATAAGGGGTCCACTAAACATAAGGGGTCCACTAAACATAAGGGGTCCACTAAAACATAAGGGGTCCACTAAACATAAGGGGTCCACTAAAACATAAGGGGTCCACTAAAACATAAGGGGTCCACTAAAACATAAGGGGTCCACTAAAACATAAGGGGTCCACTAAAACATAAGGGGTCCACTAAACATAAGGGGTCCACTAAAACATAAGGGGTCCACTAAAACATAAGGGGTCCACTAATTCCTCTGAGTGGGCTAGAGACTATGGTATCTGACTGTACAGTCGCGCTAATAAGTGATGTCTCGGTACCAAGTATGTTTTGATCAATAATTGGTATGAGCAATATCTTAACTTCATTTCTTCATATCGGGTGAAAAATATAAACATGTTCCTACACTTACCCACCCTATTCAACATCTGACAGACATTATTACAGCACAGAGCAAGCTAAACGTAATGACAGCTGGGACATGACTTATTAGCGCGACCGAACGTTTGATGGGGAGGTGGTCAACAAGATACGAATGTCGATTGTCTTACAATATTGACCAAGAAGCAGTGATATTTATTTGGGTATGCCATGAAGGTGCTGCTGAAATTTCGTCAAGTTCATTAATGAATTCAAATCTTAAGGGGGGATGGTTCACTTTTTGGGCGATTTTTGATTGTATTCATTATTTTTCTACTTTCCTCCCTAGACCTCCATCAAATTTAAAAACAAAACATCCATTAGATCCCCCTTCTAGATTAATTTGTAAATTTTTCGGTAGAAAATTTTCCCGGCCGGAGGCCGGTTCTTCCAACATTACAGGCTCACTATCGTTCGCCAGGGAAAAAATCGACACCTAAATAGCACGAAAGGTCTAAATATTGCCGAAAAATGGGGCGAACGGTCTTAAAATCGACTAACTAATGGGGCAAACATCTTAACATCTGAAAACTAATGGGGCTAAACATGAGGGAGAAAGTGGTCCAGAAAACCGGCCCATCTATTGTTATAATCGATGCACAAACAGACAGACACAAAGGCAGACACAACCACAAGAGTGATTACAATAAGTATGTACCAAATACAGTAATAATATATAAAACAAAAATGGTGGGAAAGAAAAGAATTAACTGAAGGTCTTGGCAGGCAGTCTTGAATACAAATTGAGTCACGCCTTCTTGAGTCAAGGGGAATAAAGGGTATATATATTATATATATATATTATAGTTATGGCTGTGCTTTAGGAATGTAACTTAACCATTATTCTATGGTTCTGCCCAATGACTGCTTCAGTCCTTCGTTTAGCTACACACAGCTACACACTGACACTAGAATTATTATATTTTTAACCCCTTCTGTACCAGCGACGTCTTTTATACTTGATTTTAGCTACTTTTAGACGATTTTATGAAGCTTAGGAAGGATATATGGTAGCTAGAAGGATTAATTGAAATAGTCTGTAGTCTTTGAATGGCTACACGTCCTTCCTAAGCTGAATAATATCGTCCAATAGTCTCCAGAATATAATGAAAAGGACGTCCTTGGTACTATACGGGTTAACTAATACAAAAGGAAAGCCTACACACACGTGCGAAAATTACATAAGGAAGCACATTCATATAAATATACTGTATACTGTAGTTTGGTCATTCATATAAATATACTGTATACTGTAGTTTGGTCATTCATATAAATATACTGTATACTGTAGTTTGGTCATTCATATAAATATACTGTATACTGTAGTTTGGTCTTTGAATTATAAGTATATTGTACATGATCAGTACATGTGTGTGTATCTGAAGGATATTTATGTGTCGTGTTATATCAATATTTGGTGTAGGTACCGGCATAAAACATGAAAAAAAGGAACGGTAATTTTGTATTAATACCCTCATTAATATTATTACCATTTATTGTATAGAGCACAGCCGCTGTCACATTATAAGAATTAATGGCTTCCCTACGACAAACGATTTAGGAACGAGTATCTATTTTTAATCGTTCATATTTTGTTATATTATATACAGTATATATATATATACATATATAATTTATATAAATATATATATATATATATTCACAGAAATATATAATTAAAGAAAATTAAAGAGAGAGAGAGAGAGTGCAGAGCACTGCACTTAACCGATTCAGTACCAGTGACGTCCTTTTAACTGGGTACTGTTAAACGATTTTAATCTGTTTCAAAAAGGACCTCCAACAATTAACAGGCTTCAAACACTTTCACTTAACCATTTTTACTACCACAGATCCTTCCTAAGGTGCACAAAATAGTCTAAATATTGCTAGAATAACATTGAAAAGACGTCACCGGTACAGAAGGGATTAAGAGTTGACTGACAATAGAAGAACAGCTAGAGTTGTGTGTATGTGTGTGTCTTCCAGTGGTTGAATTTGGTTATTACTACTCCCTTATTGTTGGTATCCTTAGAGAGGAATATATTAATGGATACATTGATACTTCAAAAAGCAATTCATAGCATAATTCTCGTATAAGCTTCTTGAGTGTAGTACTAGACTATGACATTCGAATCCCGGTAGGATCACATGCTTTCGTTAATTTCATTGTGAGGTGTTTGGTGTTGGGAGTGAAATTAATAAATTATATTATCAATAGGTTCAAGAATATTTCGTAGCGAGGTCGGTCTTATGTGATAAATAAAATATTTTTTCCTTTCGCTTAAGCATTAGGCAATTCATAGTGAAAGATTACATTAATATCCAGTATTCGACAAATGGATAACAATCTTGTACATGCGCTGTACATATAGCGGTCTTGATGTTGTAATGGTTAGAGTGTTTATGATCTGTATGTGGTAACCCAGGTTCGAATCATGGTAGGGTCACATGCTTTCATTAATTTCATTGGGAGGTGTTTGGTGTTGGGAGTGAAATTAATACATTAAATTTATCTGAATTTATATGAAACATTGCAAAGGTGCTCCCTTCCTTCTCGAAATTTATGAAGTTGATACACAGATAACTCCTAATATCCTATGTTGATACACAGATAACTCCTAAGTTGATACACAGATAACTCCTAATATCCTATGTTGATACACAGATAACTCCTAATATCCTATGTTGATACACAGATAACTCCTAAGTTGATACACAGATAACTCCTAAGTTGATACACAGATAACTCCTAATATCCTATGTTGTTCTGAATGTAGACTAAGGTGACTACAATCATTTAGTGCGTTATATTTTATTTATTATACAGTACAACAAATATGCAATATATCAAGGAATTGCTGTGCCAACAGTGATGTATGGGGCTGAGACATGGCCTCTGAAAGCAAAGGAGATAAGAAAGCTGGATGTGGTGGAGATGAGCTGTTTGAGGAGTATGTGGGGAGATACTCGCAGAGACAGATTAAGGAATGAAGAGATACGTAGGAGAGTGGGGAAGCAGGAACATTTGTCGGCCAGAGTGTACAGAAGGGTGCTGAGCTGGTATGGTAATGTTGAACGAATGGAAGATGAAAGGCTTACAAAGAGAATATGTGAGTCAGATACAAGGGGAGATAGAGGGGTAGGAAGACCCCCATTGAGATTGAGAGACTGTGTAGGACAAGCTTTCAAATATAGAGGAATGACTATAGATCAGGCAAGGGAAGTGGTAATAAACAGGAATAAATGGAGAATGCTTGTGATTAGATGAGTGAAAACATGGTCATTTGGGTGAATGGGATGGGCGCCAGTTGGCCTAGATAATAGTCCGTCAGGCGCCTGGCCCAGGGAGCCGGTAAATATGAAGGGTGCACCTGGAAGTGTGGTAGGCGGGCTTGTGGTTTCGGCTTTGCTGCATGTCTGCCTGCTGAGACCGGAACTTCTCCAGGTTGTCGGGGGCCGGGGGAGTGCTGGAGGGACCATGGTGATCCCTGGTCCGGGTCCTGGGTGACCTAGATGTGTGTGAATTTGTGTTTTGTTTTTGTGTGTTCATTGTTTTTTTCTGTTGTGTTGTGTTGTCTCTGTTCGGGTTCTGTCTCGAGTCGGCCACCCCCAGAAAAAAGAAGTGGGGAATGGACAGGAGTAAATAGAATAGAATGGAAAACATAATTGAACTACAAATATCGAAATTTGAGTGCAGGTGTCAAGCACTTATCAGTCCCTCTTTCTAATGCATTAATACGATTTTCGCAATTGTCCAGGCATAAGAAAAAGTATGATAACCATTCCGTTGGACTTGGCCGGAGTGGCAAACAAAATATGGTGATTTTACACAATAAGTAGGAGGAATCTGAAAGGCCCGCTTAGAGGAGTCACATTATCGCTGGAAATATCATGGCAGCGCTGATTGATTTTTTACTAAGCTTCTTAATTCTGGGAGAGTGGGTGATGGTTTATCTGCCCGTCTATCGGCGAATACATTAACATAATTATGATATATTTCATTTCAGACACGTAGAGAAGTTAATCATTTATGTATTTAGCAATATTCGTGTTGTAAGATTATCCGTCATTCAGTGTCCGTATATAGTAATTTATAGTTGTGTAATTAACTATAATTATGTCCCGTGTTGAACTGGGTGCGAAAGGAATTTAGCCCTCCCGAAAATCCCCAGGCCTGCCCCATGGCCTGGCCCAGTTTCGAACCCTGGTTAGGAGCCTCAGTAGGTCTACTAGACTCACACGCTACCACTGTACTACCACGGACGTACAATAGGATAGCATAGCAACCTTAGTTCTCCTTGAAAGAACCAGGTGATAGTCTCGTGGTGATTCACGTGGTGGGTTTATTAGACTTCGCCACCAACGACTATTTTACGCTATCCCAGACGTCAACTCGAGTAGTACTGTGGTTGCGGGATTTTGAGGGTACATGGTATTACTTATTTATAAATGGCGATGGGCTGGTCTATCAGAGTGAGACCTGAGCGATCTCTGCCATACCCATAGCTTACTCTGACTGTTCCTTTTACTTATATATTTTATAGATCTCAAGTGACGGTGTCTCTTCCGTGGATTGACCTCCCAATCTACCAAGATTGGAAGCTAATGCGTCACATTATTCCTTTGCCCCTCAACTTTCTCTTCATAATTGCTGAGGCGCACAGGGCCCGGGGTGGGGCTTTGGTTTCCCGGGCGTTTACGCACCCTCTCAGCTCCCCGCCATGGAGTGGCTTCGGTCACCCAGGCTTTATTGTGGTCGGCAGGGAGGGTTCTGTGGGGGCGCTCGTTTATGGCCTTGGCCTTACTCGGGGCCTTGGGGCTGTTCGGCCAGGCAGCTTGGGGAACAACAACAACAACAACAACAACTTATTTATAAATATTTGGGTGGTGTGTGGTATAAGTGGTAGCGCACTTGGATCAAAACCAAAAAGACCTGGGTACTGTGGTAGTACTGTGTTCCCTAGCCCCCTGGGGGTTAGGGAATTGAATATGCCCCACGTGCCTTCTGCGTGTCGTAAGAAGCGACTAAAGAGGTTGGGTCGGTGGGCTTGCGACCCCCACCCGGAAAAAATATCTAAGCAAAGAAAAACGAACGAACAGCCTCGGATGCGGACGGAACCAACGTTGACGAACCACGACCGACTAAGGACATGCCTTCGGACATTCTGAGAATGGCTACGTGGAATGTTAGTGGCATGAATGATGGCACAAAAGAGAGAGAGGTTCTGGAAGTGTTAGTAAATGCCAGGCTGGATGTATGTGGAATGACAGAGACCAAATGGAAAGGTTCAGATGTGAGAGAGTGGGAGTGTGGAATGGGTGTGTGTGCTGCAGTGAGTGAAGGAACAGCGAGAGAAGGTGCGTGTTTGTTTGTAAGTAGCAAATGGAAGGAATGTGTAAGAGAGTATGGGTCTGTGGGTTCAAGGATTGTGTGGGTGAGAATGAAAGTAGGAATACAAACGTGGGTGATTGTATGCGTGTATGCCCCGACAGAGGATATACTTGAAAGAAAGAAAGAGGAGTTCTGGATGAATGTGGAGGCGTGCCTGGAGAAGTTTGACAAGAACGAAAGAATATTTCTGATTGGGGATATGAATGGTAAGGTGGGTGATAAGAAAGTTGAGGGAGTGGTGGGAGGGTGGGGGGTACCATCAGAGGTGAATGGGAATGGTAGTGCACTTGTGGACGTATGTGTGGGGAGGAGGCTGTGGATAGCCAACACCTTATTCCGACACAGAATGATCCACAGGTACACGTGGAAACGAATGTTGACGATGAAGGATAAGACAGTGGTGGAACGAAAGTCATTGATTGATTATGTATGTGTGGATGAACGAATAAAGAAATCTGTGATGGATGCTAGGGTGTATAGGGGTATTGGAGGGGGTCTGTCTGATCATTATGTAGTGGTAGCTAAGGTTAGGATACAAAAGAAGTGGGTGAGGAGAGCTGGAGGGAGGCGAGAGGAGGGTGGAATGGTGAGGAGGGTGGAGAGGTTGCAGGAGGAGGAAGTCAGGGAGGAGTACAGGAGAGCAGTGGAAAGACGACTAGGTGGGTTCGACCTGGAAGTTATGGAGGAAGTGGAGGAGATGAGCATGGTGTTTAAGGATGAGATCTGTGCAGCATGTGAGGAGGTGTGTGGAGTGAGGAGAAGAGGGAGGGGAGTGAAAGGTACAGCATGGTGGACAGAAGAGGTAAGAATAGCTGTTGAAGAAAAGAAGAAAGCATATAGAGAGTGGTTGGGTAGTAGAGGGGATGAAGATTCCGAGAGACAGAAACGAGCGAGGTACGTGGAGAGTAAGAGGGTGGTGAAGAGAGTAGTGAAGGAAAGTAAGATAAGAGAAGATGAGGAATTTGGAAGGAATCTGAGTGTAAAATGGAGGGAGTGTAAGAAACTGTTCTGGAAAGAAGTCAAGAAAGTTAGGGAAGGTAGCAAGGGAAACAGTAAGGGTGTGAAAGATAAGAATGGGAGAATGCTAGCCGAGAAGCAAGAGAGAGTCGAAAGATGGAGGTAGTACTTCAGTGAGTTGCTAAATGTAAGGAATGAAGAGCCAGCAAACATAGCTGGATATGGTATGGGAGGGAGAAGAAGAGAAGTAGTGGAGGGGGAGGTGGGGATCAGGAGGTCAGAAGTGTGGGAAGTCATGAAAAGAGTGAAGTTGGGGAAAGCACCAGGAACAGATGGAGTGTGTGGGGAAATGTTGAGGTATGCTGGTGAGATAGTGATAGAATGGGTATGGAAAATGTGCAAACTAGCATGGGAGAAGGGGAGTGCACCCGATGACTGGAAGACTGGCATAATAGTCTCCCTATATAAGGGCAAAGGGGAAAGAGGAGTGTGTGGTAACCACCGAGTAATATGTCTTCTAAGCGTAGTAGGGAAGGTATACAGTAGGGTAGTGATTGAGAGAGTGAGAGTGAGAACGGAGAAATGGATAGGCGACGAGCAGGGAGGTTTTAGGAAGGGAAGAGGATGTGTAGATCAGATTTTTACCCTGAATTGTGTTGTGGAGAAGTATCTGGAGAAGAAACAAAAGGAGTATGTTTCGTTTATGGACTTGGAGAAGGCCTTTGACAGAGTGGATAGAGAAGGTTTGTGGAAAGTACTAAGAATATACGGAGTAGAGGGCAAGTTGCTGAAAGCAGTGAAGAGCATGTATAAGTACAAAGGAGTACAAAGGAGTACAAAGGAAATCAAGCAACAACAGATCTAGTGACCCTTCTAGGTTGCTTGTCCTCCAAAACACTGAGGATCAAGTGTCCAAACAGTGGTTTAGAGTGGGTAAGGGAACATTGGAAAGGGAATTACTGCCCTGGAACTAATGTCCGTGGCAGGATTAGGAAGTTAGTAGGGGACAGATGGGTTAGTAACTGAGGGGGGGATAAAATAAAGTTATTCATTTACAAATGCAGTCAGTCGCGGGTTTGATGCGAGATATTTGTCTAGGCGGAGTTTAAATGAATCAACGGTGATGCAGTCTATAACGTTTCGGGGAAGCCCATTCCACAAGTTGACAACTCGATTGAAGAAGAAATTCTTAGATTCGTGTGAGTTAAAAGATTTACCAATAATTTTGCAACCGTTTCCCCGCGTGTAATTAGATTGGTCGATAGCGAAGTACTTACTACAGTTCATATTGTCGATGCCTTTGATGATTTTGAACACTTGAATTAAGTCACCTCTTAATCTGCGCTGGGTTAAAGGAAATAGATTTAATTCTCTAAGACGCTCTTCGTATGGTTTGTTCTTTAGGCTAGGTATCATTTTGGTAACTCTACGTTGAACTCGTTCTAGCTTGTTTATATCTTTTTGGTAATAAGGGCACCAGGATTGAACGCAGTATTCCAGAAGAGGGCGGACTAATGAATTGTAAAGGGTTAGGATAACTTCTTTGGATTTATGCTCAAATGACCTGCCTATAAAGCCAATTATTTTGTTTGCCTTCTTAACAACTTCTGAACATTGTTGACTCGGTTTTAGGTTACTCGATATTGTTACTCCCAGATCGGTTTCTCTGTTTACATTCTTAAGCTGAGTGCCATTCATCGAATAGTTTGCTTTCTCATTTAGGTATCCGATATGTAGTACTTTACATTTATCCGCATTGAAACTCATTTGCCAAATTTGGGCCCAACATGACAATTTATCTAGATTGTGTTGCATATCGTCAACTTGTTCTTTTGAGAGTACGCTATTTGCAATTTTTGTATCGTCAGCAAATTTTGAGATTGTACAGGTGAGACCCTCATCTATGTCGTTGATGTAAATTAGAAAGAGAATTGGTCCTAGTACCGATCCCTGGGGTACCCCGCTACTTACATTGGTCCATTTTGATGCCTTACCGTTTATGACTACTCTTTGCTTTCTGTCGCTGAGCCAATTTTCTATCCATTTCAACACACCGTCTTGTATTCCATGCGCTTTTAGTTTTAGCAGTAAACGTTTGTGGGGAACTTTGTCAAAGGCCTTTTGAAAATCAAGGTATATAATATCTACAGCTTTACTCTCATCGTAGAGGTTGAGGATATCGTGGAAGAAGTCTAACAGGTTTGTTAAACAGGAACGTTTTTTACGAAAGCCGTGTTGAGTATCTTAAGTATGTTATTTTCCTCTAAGTGATTTACGAGTCTGTCTCGTATGACCGTTTCTAGCATTTTACATACAACTGAGGTTAAGCTAATTGGACGATAGTTACTGGGTAGGGATTTGCTGCCTTTTTTGAATATCGGTGTTACGTTGGCTAGCTTCCACTGATCGGGCATAGTTCCAGACTGCAAGGATTTATTGAATAGTAATGTCAGTGGTTTAGAGAGCTCATCCTTAGCTTCCTTTAGAACTCTAGGCGAGATTGTATCAGGTCCTGGCGTTTTATTTACCTTTATCTAAACAATTCAATACTTCTCTCTCTGTAACGGTGATATTGCTTAGAACATCTGAATTATCAATCTGAATCGGCGATGGTGTAGGGATATCACTGAGGTCTTGTTGTAAAAACTGATGCAAAGAAGGTATTGAGGGCATTACTCATTTGTTCTTCGTCTTTGGTGTATTCTCCATTTTCATCGACTAACGGTCCAACAGTTGAAGTAACGACTTTTTTCTTTCTGATATAACTATAGAATTCTTTCGGGTTTGTTTTACTTTGATTCGCAATATGTAACTCTAAGGTCTTTTACTTTGCTTAATTAACTTTTTGGCTTTGCGTCGTAGCTTTACAAATTTCAGCCGTTCTTCGTCATTTTGTGAGGATTTTAATCTATCATTAGCAAATTTTTAGCAAGCAGGCAGTTTGAAATATCTTTATTCCACCATTTGGGCTTATTATTATGGCCTGGACGCCGAGTTTTCGATGGTATGCAGTCTTGCACTGCTTTTAGGTAAGTGGCTTCGAATAACTTCCAAGATGTATTTATGTCGTTATTGTGAATTAAAAAGCTCCAGTCAGTTTCTTTAAACATAGCTCTAAGTTTATAGAAGTTTGCTTTCTTGAAATTAGGGACTTTTTCGATGCTACTATTTGGTTCGTTACTAGTAAACTTTAAAGTGAAAGTTATCGTACGATGGTCGCTGTTACTGAATTCATCACCAACATTCAAATTCTCTATTAATTCTTCTTTTGTTGCAAGTACAATGTCAAGAACGTTATTACCACGGGTCGGCGTTCCAACAAATTGATAAAGCGAACTCTCTTGCAAGTTCGTATTAATGATTAATTAATGATTAATGATGATTATTATTATGTATGAGGGTGCAAAGGCGGCAGTACGTGTGGAGAGTGAGCAGAGCGAGTTCTTTGACCTGAATGTTGGTTTGAAACAGGGGTGTGTGATGTCCCCGTGGTTGTTTACTGTATATATGGATGGAGTCATGAAAGAAATACTATCAAGAGCAGTGGATGTTGGTGTATCGCTGAAAAGGGAGGGAATTGAGTGGAAGCTACCTATACTGCTGTTTGCAGATGATACAGTTCTGATGAGTGATAATGAATGGGAGTTGCAGGGTCTGGTAAATGAGTTTGGAACAGTATGCGAAAAACGGAATTTGAAGGTAAATACGAGGAAGAGCAAGGTTATGGTCTTCGAAAGGGGTGAAGTCACAGAGTGTGAGGTGAAGCTGAACGGTCAGGCTATGGAGATTGTCAACTCTTTTAAGTATCTGGGCAGTGTGTTTAGTAAAGATGGGACTATGGATGAAGAAGTGCGGGAGAGGGCACAACAGGGGAAGAGGGTTGTAGGAACGCTAAGAGCAGTAACAAGAAATAGGGTGGTCAGTATGGAAGTGAAGAAGTCCTTGCATGACAGTGTGGTAATCCCGACACTGACTTACGGAAGCGAAGCATGGACGTTGGTTGAGAGACTCAGACCAAGAGTGAGAGCAGTGGAAATGAATTACTTAAGGAGTGCGTGCAGAGTTACATGGAGGGATAGACAGACTAATGAGGAAGTAAGGAGGAGGTGTGGTGTGGAGGTAGATGTGCTGGAAAGTGTGAAAAGGAACAACTTGAGATGGTTCGGCCATATGGAACGTATGGAAAGCGAAAGAATGACTAAGAGGGTGTACGAGAGCGAGGTGGAGGGACAGAGAGGGAGAAGTAGACCGAATATGAGGTGGAAGGATGGAGTGAGGAAGTACATGAACGAGGGCGGTGTTGGTTGGGGGGAGGGGCATCGACTGACTGGGGACAGAGGTGCATGGGGGCAGTTCGTTCGTGGCCACCCCTTCGGGGATCACGGCGTCAGGCAATAGATAGATAGATAGATGTCCCGTGTTGAACTGGGTGCGAAAGGAATTTAGCCCTCCCGAAAATCCCCAGGCCTGCCCCATGGCCTGGCACAGTTTCGAACCCTGGTTAGGAGCCTCAGTAGGTCTACTAGACTCACATGCTACCACTGTACTACCACGGACGTACAATAGGATAGCAACCTTAGTTCTCCTTGAAAGAACCAGGTGATAGTCTCGTGGTGATTCACGTGGTGGGTTTATTAGACTTCGCCACCAACGACTATTTTACGCTATCCCAGACGTCAACTCGAGTAGTACTGTGGTTGCGGGATTTTGAGGGTACATGGTATTACTTATTTATAAATATTTGGGTGGTGTGTGGTATAAGTGGTAGCGCGCTTGGATCAAAACCAAAAAGACCTGGGTTCGATCCAGGGAGAGTTGAGATATTTGAGAAGTCTCTTAACCCATTTCTTTGTTATTATTAATTAAGACCTTTCGTGTCATTAAGGTGTCGAGTTTTTACTGGTGAGCGATAGCGAGCATGTAATTTAGGAGGAACTGGCCTTCGGCCGGGTCATTATTTGACCGAAAAATGTACAACTTAATCTCGAAGGATGGTTTTTGGGATGGTGTTTTATAAAGAATAATATAGGTCTAGGGAGCAAGCTAAGGCAAATATATATACCGGTTGTGACGTCTACCAGCGTTGGCAGAATCGCCTCTCGTTGGCCACTAGCGCTCGCCAGGGACATCGAAATGGGCTACAGTTATCAGAGAATGTTGTTTTTTCTTTCCTAGTAATCGCATTGTCACAGACAGTCCAGTGGTGGCCTTTGTTTTTGTCTGTGACAACGGGTTATATTTTATATCAACAGTAGTGATAATAGTACCAGCGTGTGAATGAGGAAGACTTTCAGAGAGAGGAGGTAGTAAGTGTCTGTATGTACGGGTGCATTCCTGCCTCTCGCTCGCCATTGGACGGCGTGTCTGGCTGTGTCCTATGACGCCTGCTGTCTTGTGACGTCTCGGCCCGTGATTGGCCGACCATCGCGCCTTTGCGGTCTCCTGTGTAACTTACCTCCTCCATGAGGGTCCCCAGGAGCTGTCCTCATCAGGACAGTCTTGGCACGCATGCTTCTAACATCCCTTGGCATACTCTCTCCCGATCACCACCTTTATCACTGTTTCTCTCACTCGATTCTCTCTTTCCATACTCTAACCTTTATTAACTGCACAACACTCCCCTTGGGTTCTGCATACGGTTTTCATAGCTGGCCCATTGTATTGCATGCACCGTCCTCAGAGATATTTACATGTACTTAGAATTGGTTTGAGGGTTCTTAGTTAGTATAGGTTAAGAACTTTGTGTGTCTCCATTATTGATTTAGAGTTTCTGCTCTTTTATTTAATGCTAGACTGGGATAAGGTAACTGTAGTCGTTGTCTCCGATGTGTGTACGGTTTGCTTATACCTACACGACTTCGACCGGTCCTGTGGTAGCCTGCGTTGTCTTTTCGGTTGCGTCCTTTGCGAGTGCAGCATTGTGTTGACTGAGGGTTTTGGCCAGTTCCACACTTTGCTGCCTCTTTGCTTGTCTTTAGAGGGTCGCCAGGATAGAACCAGATACTTGTGATCTGGATCTATCGAGAGAGCCCCCTAATCAATTAACGTAACTTAAAGGATGCAGTCTTAAGGACATCGCTAGGCTACGAGCCTGTCTTGCTCAACCCCAGTTCCTTACCTAGAGTATCCCAGCTAGACATTATTAATCGAGTAGACACTTGTTAGTATTTAATATAAGCTCTTTGATATGTGCGCATTATTATTCACAGCATTTATTAGTGTAGGTTGTTGCTGAGCCGCACAACCATAGCAGACTGTTTCGTTGATGAGGAAGTACTTCTTTTAGTGTCGAGCATTGCTACCATTGCGCATTTATAGTCGTCTCGTGTCAGTTAACATTATATGTCCTATCTTTTAGTGTATTCGATTTACACGTGTGGTGTCCTGCCTCCTGCCTTTATATAGTTCTAAATCAGTATGAGCATCTTATGAGCATCAGACTTTCTTCAGAAGTTTCCAGGTCTATGCTGTAGGACTATACTTCAATTTCTTTCAGATAGGAGTGAAGAGTTTATTGTTGTTTAGAGTAACTGTATTGAAGCATCTTTTTATTGTATTAAATCTTGCAGTGATTTAATTGATCTTTCCATAGATTCCTTTTTATGCATTTTAACGTAACTTGCATCTTGTTTGTTATCAGGCTATACCAGCGCAGGTTAGCCTGCCCAGTTAAGGATACCCCGCTATCGCAGATTAACCCTGGAGGGGATAGGTGTTTTGTTCGCCGGCATATAAGTTCGAGGGTTTGGATCTAGCGTACCGTTGTTGCATAGTGCCCTATTACTAGTCCAATCATTGAGTGCCCTTGTTTTATTCGTAGTCCCGGTCGTAACAAATGGCGACCTTGCCTAGTATCTTATCTTAGTCGTCATAACAAATGGCGACCTTAGTCTATGATTTAGTGAACTAAGAAATAATTGCAGGATTTTTTTTGTGGAGTTTTTTTTTTGTTTAATCACCGTTTGGGGGTCGATTGTTATTTCTCACAGTTTGGCAGTGGACATTTGTTTTTGATGAATATTTTGGACACGTTGGATTTTTTTTTTTGGCAACGTAGTATAGCACTTGAGTTGTCTTCAAGCATTTTTTGAGTGAATAGTGCTACATGAGAGTTTAGGTATTTTTTTTTTTTTATAAGCGTTGAGGATTTCCAGTGGACACTATGTCGAACGACGGATCAGTGCACAGTAAGGACACAGTACGGGAAGCAGGCGAGGAGGTGGAGAAGGTGGAGTTGTCTAACGGCGTTCGGGTGGTGAACAATGAGGAGGATGCTCGGATTTATTTGGAGGAGCCTGTGTCGGCGGATCGGGTGTCGGGGCTACACCGGTACGGACTGCAGTGTGTAGCCACGGTCTTAGGGTTGTCCGGTACTAGCGGTTTGTCGGGAGGTGAGCTGGTTGCCTGGGTGCTCGGTGGGGTGCATGGGGCTTCGGGTGAAGCGGGAGCTGGGGCACCTTCTGCCCAGCCCCCATTCCACTCGACTCCTATCATGGAGCCCCCTCGGGCTCCGGAACCGGGTACGTTCCCGCAGGCCGATGCCCGCTGGCGGTTGGGTATTCACGGGGTGATTAACGGGGTGGGTCCCCAATAGTAGCACCCCCTCCTCAGGGTTTGTCTTCCGAGATGTTGTTTCAGCTCGAACTCGCCAAACTCGAGCAACGAAAGTATGAGGCTGAGCTCAGGCAGAGCAGCAGCAGCGGGAATCTGAGCTTAGGATTCAGGCTGAGGAGAGAAAGGCCATACGTGAGGCTGAGCTTCAGGTTGAGGCTACGAAGTACTGTGCAGACATAGAGCTTGAGAAGTCTCGGGTGGAGTCGACAGGGCAGCGTCTCGGTTCTTGGAATCGAGGTCTTGATCAGTCTTTATCGCACCTTCTTAAGTTAGTCCCTGCATTTGACGAGTCGGGTGTCACCGAGTTTTTCCTGCGTTTTGAGAAGAAGTGCCGGGAGCACCAATGGCCCGAGGTTAAGTGGGCAGCCCTTGTTTCCTCTAGGTTGGTTGGCAAAGGACTCAAGGCATATGATGCGTTGCCCTTGGAGTCTTGCATCGATTATGAGGTATTGATGGAAGCTGTTCTGAGGGCATACGAGTTACAACCAGAGACATATAGGTTGAAGTTTCGGGGTGTTACGAAGGGTCGTGAGTGCACTTTTCTAGAACATGCCCGGGAACTGTCTGATGCTTTGAGAAATTGGCTGAGGTCAGAGAAGGTGACGACGTTCGAAGAGCTTGAGCAGTTTTTCCTTCTAGAGAAATTTTTTAAATGCACAGGCGGCGACCTGACTTGGACCTCAAAGAGAAACATCCTAAAACTCTACAAGAGGCAGCTGAGTTGGCTGACCTGAGATTATCGCTGATTCGTGGGTGTGGGTCTGCACAACGGACCGATGCAGTTAACAAGGGGCGCAACACTCCACCCCCCCGAGTCAGTGATGCAATATTTAATAACAAAAGTAAGAGCAATGATACTAATTTTGATCACAAACCAAAAACCGTCCCGTTTAAGAAAGGTCAGGGCCCTTCCCCACCTCAGGGAAAGTCCAAGGGTGAAGTAGAGTGTTTTAAGTGTCATAAAAAGGGACATTTTGCACGTTCCTGCCCTATTAACCAACCTACAGCAGTTGTGTCTTTGGCTAGCAACATTGGGGTGTCTCTGAGGTCTTCTGCGTTTCCCCGGGGTGATATGTCAGATGCGGGGGCACAGCCAGTGAAGGAGTGCCCGGAAGGCTCGAAACCTGTCCGCGATGCTTTTTGCGACCATAGAGGGCGTGGCTGCGTGAGTTGGGCTGGTTGCAAGCATGGGATGGAGTTGTTGCGTGATACAGGTGCATCCCAGACTCTGATGAAAAACTTTACAGGCCAACCTATAAACGTGGCACGGGTAGTTGTGGTGCAGGGTATTAATGCTACACGGTCATACCCGTTGGTTCGAGTGGAGCTGGAGGTTGATGGTGTGACACGAGAGATAGATGTTGGAATCGTAGAGAAACTGCCAGTAGAGGGCGTCGACCTTCTTCTCGGCAACGACTTTGCAGTGCCTACTTCTGAGGTTCCACCCTTAGTCGTTGCCGAGAGGGCGGCCGACGTGAGTAGGGAGGGGCAGGAGTTGGTCGAGAGGTGTCAATTACAGCAGATGGCGTGTGTTGTCACTCGATCTCGTGCATCAAAGGTGTCACAGCCTATTCCTCTGTCTCTAGACCAGCGGAGGAACGGTCGGAAGGAGAAAGCTAAAGTTGGAGAAGTTTTGTGAGTTTTGATCCAGCGGCTCTTCTTGGCGATTCAGTATTAGCACCAATGTTTAGGTCCGGAGTGGCCCCAGAACCTGTCACGCTTGGTGAGGAGGTAGGGCGAGAGAAAATTCCGAGACAGCAACGTTACACACTTAAGCAAGATAGGATCGAACAGTCAGTATCGGGGGAGGCCATAAGTTGCTCCGGGAGCACTTAGATAGATTGGCTCCTTCGGATATCTGTCGGCTGCAGATAGATGATCCTGAGCTTCAGAACGTAACGGTGCGATTGAACTTGATGAGGATGGGGATGCAAAGCCGGGGGACTTCTTTCGTGTGGAGGGCATATTGTACAGGCGTTTTCTAGATCCCAGACAGAGTTGGGAGGGTGGGTCGAGAGTGGTTGACCAGTTGGTAGTGCCTAGTGTGTGCCGTGATAGCCTACTGAGGTTGGCGCATGATGTATCGTTGGCAGGGCATTTGGGTGTACGTAAGACGGTAGCATCATTGGCGAAATTGTTTTGGTGGCCAGGTATGAAGGTACATGTGGCGTCATGGGTGGCAATGTGCAGTACCTGCCAGACAGTAGGTAAACTAAACCAGTGTATTCCCAAGGCTCCGTTACACCCTATTCCTGTAATCGGGCCACCATTCAGTAAGGTTATAATTGACATGGTTGGCCCTCTATCCCCTACTAGTGCAGGCAACAAGTTCCTCCTCACAATAATAGATGTTGCCACTCGTTATCCGGATGCATACCCCATGCGAAATGGTACTGCTAAGACTGTTGTTCGTAACTTGCTATTGTACTGTTCTAGGTACGGGTACCCGCAGGAATTGCAGTCAGACCAAGGGTCCAACTTTACTTCTAACCATTTCAAACAGACCATGCAGCAGCACGGTATCAGTACAGTTGTCTCTTCTGCCTATCACCCAGAGAGTCAAGGGGTGTTGGAGAGCTGGCACTCGACTCTGAAAAGCATGCTGTGTTATTACTGTGTTGAGAATGGCAAGGATTGGGATCTTGGGTAGCCCTATGTATTATTCGCTGCTCGGGAGGTACCGGGTGAAAGCCTAGGGTTCAGTCCCAATGAGTTAGTTTTCGGACATCAGGTCAGAGGCCCCCTCAACATGGTTAGAGAAATCTGGGAGGGCACAGCAAAACCATGTTCCATGTTAAAGTATGTCCTCGAGAGTAGAGAGAGAATTCTGAGAAGCCTAGAGTTGGCAGGTAGGAATTTTGGTAGGGTCGCAAGCACTTATGAAGGACAGGTACGATGAGAAGACAAAACTCTGGAAGTTTAAGGTGGGGCAGGAGGTGATGATTCTGTTACCTCTGCCAGGTCATCCGTTGTCTGCCACGTACACTGGTCCTTATAAGGTGATAAAAAAAATCTCTGACCTAGACTATCTTGTGGCTACTACAGATAGGCGTAAAAAGAATCAGCTGTGCCATGTGAATCTGGTGAAAGTTTGTGAGGCGCCCCACTGAGCCTCTCGCTGTCCCTGTGTTGACCTGCAGCGGTCATGGAGGAGAAGGAGTGAGGGACAGTGAAGCCCAGGTGGAGGATAACTGGGAGTGTCATGTCTCTGCTGACCAGTGGGCGGGGAACTCCAGACAGGTGGCTGACGATGCTCTTGTGCACCTGCCTGAGCAACAGCGTGCAGCCGTGCAGCGCCTATTTGCTTCATATCCCACTGTGTTTGCAGAGCATCCAGGCCTCACAACTCGAGTGGTGCATGACGTGGACGTGGGAGATCACCCCCCCTTTAAACCAGTACCCTACAGAATTCCACCCATTAAACTCCCAGCCCTCAGAGCGGAGTTAGAGTATAATATGTTGGAACGGGGGCTGATTGAGAAGGGGGCAGTTAGGTGGACATCTCCTGTCACTCTGCAGCCCAAGCCTGATGGGAAGGTTCGCTTCTGCATTGACTTTCGGAGATTGAACGGGTTGACTCCCACCAATGCTTATCCCCTTCCCCGTGTTGACGATAGTGTAGACAAGATTGGTAAGGCACAGTTTCTAACTAAGGTAGACCTAGTGAAAGGCTACTGGCAGGTGCCCCTGTCTGAGCGGGCGAAGGGGGTATGCGGGTTTGTGGTTGATTAAAGCGCTAGAAGAAAAGAAAAACGTGGATGTCATTTACACCGATTTTGCTAAGGCATTTGGTAAATGTGACCATGGTATAATAGCCCACAAACTGAAAGCAAAAGGTATAACTGGGAAAATCGGACGGTGGATATACAATTTCCTCGTAAACCGAAAACAATCAGTAGCAGTAAACCAAGTCACATCTGAGCCTTCGGATGTCAAAAGCTCAGTGCCCCAAGGAACAGTGCTAGCGCCCCTTCTGTTCCTCATACTAATTTGCGACATAGATACCAACACCAGACACAGTACGGTGTCGTCTTTTGCTGATGACACAAAATTAAGCAAGATAGTAAACACACAAAAAGACACGGGCCGACTGCAGGAAGACATGAATGTAGTGTTCCAGTGGACCAGGGAAAACAATATGCAATTCAATGAGGAAAAATTCCAATTAATACGTACCGGAGATAATAATGGTGTTAAAGAAATTACAAATTACTTAACAGAATCTAACCACATAATAGAACGGAAAGACAGTGTGAAAGACCTTGGGGTATTAATGTCTGAAAATATGGGTTTCAAAGTACATAACCAGGTCAAAGTGGCGGCTGCGAAACGTCTAACGGGTTGGATTCTGCGTACTTTTAAAACACGCGGTGAAGTACCTATGATAACGCTCTTCAAATCTCTGACGTAGAGAGTGTACAAAGAAATTTCACTTCGCATATAAGTTCGATAAAACATCTACACTATTGGGAGCGTTTAAGAGCACTGAATCTGTACTCACTGGAACGTAGAAGAGAACGTTACCTAATAATATACACGTGGAAAATCGCAGAGGGTTTAGTATCAAACCTACATACTCCGATAGTCATGAAATTCAGTGATAGGAGAGGCTGGGAATGCGAAATCCACCGGATGAATAACAGGGGTGCTATGGGTTCTCTGCGAGAGGGCTGGTTATCACACAGAGGCCCACGTCTCTTCAACAAACTCCCACGGCGAGTAAGAGACATGAGGGACATCTCGTTAGACAACTTCAAGAGAGCCCTAGATGTCGAACTGCAAAAAGTGCCAGACGAGCCCATCCTCGCAAGGGAGCGAGCTGTCGCTTCAAACAGTCTACTGCACCAAATCACCACCCATAACAAGGGGCGTCGCGCTCCTTGGTGCCGCTAGAAGAGCGGCGAACACATCTAAAGGTATCTAAAGGTAAGGTATCATGGGAACACCTACCGTTGCAATGTGATGCCGTATGGCCTTAAAAATGCCCCAGCAACCTTCCAGAGTCTTATGAATGAGTTAGTAGCTGACATCCCTAACTGCACTGTCTACCTAGATGACGTTATAATCTACGATGACAACTTTGAGAGTCACTGTGAGCACATAGAAGCCTTGTTTCGGAAGCTCAGTGAGGCCAGCTTGGTGGTCAATCTGGGCAAGTGCGACTTTGTCCGGGCAACTGTGCAGTATCTTGGGTTTGTGGTCGGGTTAGGCCAGGTGTGCCCCCCCCAAAACAAGATACAGGCTATTAACCAGTTCCCCAGGCCGTCCACCAAGCAGCAGATCATGAGATTTTTGGGCATGATCGGTTACTATCGCCGCTTCATTCGGGGTTATTCTACTGTGTTAGCTCCCCTGACAGATTTGCTAGCAAAAGAGAAAAAGTGCAAGTGGGCACCTGAGTGTGAAAGGGCTTTTTCGCTGGTCAAGCACCTACTATGCACTCACCCAATCCTCAGGGCCCCAGACTTTGAAAGACCGTTCCAGCTGGCAACAGATGCCAGCAGTGTAGGGGCTGGTGCCGTCTTAATGCAAACAGACGAGGAAGGTTTGGAGCATCCAGTCGGTTTATTTTCCAAGAAGTTTAATTCCGCTCAGAAAAACTACTCTGTGGTGGAGAAAGAACTGCTGGCAATAGTGTTGGCGCTCAGGCACTTTGAAGTATATGTTCCTGCCTACGGGCCAGTCGTGGTGATTTACACCGACCACCACCCTCTTAAATTTCTGAACCAATTCCACAACCGGAATATGAGGCTGACACGTTGGTCACTCATGTTGCAAGAATACAATCTAGACATTCGCCATATTGCCGGTTGTGAGAATGTGATTGCAGACTGTTTGTCGAGGGTGGAGGATCCGGCATAGATCACCACAGGTGTGTGGGTTTGAGTGGAGAAAAACCAGGCTTGCCCCTGTAGAGCAGCCGTAAAAAAAAAAAATATTAAAATTAAATCAAAAATCACATAAAAACTCTTTCTTTTTTATAGTAAATTGTAAGTTGCCAATGTTATAGCTAAAGTCCTAAGTTGAACCTGTCTTTCACTTAGTAGGCTGGGCTCTGTGAAGCTCGCTCAGGAAGCATAGCAGGCTAAAGTATACTATTGTGTTTGGGAGGGGTTGTAAGATTTTCTTTATGCTAATATGTTGTTTTATTTAAGATTGAGCTTTGCATTTCATTTCTGGTGGAGTGGCTAGGTGTGGCGGGTCTTGTCGGCATTCTGCCTTGTCAGGTATGGTGCTCGCCTAATGTTGAGCGTCCCATATCTTGGGCGGGGTGTGACGTCTACCATCGTTGGCAGAATCGCCTCTCGTTGGCCACTAGCGCTCGCCAGGGACATCGAAATGGGCTACAGTTATCAGAGAATGTTGTTCTTTCTTTCCTAGTAATCGTATTGTCACAGACAGTCCAGTGGTGGTCTTTCTTTTTGTCTGTAACAACGGGTTATATTTTATATCAACAGTAGTGATAATAGTACCAGCGTGTGAATGAGAAAGACTTTCAGAGCGAGGAGGTAGTAAGTGTCTGTATGTACGGGTGCATTCCTGCCTCTCGCTCGCCATTGGACGGCGTGTCTGGCTGTGTCCTATGACGCCTGCTGTCTTGTGACGTCTCGGCCCGTGATTGGCCGACCATTGCGCCTTTGCGGTCTCCTGTGTAACTTACCTCCTCCATGAGGGTCCCCAGGAGCTGTCCTCGTCAGGACAGGCTTGGCACGCGTGCTTCTGACATCCCTTGGCATACTCTCTCCCGATCACCACCTTTATCACTGTTTCTCTCACTCGATTTTCTCTTTCCATACTCTAACCTTTATTAACTGCACAACACTCACCTTGGGTTCTGCATACGGTTTTCATAGCCGGCCCATTGTATTGTATGCGCCGTCCTCAGAGATATTTACATGTACTTAGAATAGGTTTGAGGGTTCTTAGTTAGTATAGGTTAAGAACTTTGTGTGTCTCCATTATTGATTTAGTGTTTCTGCTCTTTTATTTATTGTTAGACTGGGATAAGGTAACTGTAGTCGTTGTCTCCGATGTGTGTACGGTTTGCTTATACCTACACGACTTCGACCGGTCCTGTGGTAGCCGGGGTTGTCTTTTCGGTTGCGTCCTTTGTGAGTGCAGCATTGTGTTGACTGAGGGTTTTGGCCTGTACTAGTTCCACACTTTGCTGCCTCTTTGCTTGTCTTTAGAGGGTCGCCAGGATAGAACCAGATACTTGTGATCTGGATCTATCGAGAGAGCCCCCTAGTCAATTAACGTAACTTAAAGGATGCAGTCTTAAGGACATCGCTAGGCTACGAGCCTGTCTTGCTCAACCCCAGTTCCTTACCTAGAGTATCCCAGCTAGACATTATTAAACGAGTAGACACTTGTTAGTATTTAATATAAGCTCTTTGATATGTGCGCATTATTATTCACAGCATTTATTTGTCTAGGTAGTTGCTGAGCCGCACAACCATAGCAGACTGTTTCGGAGATGAGGAAGTACTTCTTTTAGTGTCGAGCATTGCTACCGTTACGCATTTATAGTATTCTCGTGTCAGTTAACATTATATGTCCTATCTTTTAGTGTATTCGATTTACACGTGTGGTGTCCTGCCTCCTGCCTTTATATAGTTCTAAATCAGTACGAGCATCTTATGAGCATCAGACTTTCTTCAGAAGTTTCCAGGTCTATGCTGTAGGACTATACTTCACTTTTTTTCAGATAGGAGTGAAGAGTTTATTGTTGTTTAGAGTAACTGTATTGAAGCATCTTTTTATTGTATTAAATCTTGCAGTGATTTAATTGATCTTTCCATAGATACCTTTTTATGCATTTTAACGTAACTTTCATCTTGTTTGTTATCAGGCTATACCAGTGCAGGTTAGCCTGAAGTAGAGTACATTTATGCCCAGTTAAGGATACCCCGCTATCGCAGATTAAACCAGGAGGGTATAGGTGTTTTGTTCGCCGGCATATAAGTTCGAGGGTTTGGATCTAGCGTACCGTTGTTGCATAGTGGCCTATTACTAGTCCAATCATTGAGTGCCCTTGTTTTATTCGTAGTCCCGGTCGTAACACGGTAATACTAGAAATTATGTAAATAAATAAATAAAATTACGTCCCTTTAATTTGAGGACATCGAAATAATACTCCTAACTATATGCAGCTAGAGCAGGGAGGCCGCATCTGGAGTACGTACCCTTAATTATAATAAGAACTATTCTGATTATTCCAAGTTGTACGGGTTCATTGCTGGAAAAAGAGTAAGAAATGGAGAGAAAATATAATATTTACTTCAAAATATACATATAATCTTCAACATTTTAGATATTGTCAGTGATTATCATAAAGGCGAAACCGTCGTAGTTTATACTTTATGCAAACGAGATATTATTCACAAAGCAAAAGTTAATGTGCAAGTAGTGTTCTTTGTAAATTAAAGAAAGCTAGGATGCCACATTACTGTGGATGCACTTACTGTACTTTGTGTCAGGTCTGAATATAATCCTCCATAATTGTACAGTATTTTGGAAAATACGAGTATATTATATATATATATATATATATATATATATATCATAAAATAATATTCATACTAGGCACACTATGTTTGCATATACATTTTCTTTGTCACTAGAATATATTATCAATCCTTAAAGTCATATATATTTTACAATTCCAGTTTCTTTTCTACTCAAATTTTCACCGGAAGCTGCTCCTCATTCGGAATATCTCAAAGCTCCGACATTAATCTTATTTCCATTATTTTATCCCGTCACACAGCATCATATTTTTGTTTACCTTAAGGGGGTAGTACTCGCTTTTTCCGGACCCTCTTCTCCCTCATGTTTAACATATTACTTTTGAGGTTTTAAGGCGTTCGTTCCGTTAGTTTGGCGATTTTGACACCTTTCGACTCATTTTTGTATCAATATTAAGACCTTTCGTGCCCTTTAGGTGTCGATTTTTTCCTGGTAAGCGATAGAGAGCCTTTAATTTAGAAGAAACCGGCCTTCGGCCAAGACATTTTTCTACCGAAAAATTTACACATTTATCTTGAAAGGGGGTCTATGGGGCGTTTTTCTAAGCTTGATGGAGGTCTAGCGAAGAAACTCAAAATAAATTAATAATTAATCATATAGACCTTAGAACAAGCACAACCCCCTTAATCTTATTTCCATTATTTTATCCTGTCCCGTAGCATCATAATTCTGTTTATCTTAAAGGAGAGAGGTGCATCATATTCTCTTCGCTGTTCTCTTTCCTCTCACTTCTGTTCTCTGTTAAACTCTTCTGTACCGGTAAAAGTATTTTTAATTTTATTCTTGCTACTTAAAATAATCGAATTATCGAAGACCCCCACAACGAATAAATGGAAGAACTCAGAAGAATGGGAAGTTAAAACAAACCAACTACGGAGCCAGAATAAAAAAAAAAAAAAAAATAGGAGAGAAGAAGGAGTAACTAAAACAAAAACAACAACAACGAGAGCAGAAACTGCGAATACTAAAATCAACATGATGCCCAGGATACTCAAATTGCCCCACATCATCAACAGAGGAGACGGAAAGAAACATTCCAGACCAGACCTACACGCGAAGAAGGAAAATACATCTCCAACACCGAAGGATAACAAACAACCAAAAACATGTGTACGAGAGAACCAACAAAGCCAAATCTTCACTTCTCAACAAACAACTAAATTACCTACAACCACTATTAACACCAGACGAGACGCCAGAATTGCCACCATCACCCCGGAGATACCCGTAACAGCAGGCAAGACCATCACCAAAACACCACCACACCACGAGGCTCCCAGAAAGAAGATAGTGTTCAAGTCAGGGACAAAAGGACCAACATCGCCATCTTAAGAAAGGACACTTGCGCCCTTCTTCCACCCAGAAGCCGACTCACCTGCCCGCAATCTTCGAAGGGGTTCTCGATCCTAATCCCCCCTGGATACGCCCTCCTGGACTTATGACCTTTTGACAACCGCACACCTGCCCTGGGACATCTCTGCGGAAGTCGTCACTACTCCGACGAAACCTGAATAAGGCAAGCAATTCTAGGGCTTGATGAACTGCCATGTCAGCAATATAGCCCTATAATTACCCTCCCATTCAAAAGAGGTTTGAGGAGTTCTTTTCCCTATTGAGGAATTATTATTGTCACATACCATGGTATACGTAACCATAATAATATCCCTAATAGGCTGCACCTTCTAGTAATAAAAGTATAAACTCGCAGATATGTCCCCACCTTACTTCTCTTACTAAATCCGCATTCTAAAAACTACCGAGAGAGACTTGCCATGGTAATATCTTTCGACTAGTTTTAGGGCTTTGCGAGATACCGTTACATCAGCACTCTGCATATGGAAGTCCTTAGTGCATCTGTCCAATGCCATGGTAGCGGACACTTTCAATTAAAAGGTTTAAACACCATCCCTGAGTTCTTTGAACCTCTTATAACCGTCAGTGGCAGATCGAGCGAAATAGTACAGGTCATGATCTTGCTAGCTCCTCGTGTTAGCCCGATACGTGTCAGTGTGTCATGACACTAGAGACATTGTATTAAAAAATTAAAGACTCTAAGTCAAGAGTACCGAAACGGAACTTCATCAACGATTAGCATAACGATCAGGATAGACGAGTAAATCTAGCCTCAGACATGTCCAGTAAAATTACTCGCGTTCGTCCCATGAAAGTTCCCGATGTCATGACATTAACGAACTATCATTTGAGATCCAAAACCCGCTAATCCATCTGTAGCCAACTTATCTACACGGCAGGCCAACCTGGACGGCCCAACGGAGAACCAGAAGGCCCTCTAGCTGTTACCTCAACTCATCCCATGCTCCAGCTGCAAGTGTGCATTTAGGAGTAAATATTGAAAACTCACAATAAAGACTATACCAAGAAATAAGGTGTAAAGAAGCTAAAAACGACAGTCCATAAGCATCGACTCTGCATAAATTCTCACCAGTGCGAAGGTGCCTAAATAGGTTAGAGTCCAGCACGATTAACTCTGTCTATTTTCTCACTAAGTGTACCCCAGTGAGTAGCTAAAAACGACAGAGTCCATTAGTACTGACTCTGCCTAAATTCTCACCAGTGCGAAGGTGCCTAAATAAGTTAGAGTCCAGCAAGATTAACTCTGTCTCAAAATTCTCACGAGTGTATCCTAGTCAATACCGAAACGACAGGGTTCCACTGTTCGCCTTGATAATAATAACACAGGTTCTTATGAGAGTTCCTGACTTTATTTTGTGAGTTAACTTCGAGGTAAAAATACAGCCATTATATTCCTGGTCTCATTGCAGATCCTCGCCGTGTTAAGAAAGTTTATATTTTGTTAACCATTGATCCATGAATAACTATTAGTATTGTTAACCATTGGAGTAGATAAAATAAATACTGTTCATAAATATATTCAGTGTTATATGTATCCTTTATTTCTTCTATGCATGTGTTGTGTGATTTTTACTTCTCCAGTTGAGTAGAACGTACCTAATCCAATCTCAAAACCTGGTTAAAAGCCTGGTATAACACTACTATTAGACGATTTTATTTTAAAAGGTCTCCAGCAATTAACAGGATTTGAACTATCTCACACAAGCCTTTTTTCTACCACAGATCCTTCTTAAACTGCACAATATCGTATATATATTGCTAGAATAAACTTAAAAAGAGGTCGCCGGTACAGAAGAGGTTAATTTTTATATTTCGGATTCGTCTCAGATCACTCTCACTATCGTTTGTTGCTTTAGTATTATCATGTCCTTATGTTTGAGTGTCTGCTTGTCTTGTCTTATCATATTGCACACTACTTATTTCATTTCCTTCTTTCTTCCCAAGTAGGTTTCTTGTTCCTTCACGATATTGTTATTCTATTTCTATTGCTCGTATGTTTCTTATTTTCGTTTGGCACCGCCGTATTGACCGTGCAGTTTTGTTTCTTCTGATATACTACATTTGTGTATTTTCTTATATTGTCCATGTACACTCGACAAAAAAACAATCTTTACACTGGTGAGCTGTATAGGATCTTGTGTGAACGGAATGAACCAGGTGAAGCATACGTCTGTGAGGTATTATCAAAAGATATCAATCAACTTCCAGAATGTTTAGAGCGTTTGTGTAAATATTGTTTATTTTTAGTCGAGTGTACCTTCGTCTATCAGGCCTTTTCGTCCCATCTCTTTTCGTCACTCGTTTCCTGTTTGATGTTCTCAACTCATTCAATTTGTTTTCCGATCCTCAATGTCTTTTCTTCCATTGTACTGTACACGCTTCCTTTGTTCTTACTCTTTTTCCTCCTTCGTCACTTTTTCACCTCCTTTTTTATTAATTTTCTGGACCATTTTAATGTTCACCCCCACTTCCCTCTCGTCTTACTGCCCTCCAGGCTGTTATATTCTCTTTACTCGCCCCCTTTTTTTCTCCTTCCCCTCATCTTTATTCGCTTTTTGTCTATTTCCCCTCATCTTTATTGGCGTCCCCCCTCTCTCTTGTCTCGCTCTTTTTCTAATGCATTCTTTCCGTTCGTTATTCTCTCGTTTATCCCTCCTCTTCCTGCTCACTTGTTGTTGTTGTTTGTTTTTCTCTCTAACGTGCTTGCTTGTTGTTTATTACTTGTTCTTACTGCCCTTACTATTATAACAAAACAAAAAAATTGCAGCACAATGGATTTAAGTTCTTAATCAATTTAAATATTTGTGATATAATGTTCATATTTCTAGGTTTGCATTATTTACGCTTGTTCAAGATCACAAACAACTGTTTTTAGTTTTTTTTTTTTTTTTTTTTTTTTTTTGCTGGTTTTCAAACAAATGTCTTGGGAATAACTCGTGCACCCTTTTTCAGCTATTAACCCCTTCTGTACTGGCGACGTCTTTCTAATTTAATTCTAAGTACACTTAAACGATTTTATGAAGCCTAGGAAGGATATATGGTAGCTAAAAGGATTAACTGAGGTAGCCTGTAGCCTTGTAATTGGTTGACATCTTCCTAAGCTGAATAATATCGTATAATAGTTGCCAGACTATAATGTAAAGGATGTCGCCGGTACAGGGGATAGTGGCCATTTGTTTGGTCTGTTAATTCATGCATTCATTTATTTTTTAGTTTCCTTACTGGACCTCCATCAAACTTAGAAATACACCCCCTAGACCCCCCTTCAAGATAAATTTGTACAGTTTTCCGTAGAAAAATGTCCCGGCCAAAGGCCGATTACTCTTAAGATTACAGGCTCGCTATCGCTCGCCAGGAAAACAAATTGACACCTAAATGGCATGAAAGGTCTTAAAATTTACAACAAAATGGGGCGAAAGGTATTAAAAACTAATGGACCGAACGTCATTTAATCTGAAAACTAATGGGGCTAAGCATGAGGAAGAAGAAGGACCAGAAAAACGGCCCATGTCCCCTTAAATGATGGTGGATTTGTGTTCCCAAATAAGAGGGTGTTATTTTGTATGTATCAGTGACGTTCCGTGAAGCTCAGGGCTGTGTTAAGGGGGGTGACCGGCATTTTTCTCTGTCTTGGTTGTATCCATTCGGCCCCATTTGACCCCATTCGGCTCCATTCAACCTACTGTTTTAAGACGTTTATCCCCATCCAGGTATTGATTTCTTCCTGGCGAGCGATAGCGAGCCAGCATTGTATGGAGAAATCCGGCTTCGCCGGAGACATTTTTCTATCGAACCATTTACAAATTTAGCTTGCTGTCAAAACAAAAATATATATATGCTGGCTCGCTACTGCTCGCCAGGAAAAATTGACACCTGGATGTGGGTAAACGTCTTAAAACAGTAGGCTGAATGGGGCCGAATGGATACAAACCAAAGAGAGAGGGAGAGAAAGATAAAACAAAGCGAGGTGGGCTCCCTTAATTGAATCTGTCAGCAGCTGCTGGCTATATTTATGTAGGACATTATTTTAGTTGTTTTCATCTTCAATATTTACTTCTCCTTGGTTAGTTATATTTGTTTGACCTTTCAATTACTTTTCGTACGTCACTTATTCCAATAAATGTATTATTATTTTGTTTGTGTTTTTTCTTTTCATTTACTCATTTTGTGTTTTCTCTTCTGGATTTTCCTTTCTTTTTGTTTTGCTATTATCCATCAATATCTCACCTATTTCTATTCTGTTTGTGTTTTTCTTTTAAGTTGCTCATTTGGTTTTCTCTCCTCTCCCTTTGTTTTTCTGTTTTGCTATTATCCATCAATGTCTCACCTTTGTCATCATTTCCTTTACTCCTGCTCTCCTTTCCTTTCCGTTGATCTTGTTCTTATTTATTTCATCTTTTCTCATTCTCATTTATCTCAGCTATTTTCGATTTTGTTTGTGTTTTATCACTTTCTTCTTATTGTTTCTCATGTCCTCTCATATTATATCGTGTTCATGATACATTGATATTTCTTTCCTTTTTCTCTCATTTTTTTTCCTTCAGTATCCTAACCTATATTTCTTGTTTTCCAATTCCGTAAATACCCTCAATTTTTGTTTCTCAAGTCTTCACCTTCACATGTCTACTATTAAGGGTATGTTTTTAATTTGGTCCCTAGAATTCCATCAAGCTTAAAGCCCCTAGACCCCTTCTCAAGATAAATGTATAAAAAAAATTCGATAGGAAAATGTGGTAACTCTTAAATTACAGGCTCACTTTTGCTCGCCAGGAATAAATCGACACGAAAATGGCACGAAAGGTCTTATAATTGACATAAATTGGGGAAAAGTTCTTAAAACCACCAAGCTAATAGGACGAACATCTTAAAATATCAAAAGCAATGGGGCTAAACATGAGATAGAAAGGAGTTAAGACAAATGAAAATCTCCCCTAAAACGACTCTCCTTTGTTATTATTCACTTCTATCTCATTGTATTAATTCTTCTTTCCAACATAATTATCTCGTGTTTCTTCCTAATAGTTAATACCTTTTCGTAAGTTAACATGTTCAGTTGTTTTCTTTTCTCTTCAAATCTTCTCTCATTTGTTTTTCTTATTATTTTTCGTCTCTACTATTATTTTTCTTTCATGTTTACTCCTTCTCTCTTCCCAATTTGTTTTAATTTATCGTTTTCTCTCATTACCCCCTCTTCTATCTTAATTATAGACTCTGTTCCTACTTTAGCTAGTCTTTCATCATCCTCTCCTCTCTCTTCTCACATTTCTCCTGTTTCCCTGTTCGCTTTGTTCCTTTTACCTCTAGCTCGTCATATCTCTTTTTGTTCTTCTCCCCTCTCTTCTTCTTCTTCCACTCTCCTCTTCTCTTCTCTTCACCTCTTTCATCGTCTTCTCTCTCTCTCTCTCTCTCTCTCTCTCTCTCTCTCTCTCTCTCTCTCTCTCTCTCTCTCTCTCTCTCTCTCTCTCTGTTCTTCAGCACTCAGGAAAAATATGGAGCGACTAAAAAGAATCCAAGCTAAGATTACAAAGCTTATTCCAGTGATAAAATGACTGAGCTATTAGGAGCGGGAGAGAGCTCTTGATCTGTTTTCACGTAGACTGCGAGGGAAACACACTGAAATGTTTAATTTAATTAATGGGTGGATTAGAACAAAATGTTTACCTTCAATAGGAATAAAACACGCAACCATGGCTGGAAATCAGCATTGAATAGGTTCAGCACTAGTGAATGTAAAATATGATTTCCCTAAAACAAACTTCCCTCAGAAATTTTTAATAGTTCTTCAATAGAGCAATCCAAGAAGTGAGTAGACAGTATTTTGTCAACTCTGCAGTCAGTGAAGTGATCTACACAATATCGCTTTTTCCACTTTAAATATCTCCCCGGAATGAACCGCAAGGTCTTTGGTACTCTCTCTCTCTCTCTCATTAAGAGGCAATTTAAGTATAGAAATAAGGAAATAGTCTTCACACTTTACAACGCTCTGATACTGCCTCTCCTGGAGTATGCTGTTCAATTCTGGTTTCCAGCACTCAGTAAAGATATAGAGCGACTGGAAATAGTAGGCTACAAGCTAGGGCTACAAAGCTTATTCCATCGATTAGAAGACTGAGCTATGAGGATCGGTTTAGAGTTCTTGATCTCTTTCTGTTGGAGACACGCAGACTACGGTGTCAGCTCATTGAAGTATTTAAAATACTTAATGGGTTTGACAATGTGAATTATATAAAGAAAAATAGCTTCAATATGAATACAACACACAACCATGGCTGAAAATTAGAATTGAAAAGGTTTAGCACTAGTACTTGTGGAAACTGGTTTAATTATATGATTTGTTCTACATAGAACAAACATCCCTCAGAAGTTGTAAACAGCTCTTAAGTAGAGCAGTTCAAGAAGAGAGTAGATAGTATTTTGCACACTCTGTAAGGAGTATAGTGCACTACAAAGTCTCTCTCCTTCCACTTCGAGTATGAAAATAAACACCATGTGAGGAAGAGCACTTTGTTGGCAACATTTCGCATATAGCTTCATCAGGTCAGTGACATACACCAACAGATTGTTCCAGTCAACAATTTCTTTCGAGACGGAAAAGGGTGAGGAGGTGAGAAGGAAGAGGAGGAGGGTAAATTCATGCAGAGGTCAAGTGAAAATTTTGTCAATAAAGTCCTCTTCCTCACATGGCGTTTATTTTCATTCTGTCTACTTGTTCAAAGTATATTATTATCACTTAGAGTATATCCTCGGAATGGACCCCAAGGTCTCCGAGATACTAACTAGTCCTTGTAACTCCTTGTAACTCTCTTCACTCTCTCCTCTTCACCTCCTCAACTGACGAGCCTAGATGGAAAAGTGTTAGAGCTAAACTCTCTCTCTCTCTCTCTCTCTCTCTCTCTCTCTCTTCACCTCCTCAACTGACGAGCCTAGATGGAAAAGTGTTAGAGCTAAACTCTCTCCCTCTCTCTCTCTCTCTCTCTCTCTCTCGCTCTCTTCACCTCCTCAACTGACTAGCCTAGATGGACAAGTGTGGTAGAGCTTAATTCTTTACTGTTGCTGGAGTTGCCCTTGTGCGAGTCAGAGGCGCACTTACACATTCTTACTCCTTCACACATTGAATTGCTCTCACTCACTCTTTGGGTTGTATCCATTCGGCCCCATTCAGCCAACTGTTTTAAGACGTTGACCCTCATCCAGGTGTCAATATTTTCCTGATAGCGAGCCAGCATATATATATTTTCTTTTTTACAGCAAGCACAATTTGTAAATTTTTCGATAGAAAAAATGTCTCCGGCGAAGCCAGATTTCTCCATACAATGCTGGCTCGCTATCGCTCGCCAGGAAGAACTCGACACCTGGATGGGGATAAACGTCTTAAAACTGAATTTGGGCCGAATGGATACAAGCCAGGGAAAGAGAGAAAAGGAGAGAAAGATAAAACAAAACCGGTGACCCCCCTTAAACAAAGCAACAGGTACACATAGGAGATAATAACATTGAGGGGACAGTGGCTGTTTGTTTGGTCTATTAATTCATTTATTCATATATTTGTTTAGTTTCCTCCCTAGACCTCCATCAAGCTTAGAAAAACACCCCTTCAAGATAGATTTATACATTTTTCGGTAGAAAAATGTCCAGGCCAAAGGCCGTTTCCTCCTAAAATTGCAGGCTCGCTGTCGCTGGCCAGGACAAAATCGACACCTAAATGACACGAAGGGTCCTAATATTGACAAAGAAATGGGGTGAAAGGTCATAAAATCCCCAAACTAATGGAACCAACGTCTTGAAATCTCAAAAATAGTGGGGCTAAACATTAGGGAGAAAGGGGTCCAGAAAAACCAACTGCCTCCCCTTAAAACAGTGAAACGGTAAATGAGAGCAAAGTGCCTCATGGAGTGTTTCAAAGTGTACCTTCAATGTTTTAGATTGTTCCACTTCAATTGTTTAACACCTTTCACTACTGGGGATTGTACGGTCGCGCTAATAGGTCATGTCCCAGCTGTCATTACGTTTGGCTCGCTCTGTGCTGTATTAATGTCTGTCATATGTTGAATAGGGTGGGTAAGTGTAGGAACATGTTTGTATATTTCACTCGATATGAAGAAATGAAGCTTAGATATTGCTGATACCAATTATTGATCAAAACATAATTGGTGCCGAGACATCACTTATTAGCGCGCCTGTACAGTCGAGGTTAATAAGTGTTGTCAGATATTTCACAAAGTTTCGGACACTGAGTAATACTCTGAGGGATAAGTACTTTTCCCAGTAACTCTAAAGATACCAATAACACTTGTTGAACGAAACCGACTGGAATCTATGACAACACTTAGAGCCGTATTCTTAAACAATTCTTTCCCTTCGAAAATGAAAGGAAGGAATTTTCTTTCGATTTGGTATTCTTAAAAAATCCTTCCCGTTCCTTTCCCTTGGGAAGGAAAAATCATTCCCTTAAACAGGGGAAAATATTGGAATTTGAAGGACTCTCACTAGGCAGGTCTTCAGTTTTCCCTTCGTCATTTTGTTCATAACATTCTTATATAATTGGAGTCAGTGTGACTAAATAATGGATTTGACCACTATGTAATTTTATTAACATGATATAATGCACGATATTGAAAATAAAGTAATATTATTAAACGTTTTAGAAGACTACCTGATCTCGGCGTGAATTCGCGTGCGGACGATTCGGGCAATTTCGGGCTGCCAGCTGATAGCCTATTCCTCATCTTATACATATTTCGATTATTATTGATTTTCATTGGTTTACTGATGTAGCCCTTTCAAAACATCAATTTTGTGCACGGTGTGACTATATTTTGGCACGTGTTAATGCAATAAGTGTCAACATTACCAGGTTTGAGGCTTGACAGAGATACGCTATCAACAATTCCCAGTAATACCATACTTTACATAACTAAAAATAGCTAGGCATATACTGTAATATTAATATAAATTTGTGGGCTAACAGTAATAGTGGTCAATCATCTTATATACTAATTTAGCCTACCTTACCAGTACCGTACCACATATTGGGTTAGGCTAGGCGGCTAGGCCTAGGCTTAGCCTACAGCCTACAGTAGGCTACATCATCATGTAAGCTAGCCTAGCCCAGGCTGAATTTCACGACTCATACAGGATTGTAGGCTAGGCCTAATTTTTTTTTCTTAGGCTAGGCTACATCCCCACTGAATAAACTAACCTAGGCTAGTCTCTGTCCCTCTAGGCTAGCCCATCATAATGTTCAAGCCAACATTTGTTAGATTTTGTCAGAATTGGCTCACCTCAGATAGGCTATCTGGATTTTAAAATGTGAATTTATTAGGCCTATGGGAAGGATGTAGTATTTGGACATACTACATGGCGCCTGCCTTGGTTTACACTACGCCGAACGGCGGCAGCAGTGAACGCTCGCGATCATGTTCCAGTCTATTTTGACTGCCGCAGGATTCAATAATAGGTTGACGGGGTCCTCACCCCCCCCCCCCCCCCATTACATGTTGTTATCATCATATATTATATTGCCAGCAGGGGGAAAATAACCATTAAAATAGACGGGAACGTACCCACGAGCGCACTACCTATGTAAATATGACGACTGTACACCCGGATACATCCTTCACGATTCACGACTTTTGACTGTTTTTTTTAAGTAATTTGCCCCCTGCTGGCAAAATGCCTATATATGATGATGACAATAAGTCATGGGGGAGTGAGGGGGGCCCTCAACCTAATGTTGTATCCCACGGCAGTCAATATAGACGGAAACGTGATCGCGAGCGTGGGAGTAGTGTAAACAAGGCAGGCGATAAGCTCGAAATTCCTCGAATACTACATCCTTACCTTTATTACTTTATGTTATAGAAAGTCCGAGTTACCTTTTCACTATAATATTTTCCCTGATTTTCATAGCCTTGTACACTATCAGGGAGCGTGTTTTTAGATTATTCGGTAGCTACCGGGTATCTTAACTACAGTTCAAGGAGACTACAGCACAGTTTGCACGCTCTCTGCGTTTATTTTTAATTTGACAGTGTTTGGTGGACATAATTGTCATCATCATATTCATATATAATGCCAGCAGGAGGCAAATAACCACTCGCAGAGGGATTTCAGAAAAAAGTGGAAAAATCTGACGCATAGAGCGTGCTAATATTGCCGCAGTGTCTGCTTGAATATTGTCATCATATTAGCCTAATCAAAACAAAATCCCTTGAAAAACATATTTGTAAACACTAGCCTATTCAATACTATTGGTTGTGAGTACAATTATAGGCTACCCTAATTTTTCATTACAGTATATCCTAGCCTAATCCCTCTACTTTCTTTAAATATCCAAACAATATAACTTAACCTGAGAACCTAAGATAGGCCTAGGCTATGCTAATATACAGCGTTTGATTATGCCGAGTGTATAGGCTAACTTACTAACATTGGTAGTTGCTAAAAGTCTGGTAGGCTAAAATAAAATGTATAAGATAGAGCCCAAAATTGCTAATGAAAAAATGTGGCTACTTATTTTGGGCTGTATACAGTATGGTATGAGATTTTGTTGAAAACTTGGGATTGTTCTTGATCCCTGGCAAGCCTCAAAACCTGAATTTTCAAACTTATTACATTAACATGTGTCAAAATGTAGTCACACTGTGCACAATATTAATGCATTGAAAGGACTGAATCAGCAAAGCAATAATAGTCAAATATAGCCTACTCAATGTTTGTAAGGAAAACCCCACTAGTCACCAGAGTCCCCTGCACACTGTTTCAAATAAAATTTGTGGATTTTCTGTCTGAATTTACTTTACATCCTTAGTATTCTCTAGTCTTGAAGGTTAGGAATAATTATGGTATTATTACATACAGTACATACAGTGTTGGAACATCAGTGCTTCCAGCAGCTGTGGTGGGTGGATCGGTATCAGTCATTATCATGATCAGTATGGCAGTGGTGGACAAGTCCCCGTCAGTTTTTAGTGTGTACGGGTCAGCGAAAGAACGTGACACAGGATCTAATTGCACATTATATTGGGCTGCACAAGGAAGGCCAGTTAGTGAAACAAATAGTGCAAGCCACTGGTGTATGTGAGTAATCGGTAAGAAATTGGGCGAGGCCTTACAAAGATATTTGCCTAACTACATGATAACCTAGCCTTTGCCAAACTATATGATAGCCTAGCCTTTGAGGGGAGAGTAAAGAACATAAGAATATCACCCAATCTTCAAAACTATACTAATGGATAGCTAATATGATAATAACCTACTCAAGAACATTATGTTCTTATGTTCTTATTGATGCCTAAATCATAACTATTGGTGATTCATCTTTTATTCAGATTACCCAAGAACAAAAATCAATTTAAAAATTGGAAGAATCTTATTTAAAGGTTCAGTATTATCCAAGCAACCTTCCGCGTCGATTTGCACGCTCTGGGCCATGACCGTTAAGTTTACTTCTATTATGTCCGCTTCTTAGGTTGAGGGGAGCCTCACCTTCCCAGGAATTATTGTCATCAATATACAGTATATATTGTTTGCAGAAGGGCAAATAACAAATAATGGTAAGGGTTGTGTTAGCGGGCGTACTGTCCAATTTGTTTACAGTCGCATGCTCGCAGTTACATTCGCGTCTTAATTTCATTGCTGTTATTTGCCCCTGCTGGTAATATGTATGATAATGACAACAAGTCATGGGGATGATGGGGGGTGAGCCCCCCTCAAACCATTATTGTATCCCACGGCAAAACAATTTACCCAACACCTGGCCATGGGATACAATAATGGTTTGAGGGGTGCTATGTCCCCTCACCCCCCATGACATTGTCATCATCATATACATTGCCAGGGGCAAATAACAGCAGTCAAATTAGACGTGAATTTAACTGGGAGTGTGCTAATATGTAAACAAAGCGGGCGGTACGCCCGCTAACACAACCCTTACCAAAATAGGGAAGAATGTCATGTTGTGCGCTCGCACTTACGTTCCCATCCATTTCGACGCTATATTTTCTGCTATTTGCCCCCGTCATTACTGCATGAATACTAGGTTAGGTTAGAACATAGGAACATAAGAAAATGGGAGTCTGCAGAAAGCCGATTGGCCTAAGCAAGGCAGATCCCTGTCCCACACAACCCCAAATCAATTACAAAGCCCAATTATAGGCTCAACACTCTAATACCCTGAGGATCATCTTACCAAAACGGTAAGGTTAGGTTGTTTGGTTAGGCTAATGTATTTTTATATCCAAAGTCATCCGCATAGTTTAAACAAGGTGGGCGGTACTGCCGGTACACCCGGTAACTACATTCTTGCCCAAAATAATGTATAAAAATAAAAAACGGTCAAATTAGATAATTAATAAATAAATATCGGTAGCCTAAATATAAACATTGAAAAAAACTAGTTTCAATAGCATAGTAAATCTACTATGGGCCATGAATTGCAATTTTTACCAAATTGGGCCAGATCAAATATAGCCTAGCTTTTATTTTTTGTTCACTGAATAGAAAACAAATCTAGCCTAGGCCTATATAATATATAGGCTAGGCCTACAGAAGTTCAAGTTATTATTTGAACTCAGCACACCAGAATATGTCAGGCTATAATGTGTATTGAACTTTGAAGGTAAATACTTCTCAATAGTGGGTTATTGTGCGATTCCTATAGCCTAGTTGTAAAGTTTTGGTCAGAAATGGAAGACTTGACCTTGTAATTGAAAAGTTCTCATGCTTGATATACGGTACACTAATTCGCACTACATTCGGCTAATCTAATTTATCTCCATCCCTGTTTCTTATCATATCAGTTTATATGTAATTATATTCTTGGATAATAGCCTATAGGCTAGGTCTAAATACTACAACAAAATATGGCTTGTTGGTGTACATGCGCGATTTAGAGCTAGGATCCTGTATTTATTAATATCATGTTGACAATTCATTCTTGTGTTTGTGCAAGTCATCATAATATGCTTTGAAGACAATATTTGTGGTCTAAATCATGTTTTGGGCAACAATAATGCAAGTCAACCCTTGGAAACGTTTGTTTGACAAGGTTTGTTTACTACTTCAGGGAGTTCAGGCATACCAACTGGTACGCGCCTAGCTTCGCCTGTGGAACAGAGCTACCAACACTTCCGAAAAAAATTCCTTCCAAGGAATTCTTTAAGAATACCGAAGGGAAAGAAAATTCCTTGGAAGGGAAAGGAAAGTTAAAGGAAGGTATGGGTTTTTAAGAATACGACTCTTAATACCCCCGACTGTACCATGCCCACAGTATACGTTTGTCATTCATACAAACTCACATTTGTGCATGCAATAATACAAAGTGATGTTAAGGGGAGGCAGACCGTCTTTCTGGACCCCCTTCTCCCTAATGTTTAGCCCCACTAATTTTGAGATTATAAGACGTTCGGCCCATTAGTTTGGCGATTTTAACACTTTTCGCCCCATTTCGTTGTCAATGTTAAGACCTTTCGTGCCATTTAGGTGTCGGTTATTTCCTGGCGAGCGATAGCGAGCCTGCAATTTTAAGAGGAATCGGCCTTCGGCCGGGAATTTTTTTTAACGAAAAATTTACAAATTTATCTTGAAGGGGGGGTCTAGGACAGTGTTTCTCAACCTTTTTCTAGTCGTGGCCCCCTTCAATCCAATGCAAGTTCTTGTGGCCCCTCCATGCCAACTTTGAGTTCTTATCCCCCCCCCCCCTCATCCGTAAATCGCCTCTTTTTTCTATGTCAAGGCGATTTCGAGTCTTTGACAGCAGGTACATCACCCGACTGAAACCAGTCTCAACCAAGTAAGACGTGGGAAATAGTAAGTAAAAGCTGAATATGTACAGTGTACATATTCAGCTTTTATTTACTATTGCACAGATTTATTACAGTGAATATGCATTAAGAACACATTTCTTTGTATTAATTTTGAATTAATATTTTTTGAGATAGGCCTTAAATCTTCAGGCAAGCTATTCCAATCAATACATCCACCATATGATATAAATCTTTTGCACAACTCACATTTTGGCTCAAGTGGTCTTAGCAATTAATTACATTTTGGTATTTTTGTTGTATGTGCATATGTGTATATATATTATATACATGTGCCTTAACATTATGTAGATAATATCTAGGAGTCCATCAAAAGTGTTTTGCATTTAATGGTCTCAGCCTTGTAGGAGCTGTAAACTTTTGTAAAAATACTACAATTAACATTATAGTTATTAAGGCTAATAAATAATTTAAAATTTATTTTTAATTTAAAATGTAATTTTAATTTGAAATTTGAAACATAATCCCTCTAACTCTTGAGGTAATGTGTGTACACATAATTCATCCCGTGACTACGGTTTCCAATATAATAATGTATTCATGAGAGCAAGATAATTGTTTTGTTCTTGCTGAAAACGCCTTTTCCTCATACACTTCCTAAGGTCATTGCATGATTATCACGAATACAATTGTTTACACACTCTGAAGCCGGCATTGCACTAGCACATTTTCCTTCAACATTGAATGGAAAATCTGGTCTAGCAGTGTATCTGTTTAAATTTGTATTAGCATTCTATCAACTAAGTTAATCTACAGTCTAGGTTTCCGACAGAAATAGCAATTGTGCAGAAATTGTGTCAAAACAATTTGAGCCATAGACATTTGTCGATAACAAATATCGTGTTTAGCATATATATTTTTTTAAATAAATTGCATATTTTTCTGACATACCTTTATCAATTATTCCTACACTTGCTCACATGTTATGGCTTTAGCCTTCAGTCTCATATTCCTCCTCACACACTCCTGCTATTATTATTATCACTCACACACTCCTGCCATTATTATTATCACTCACACACTCCTGCCATTATTATTATCACTCACACACTCCTGCCATTATTATTATCACTCACACACTCCTGCCATTATTATTATCGCTCACACACTCCTGCCATTATTATTATCACTCACACACTCCTGCCATTATTTTTATCACTCACACACTCCTGCCATTATTGTTATCACTCACACACTCCTGCCATTATTATTATCACTCACACACTCCTGCCATTATTTTTATCACTCACACACTCCTGCCATTATTATTATCACTCACACACTCCTGCCATTATTATTATCACTCACACACTCCTGCCATTATTATTATCACTCACACACTCCTGCCATTATTATTATCACTCACACACTCCTGCCATTATTATTATCGCTCACACACTCCTGCCATTATTATTATCGCTCACACACTCCTGTCATTATTATTATCGCTCACACACTCCTGCCATTATTATTATCGCTCACACACTCCTGCCATTATTATTATCGCTCACACACTCCTGCCATTATTATTATCACTCACACACTCCTGCCATTATTATTATCGCTCACACACTCCTGCCATTATTATTATCACTCACACACTCCTGCCATTATTATTATCACTCACACACTCCTGCCATTATTATTATCACTCACACACTCCTGCCATTATTATTATCACTCACACACTCCTGCCATTATTATTATCGCTCACACACTCCTGTCATTATTATTATCGCTCACACACTCCTGCCATTATTATTATCGCTCACACACTCCTGCCATTATTATTATCGCTCACACACTCCTGCCATTATTATATCACTCACACACTCCTGCCATTATTATTATCGCTCACACACTCCTGCCATTATTATTATCACTCACACACTCCTGCCATTATTATTATCACTCACACACTCCTGCCATTATTATTATCACTCACACACTCCTGCCATTATTATTATCACTCACACACTCCTGCCATTATTATTATCGCCTCACACTCCTGCCATTATTATTATCGCTCACACACTCCTGCCATTATTATTATCGCTCACACACTCCTGCCATTATTATTATCACTCACACACTCCTGCCATTATTATTATCACTCACACACTCCTGCCATTATTATATCATCACACACTCCTGCCATTATTATTATCACTCACACACTCCTGCCATTATTATTATCACTCACACACTCCTGCCATTATTATTATCACACTCCTGCCTGCCATTATTTTTATCACTCACACACTCCTGCCATTATTATTATCACTCACACACTCCTGCCATTATTATTATCACTCATACACTCCTGCCATTATTATTATCACTCACACACTCCTGCCATTATTATTATCGCTCACACACTCCTGCCATTATTATTATCGCTCACACACTCCTGCCATTATTATTATCACTCACACACTCCTGCCATTATTATTATCGCTCACACACTCCTGCCATTATTATTATCGCTCACACACTCCTGCCATTATTATTATCGCTCACACACTCCTGCCATTATTATTATTACTCACACACTCCTGCCATTATTATTATCGCTCACACACTCCTGCCATTATTATTATCGCTCACACACTCCTGCCATTATTATTATCACTCACACACTCCTGCCATTATTATTATCACTCACACACTCCTGCCATTATTATTATCGCTCACACACTCCTGCCATTATTATTATCGCTCACACACTCCTGCCATTATTATTATCGCTCACACATTCCTGCCATTATTATTATCGTTCACACACTCCTGCCATTTTTATTATCGCTCACACACTCCTGCCATTATTATTATCGCTCACACACTCCTGCCATTATTATTATCGTTCACACACTCCTGCCATTATTATTATCGCTCACACACTCCTGCCATTATTACTATCGCTCACACACTCCTGCCATTATTATTATTGCTCACACACTTGCATAAACGGACCCTCTCCTAGATACATATGCATGCCCACCTCCCCACTCAGGCGATCAGATGCTCCTCAAATACATCTAATTGAAAGTTTATCTTATGTGCACACACACACACACACACACACACACACACATACACTCACACACACACACACACACACGCACGCATATACTTCCTTACGTGTATTTAATTAATGACTTAGAATACTCTTATACTTCAAATATCAATCTGGCTCATATAACATAATGTTCTATTTCAAATATTGTCACATTAATATTATCATACGTGGCAACAAAATTGTTACGTCCTGGGATATATAAACACTGGGCTCTTTCTATTGGACTAGGTATGCGGCAACAAGCAACAACGGAAAACGCTAGATCCAACCCTTATCTATAAACCCAGGCAACAAACCACCCTAAACCGTCAAGAGTCCTGCCTGGACAACGAGGTATCCTATGACTCGGTTACAGGGTGCACGCACTATAGACTGCTGATAGTCAAGCAGGCTATATAAAAGATCACACAATTAAGTTGACTTAAAGCTTCAAGGAAAAGATAGATAACGGAATTAAATTGCAGAAACAATTTAATAACAAACTAGAAGAAAGTACATTTAACGTTACGTTAATTAATACAACTAATCACCCCTGCGTGAAAGAAGGTGAAAGCAAACAGTCCTCAAAACATCGTACAGGTAGACAAGATGCAGGTTTCTAAACTGCATGCGGCTACTGTAGGATCTGATGCTTAGCAAAGAAAGTAAGTTACGGATTTAGAGAACTCTTAACTCATAAGCAGGAATAAATACTAGTGATAGGCCATACAGAGTATAATGGCATAGGTATAATTAACTAAAGGCAGCAACTCGCAACATAACCACATACAGGTGTGCTTCTCACTCTTAGTCAGGCAAGCCTGCTCGGACAGAGTCTCTGAGCCACACCCTGACTCACAATGCTCACAAAAATGGTAAACTGTGGCACAATAACAAGCATACAGAAATAATAAACCCCTTGCTGTTAATCTGCCAGGCGGCAGAGGTCTAGCCGGAAGGATATAGGCTTCGGATACCCGGGCTGAGCCACCTGCTCTAGCCTAGGGACGTTCCCAGGTCTGTGCGCCAAATTACTCTAATTGAAAGGGTGCTCTCTTGAGAGACTCAGATCGCAAGTATCTGACTCTCTCCTGGTGACCCTAAAACAAAAGCAAGACGTGCTAGCGTAGTGCTGAGTGGACTGAGTGGACTCACACAACACAACACTAGACACACAGGGACACAGACAAGAAAATGCCCCCAGACTCCAACAGGTATCCTAGTAAAGTCGTGCGGGTCCACAGGACTCGCACCAGCAGACTTTACTTAAAGGATCGCAAAAAGCCTCCCCTCCGGTCTAGCCCCTGCTAACCTGACACAAGAACACACTAGCAAGCATGAAACCACCAAATATGAGACAACAAAAAAGCTTCCTAGGTCTCATTAACAATTACGTCTCTGCATAAGGCCCAAAATCCTATCTAGTTATCTGAGAGCTCGTTGTTAATACAATAATAGATATAAGGTCTATCAAGGGGATGGGATAATAAAATAGATTGGTGAAGTGGTGGAAGGAAGGTATACAAAGTAAGAGAGAAAGTTTCTAAGTGGGGTTGAGAGGGATAGATATCAAGGGGGTCCGAAGGGTACGACAGTGAGGTGAGCTCTGAGTCTTGAATCTGTCTGGACCCCACCCTAGGCATGCAAAATACATCCCATGCTTGGCAACACTCAACACAGTTGCCGGGTCAAAATCCTCTACCCCGTGCGTGAGTCGAAACTAAGCCTAACGTTGCTATCAAATGCACGTGGCAACATCAGGCTCGTCCCAAGCTGGACTCTCCGCGCGAAGCAACGTCCCCCAGCCGGTCTCTCTCTCCCGCTCGTCTCCTCCCACTCTCACTAGACTTACATCTTATATATTATAATGAAACAATCAACTATCGAGAATAAAATATACTAAGATGCGTTGGTTAAGAATAAGGGCAGCTTCAAGCTGTGAAACAACGTAAGAATATCTCAGACATTAGTTACATTGTCGTAGGATATATACTAAGGAAAAGCCGGCCGGCCGGCTGCTGTCAGCCGGTTTCTAAACAGCTGGGCAGCCGACGCGACGCACGTGGCTACTATGCAGGAGCGTCACAAAATTAATCCTCATTTATCTTCTCGCTGCTTTATATACACATTACCTATTAATTTTATTCTTTTCGGTTTTCGGACATAGAGAAACCCCCTCCATTGCATCCCGTAGATAGTTATGAATCACCTTAAATATTACAATAATGACCACTAGCCGGGTGTAAACAATACTTACCTTGGTAATTCTGCAAAGTGACCTGTGTACATTACATTGATGCTAAAATTGAGTTATCACAGCTGATTTATTGGATAATAACCCCCCACACTGTACAGTTCATGGATGCAATATAGAGGGCATTGAAGCTGGTGCGAATAATAAGTGTATGATATATGCATTGCGTTATGATATGACTATGTTATGTATCATTCCTACATATTTGTATGCATATCATCAATACTGAGAGTAGGGTTTGTGTATAATGCCTCACCCCCCCCCCAACCCCGACCCCCGGGCCCCATACTATCACCACATTTTATTTTATTTTTTTTAAGAACCTTCGTAGTTCATATTTGGCTTACATATTTAATCAACCAGTGGGAAAAACCCTCATAATATTTGTATTCTTATCGAGAAAGGGAAGGGCGGGGGTGATTGTTGGGACGAAAGCCACCCTCAGATCTTTCCAAATAGATCTATAGAGAGATTGGTTGGAATATTTGACAGATGGATATAATATTGTTGCTGTTAAGGGGGGATGGGCCAGTTTTCTGGACCACTTTCTCCCTCATGTTTAGCCCTATTAATTTTCAGATGTTAAGATGTTTGCCCCATTAGTTAGTCGATTTTAAGACCTTTTGCCCCATTACTTCGTCAATATTTAGACCTTTCGTGCTATTTAGGTGTCGATTTTTTCCCTAGCGAACGATAGTGAGCCTGTATTGTTGGAAGAACCGGCCTTCGGCCGGGATTTTTTTTTACCGATTAATGTACAAATTAATCTAGAAGGGGCATCTAATGGATGTTTTGTTTAAATTTGATGGAGGTCTAGGGAGGAAACTAAAAAATAAATGAATATAAAAGTAAATAGACACCCAAAACAACCACTGTCCCCTTAAAGATCACTCAGTTCTTGTTTGCTCAGCCTTTTTTTTTTTTTTTTTTAAAGACAATGAACGGAGGAACGAAAAACACATATAAATAAAAAAGGTCCATGTGCCTAAAGGCATCCTCCATTCATAAAATGTTTGTAACAACTGGATTTAAACATTTGTAGATTGTAAGTTTGTGGAAAGCAATTCGAGGGAAGTGAATTCCAAAGAGTAGTAGTTCTAGGGATAAATGAATTTTGATAAGCAGAAGTTCTGCATTGTGGAGGAGAAAGTGTAAATTCATGGCGCTCTCAGCTGCCCTAGTTCTACGGAGAAAGATGTGGAGAGGCGGCACAATTGAAGCAAGTTCCTCGGAACAATTGCTGTGAAAATATCTGTAGAATAATGCAAGGGATGCAACGTTTCTTCGTATGGATAATGTAGGAAGGTCCTGTGTGATTGCAGGGTTATTGATTAATCTAATAGCTTTATTTTGAATTTTGTCCAACTGCCTCAATGCAACCACTCCACTTCCAATGCACAGAGGTGAACAGTAATCCATCTGAGAACGCACATGACTTTTATATATTACGGCCAACTGCTCGGCAGTGAAGAATTCTCGAACTCTGTACAGGAGTCCCAGTTTTTTAGAGGCATTCTTAGCAATGCTTCTAACATAATGTGTCCAGCTCAAGTTAGTAGTTAATGTTACACCGAGAATGTCAATACTAGGGGAAGTGGGAATATTTACATCATTAAAAAATATATGGGAGTCAGTGAGATTCTGTCGGTTAGAAAATTTAATATACTTGGTTTTCTGTGCATTAAAGGAAACTAGATTCTTTTGTCCCCATTCTTCAATTCTAGAAAGGTCCTGGTTCAGAGAAATTGCAGTGCTTATTTTTGAATTTATAAGATCGGGTTGGGTGAAAGAATTGGTAAATGTGAAGGAACTGTGGAGTGTTGAGTCATCTGCGTAGGAATGTATTGGATTATGAGTGGTAGATATGAGATCATTGATATGAATGAGGAACAGAGTTGGGGCCAAAACTTATCCCTCGGGAACACCAGCATTTATTGAGTGAAATTGTTCTCAATTTCATCCATCTACCAATTTCATGGCCAATTTCATGGCCATCTACCATTACACATATTTTTCTGTTATGAAGATAAGAAGAAATTAGTGGAACTAATGATGCAAGGCCGTAGTGTGACATCTTCGACAATAAGGATTGATGCCAGACTCTATCAAATGCCTTTGATATATCCAGTGCTATTGTATGTGTTTCACCATGTTGGTCTGTAGCTTGGTTGATTTGATGCGTAAGAAGGCAAAGAATGTCTGCAGTTGATCGACATCGTCTAAAACCATATTGCCTATCACTGATTAATTTATTATTCTCAAGATGCTTAATTATGTGATTATTTAATATAATTTCAAAGACTTTACCAATAGTGGAAGTTATAGCTATTGGTCTGTAGTTTGATGGATCTAAAGAGGCACCTTTTTTAGGAACTGGATGGATGTTTGCTTCTTTCCAGGGTACTGGGAAGCATGAGGTATGAGTACATAGACGGAAACATTTTGCCAATACAGGAGCGAGCACCAAGGAGCAATTCTTAAGTACTATTGGAGGAATTTCATCTGGACCAGGAGCCTTATCTACTGAGAGATTCTGCAAAATAGTTTTGACGTGTCTGGTGTGGATCTTAAGTGAGGGAATTTCAGGCGAATTAAAATTAAGTACAGGGACATCTTGATTTATTTCATCTAAGGTTGAGTTGGTGGAGAAAATATCCGCAAGAAGGTTAGCTTTACCTCGTGGGTCACTTACAAGATTGCCAGTCGGAGATTTTAGTGGTGGAATGGATGAAGCAGTTGTGAAGTTGGATTTGAATGAGTTAAGAGTAGACCAAAATATTTTGTTATCATTTGGATTATTTAGAAGTTTATTTGCCTGCTTGTGGAGAAAGTTTGATTTAGTTAGGTTTAATACAGTTTTGGCATGATTTCTGATGTTTCTAAAGTAATTAAAGGCTTTATGTGTTTTTGATCTTGAGCATGTATTTTAGGCTATTGATTTTTGTTCAGTTACTCTAGCACAATTATGGTCAAACCATTTAGGTGAATTAGATCTTTTAATGTACTTTTGATGAGGAATAAAAGTTTCCATTCCAATTTTTACAAAATCTTGTATGTGGCTCAAGGTGGAGCGTGCATCATTAGAAAAGAAAGAGGTCCAGGGAATATCAATAAAGAAACCTTGAAGACCCTCCCAGTCTGCCCTATCGTAATGCCATTTAGTCATCGTAATGCCACAGGTTCAGAGTGGGAAGGTGTGGTAGGTGATAGACAGGTGGCCTGTATCAGACAGTGATCTGAAGATCCAAGCGGGGACCTCACTGTAACATCATAATTTTCTGAATTGGTTGTTAAAAATAAGTCCAGTAGGTGGGAATTATGATTAGGATTATCTGGTACACAGGAGGGTTGGTTGACTAGTTGAGTGAGATTAAATTAGTCTGCAAATAGCTCACATTCAAGACCAGCATCATCAGTCCTGGCTGAATGAGTGAGCCATTCAACATTATGGACATTAAAATCACCCAACACAGTGATTTCAGAAGAAGCATTTAAGTTGAGGACACGGAGTTGTGAGGACAGAGAATCAAAAAGACTTTGCTCTGGAGGAGTATTTGGGGAACGGTAGATGCAACATATGTATTTAAATTTACCAGCAGAAATTAATTTGTATATAGAATAATCAAAATAGGGACAATTGAAACTAGTAACCTCCTCCAGGGCAATTTCAGATTTTGCGAAGCAACATACACCTCCTTTAGGTCTGAAATTTTGGAGCAGTTGATAACCTGGAAAATTAAATCTAGACGTGTCAGATGTGGATGTTACTTGAGTCTCTGTCAAAAAAAGGAGAGTAGGGGATTCTGCTTGAAGAAATTGGTGTACAGAATTGATGTTAGAGTGAAGTCCCCTTATATTGCTAAAGAAAAAGCTGCACCGACGAGCAGCTTTAGGACGTTGCAATGCTCTTGACACAGTCGCATGATGACGACCGGGAGGGCCCTGTGTCAATGACCCAACCCTGCCGGGGGTGGATATCCGAGGGACCACCAGGTTTGCTCTTAACAATTGTACTGCCATATTTATGGGGTAAGGTGTATGGTGTTACATGTATGATATGTAGTGGGAAGAGTAGTGTTTTATGGATAGAGGATAGCGATGTAGGGCAATGTCGTGAAGTTGGATGTGTATGTTATATAAAGAGGGTTTTCCTGATACCCCTGATGTGTGAGGCAGAAAGATGTGTATCCAGCTACCAAGGCCTGGGAGAGAAAATGGAATTCAGGCTATTCCCTGAGTCTCCCGAAACCTTGGCGGTAGTACTTCCCTGGGCGGGGCTGCCTACCCCTACTACCTATGGCGTTTATATATCGTTTAGTTTATATATCGTTTAGTATATCGTTTAGTATATCGCCTTCCCCCAATTCCATCCTGGTGATATGAAAAACGCAAGGTATGTATGCAATTTTCATATATTAACCCCTTCTATACCAGCGACATCTATTTAATTTTAGTGCTGCTACTCATAGACGATTTTATTCAATTAAAGAAAGGCCTCCAGCAATTCACAGGCTTCTAACTATCCTAATTTAATCTCTATACTCTCACAACTCATTCTTAAAAAACACATAATCGTCTAAATATAGCTAGACTAAAATTTAAAAGACGTCGCTGGAACTGAACGGGTTAAACTGTTTCCCTGGAATAATATCGGTCTTTGCTACTGTCTAAGGCCACCATGACTATCAGAACACAATGTAAAGGACTAAAGTGTTCATGGAAGATGGAAAATAATTTGAATTTGTTCAGTCTTGGGTGTATCATTATTTTTGTTTTCAAATTCCAAATAATCTCACTCATTATAAGCAATGGAACTCCAAACAAGCATACAAACACACTCTAACACACACACACACACAAACAAACACACACACAAACAAGCACACACACATACACACACACACAAACAAACAAGCACACACACACAAATATGCACACACACACACACACACACACACACACACAAACAAACACACAGACACACACACAACACAAGCACACACACACACACAAACAAGCACACACACACACACAAACAAGCACACACACACACACAAACAAGCACACACACACACACACACAAACAAGCACACACAAACAAGCACACACAAACAAGCACACACACACACACACACACATACATATCGCTATACTCATAATGTATAATTCAGTGGATCGTTTTTATGCATAATGTTCACTACACATTACATACAGTATACTGTATATATACACTTCAACGAACCAATGCATTTTACAACCATGTTATATTATTCATTATTAATTTTCTTTGTTAAGGTGAGAAGAATCGTTGTTCTGTTCCCCCTTCTCCCTCATGTTTAGCCCCATTAGTTTTCAGATTTCAAGACGTTCAGCCTAATAGTTTGGCGATTTTAATACCTTTCGCCCCATTTCTTTGTCAATATTAAGACTTTTCTTGTCATGTAGGTGTCGATTTTTTCCTGGCGACCGATAGCGACCCTGTAATTTAAGAGGAACCGGCCAATCTATTGAAAGATGTACAAATTTATCTTGAATGAGGGTCTTGGGGGAGTGTTTTTATAAGCTTGATGGACGTCTAGGGAGGAAACTAAAAAGATAATATAAAGATATATAAATTAGCAAATAAATACGCCCCTCCCACCTTAACCCCTTCCGTACCGGCGACTTCTTTTTATAATATCTTTGCTATGTTTAAATTATTGTGTGCAGTTTAAGAAGGATCTGTGGTAATAAGAATGGTTAAGTGAGATCATTTGAAGCCTATTAATTGCTGGAGGGCCTTTTTAAGCTGAACAAAATAGTCTAATAGAAGCCAGAATAAAGTTAAAATGACGTCGCCGATACAGAAGAGGTTGTTGTTGTTGTTGTTCCCCAAGCTGCCTGGCCGAACAGCCCCAAGGCCCCGAGCAATTCCAAGGCCATAACCGACCGCCCCCACAGAACCCTCCCCGCCGACCACAATAAAGCCTGGGTGACCGGAGCCACTCCATGGCGGGGAGCTGAGGAGGGTGCGGAAACGCCCGGGAAACCACAGCCCCACCCAGGGCCCTGTGCCCCTCAGCAATTATGAGGAGAAAGTTGAGGGACAAGGGAAAAATGTGACGCTTTGGCTTCCAATCTTGGTAGATTGGGAGGTCAATCCACGGAAGAGACGCCGTCACTTGAGATCTAGAAAATATATAAGTTAAGGAACAGTCAGAGTAAGCTATGGGTATGGCAGAGATTGCTCAGCTCTCACTCTGATAGACCAGCCCATCACCACATGACTAGAACCCAATCCTCTCAGCATCAGCTAGGAAAGGCCCTAGAAAGCCGCCTTTGGCGGGGGGATAGCTCCCCTATTTCAACCCCTTTCAGGGTTGGGCACCCGCCCAGATTACGGGATGTATTTATTCAACGGCATATTTTCACACAGCCTCTGATTTTATCCTTTACTATCTCTCTCTCTCTCTCTCTCTCTCTCTCTCTCTCTCTCTCTCTCTCTCTTTACTTAACAGTAGGGTCATAATCTGGTATTCACACTAATCCACCAACAGAATGCAATATTAACTCTCTCTCTCTCTTTACTTAACAGCGGGTTCTTAATCTGGTATTCACACTAATCCACCAACAGAATGCAATATTAACTCTCTCTCTCTCTCTCTCTCTCTCTCTCTCTCTCTCTCTCTCTCTCTCTCTCTCTCTCTCTCTCTCTATCTCTATCTTTACTTAAGAGCGGGTTCATAATCTGGTACTCACACCTGATGTTAGAGTTGAAGCAGAATTGATAGCTGAAATAGTATATTGAAGTACTTAAGGGGGGGAAGTTGTATTTTTTTTTTCTTGTTTAATATTGACAAAGAAATGGTGCGAAACCTCTTAAAATCGCCAAACTAATGGGCCGAACATCTTAAAATCGGAAAACTAATGGGGCTAAACATGAGAAAGAAGGGGCCAAGAAAAACGAACCATCTCCCCTTAAGTATATATCAGATTATCATACCTTATTAAAAATTCGCTATACAAATGCATGTGGACTTTATTGTGCCTAACTATAAAACCCTAGACAATAGATTCCTTTAGAGAATTCTGTGACTGAAGGGATATATTATACTGTATTTGTGTTTTAACTTGTGTATTGTGTTACTTCAAAAATCATAAATTAAAAGTATAGATATGTAGAGTAGTGTTAGTTCGTTTATTATTATTATTATTATTATTATTATTATTATTATTAGGGGTTCGCCCCCTACGGGGAACCCCTATTGTAATCATTAAACCTGGGTTTTCATCCAAATTCTTGTTACGCGCCGGTTTCGACGCAATAACTCCAGAACCGCTTTTTGGATCGATATCAAACTTTCACAAGAGGTGCGTTTTTGTATTGGGCAACTTTTAATATGCTAAACATCCGGCATTAGTCCAGTAAATCTAGCAATCATTTAACTGGACCTAGAACAAATTGTAATAGAAGGTTTTTTGGCTTTAACTTGTTTATTAGGTCCCTCTGATGAACATATAAAAAGTCTCCAACTTTTGGACACCGGGAAAGTGGTTAATTTGCATAAATTCAAGATGGCCGCCGTCCAAAGCTTCAATTTACAGATAACTTTTTTCTGGTTGCTCCTAGACCCTATAAATGTATTACAAACAACGTTTTTTGGCTTTAACTTGTTTATTAGGTCCCTCTGATGAACATATAAAAAGTCTCCAACTTTTGGACACCTGGAAAGTGGTTAATTTACAGACGAAAAACCTTACAGACAGGCTGAACTGTCTCTTTCACAAGGGGTGACACAGGCACTTTTGTGCTTGTATGGGTTTTTTGACCTGTTGTCCCTCTTTTTTATAAAAAAAAAAAAAAAAAAACATGACGTAGTATGACGTCATTCAGAGCCAATTATGTAATTCATGATAGGAGTTCGTATTCACTTGGATCATCGGTGCTTGCATCAAAGTTGCTATTTTGACAGAGTCCTTTACATTGACCACATGCACTGGAACATTCAAGCTCATTCCGTTTGCAACTACAGCGTTGAGTGTCACAGTTGCCCTTACACTGACATCTGACCAATTTCAGTAGTGAATCAGGAGCCACTGGCGAATCCATCGTCTTCGGTTCAAGCTGTCCCTTCCGCAGACACCAGCCCCATTTCTCGGGGTCCACACAGTTCCCCATCCATTCCTGGACCTGACAATAAACTCGGAACGAGTGGTATTTGGCTGCATCGGTTGTTGGGGGAAGGCTGTGAACTTCAACGGTAGTTGAACTTTTTGCCACCTTGTTGCAAAACTTTGTCTTTCGCAGTCCGTCAAGGGTGTCATTTCCTTTTCCCCCGTACAAATAAACCAAGGCCTTTTCACCAGCTGATGATATCGCGTCTTTACTTCCACTTTGGCAACAGAATGCTTCTATACATTTCAAGAAACCGTTGTCTTCCCTCACTTTCCTCAAGGCAGCCCCTTTACCAATACCATACAGTCGTGAGGTTGTGTCACATCCACAGAGTGCATGGACAACTGGCAGGACACGACAGATGCTTTCACCGAGAGCTTCTGCTACTGAGTTAATATGCCAACATTTCCCACCTTCCTTGCTCGACTTGAAGTACAAATCATTCATCCCTCGTTCCGCATAATGACACAACAGCACCAACAAGTCTGTGTCCTCACCTATCACATATGTCACGGTTTCCCTTGCATGCTCAATTCCCTTCTTCGCAATCATGACATCTGCATCTGCTGGCGCATTGACACAGTCAATTCCATTTGCCTTGAATGTTTCACACAATAAGTCAATGAAGTTTTGCTTATTGTCCGAGTTTGACAAGAAGTTTTCCTTTTTTGACCGAAGGGGCATGGTTGGAGTGAACATCACCTTTTGACCAAAGACTCCTTTTGATCGTCGATTGTGTGTCATGTCCTTGGTAGTAGGTCCTGATTTATAACCGTCGAATACAACCACCGGGTTGAGAAAGTTTTTGGAAACATGCTTCATGTACATGCTTGCAATGTCCTCAAATGTGTCACCCTTCTTCCATGGAATCCTTTGCAATAAGGAACCACCATCCAGAACATGGGTCACAGTCCTTTCTTCCTCAAATGATTCCAATGACGACTTGGGAACAACAGCAGCTATCTCATCTCCTAGCTGTGGTTTATTGGCTTCCCTGAGCCTCCCCCACTTATCGAACAGAGCAGTAGGGTAGCTAGACAACTCATACGCAAAGACCTCTTCAACACCTAAGTCCCTGTTATTAGCAAAGATGAGGAGCCTCTGGAAAAGGAGCTGTGGGTCGATTGGTACTTTTTCAGCACTGATTGTAACCTTTGCACCCAACGACTCAACTTGATCTTTCTTCCTAAATGAAAAGTCAAAAGCATTGCTACCTTCCATCTTCTGCACAATGTTCATACCAACCTCATACAGTAAATGAGGACTGGCCGAGGCTGGTCCTGTCACACCGTTGGCAATATTCCTGAGTTCATTTGATTCTTGAAATGGATCATAATCCTTGAAGAATGCGAGAACCTTCTCTGTGTCCTTCCTATCTCGTTCACGCCTTGCTTCAGTCATTTCTTTGTGCTGCTCAGAGGTGTGGAAATGCTTCCCTGTCAGTTCTTGCATAACTTCACTCACCTCAGCGCAGGCTGGCATAGCAAGTAACCAGCGCAGGCGTTGCGTTTCCTCCATGCCCCTACCACGTGTCAATCCACCATTCGTTTTCAAAGAGCGCATCAAACCCTGCTCTATAACCAAGTCGCTTGGCAGTCCTGCCCACAGCCGATCACTTCGGCGGATCACAAATAGACCGGAGTTCAATTGACAGAACATGTCTGGGTTGAGCTGCTCAAGTTCAATCATGTCTTGAATGTACACATGGGCTGACTTGGCATAATTGTTATGACCACACGCTGCAAAGTACGGCAACATCTCCTGGAGTGTTCCGAGGTACAGTAGGAAATCGCCCATTCTCAGTGCCCTCAGGAAGCGACGCAGCAGGTCAATCATGTCCATGTATTGAATCCATAGCTTTCCCATCTTATGCTCTGCTAAGGAGCTCTTCTCAGCTTTAAGTTTTTCAGAAATTCTGTTGAAAACGTCTTTACTGCAGACTTCATCCGGTGAAACGTCTTCACGCAACAGCTTATCCAAAAGATCTGCAGCCTCCTGGAAGTCCTTGCATGAAACAAGAAACAAGATGATGGGATTAGTATAGGCCTAGGCAAAATGTAATAGACAATAATGTGCAGTAAAGGTAGGGCTTGACCTAGAACAAATTGCAATAGAAGGTTTTTTGGCTGTAAGGTTTTTTGGCTGTAAATTAACCACTTTCCAGGTGTCCAAAAGTTGGAGGCTTTTTATATGTTCATCAGAGGGACCTAATAAACAAGTTAAAGCCAAAAAACGTTGTTTGTAATACATTTATAGGGTCTAGGAGCAACCAGAAAAAAGTTATCTGTAAATTGAAGCTTTGGACGGCGGCCATCTTGAATTTATGCAAATTAACCACTTTCCCGGTGTCCAAAAGTTGGAGACTTTTTATATGTTCATCAGAGGGACCTAATAAACAAGTTAAAGCCAAAAAACCTTCTATTACAATTTGTTCTAAGTCCAGCCCTACTTTGACTGGTCTACATGGCGGCCAAACAGGTCCGTGGCAACCGATTTCCCGAAAAACTTGACGCCTAAATACCGTCTCTCCCACTCACAGGAAACGACTGGGCTTTAGCATACGCACTCCCCTACTAATGCTCCGCAAATTGTATAGAGGTTTTGCTTTTGCACGTGGGGTTTTTTCCGGCAATCTTGAAAAAAAACTCTAATTCCACTTAAAATTCCACATCTTGAAAACTACGCCGATGATCAAAGCCATGCTTGCGTAGTTGGGTGAGGCTCGCGATTCCGAACGTTTTGATACCAACAAAATATAAATGGGTGGAATAGTTTGGCCGCAGAATTGAAAACTGTCTATTCTTAAATTACTTTAAAACTGCATTCGCTACCCCACAAAGTTTACCGTCTACAGTATATAGGCTTCCATGCATCCCCCAGTTTTGCTTAATAACATAATCTCTTTATTCTTCAGATCTATCATTTTTTATTTATTTAACTCTCTCAAAACCGTTCGAGTCCCTACGCATTCCAGCAATTATTTAGCCAACCTACCTATATATACATACCTACCCTACCAAATGATAATGATCAATTCAAATTTATTTTTGGTGAATGACAGAGTATTGGCTAAGGTTTTTAACAATTCCTCCCTTCTAGTTTAATAACAATGATATGGACCTTTAAAGTTTTGGCAATTGCCCGTGTGACTCACTCGTATTTTAACCCTCCTAAAGTGTTACCACGAAATACCGCTAGATCCTTTCTCAAAAGTCGCTAGCATGTTGCTACATAGCCAAACAATGTTAGGATAATGCTGCAATTTCTAAAGAGTTTTGGTTTGTTTGTTTTGCAAATTTTACAATATAGTATGACTAGAATGTCTGAAATTTTCAAATTATCCCTAGTAAATGTCTCTAGATATAAAAGAAATGGCTGCTAGATTGAAGTAAATAGCTCTACATTTAGCGGTAATATGTAGCTTTACAACTGGCAACACTGCAACCACCACCTCCCTCCCACCCTCCCAGTATGTCTCCACAAAATACCGCTAGATCCTTTCTCAAAAGTCGCTAGCATGTTGCTACATAGTCAAACAATGTTAGAATAATGCTGCAATTTCTAAAGAGTTTTGGTTTGTTTGTTTTGCAAATTTTACAATGTAATATGACTAGAATGTCTGAAATTTTTATATTATCCCTAGTAAATCTCTCTAGATATGAAAAATGGCTGCTAAATTGAAGTAAATAGCTCTACATCTAGCGGTAATATGTAGCGATACAACTGGCAACACTGCCTAGCCCTTCCTTCCTACCTCCCTCCTCCCTCATCTACAAATGTATCAACAACCACTCTAGTGAACTTTTGGTATTTAGTTTATTCAGTTTAATACTATTTATCCACATAAAATAGAAACCTATCACGATTTTTGTCTAATACAACCATAGACAATGCTATTACATATTATTTGAACATGATGTCGAATTTAGCAGTTTCTGTTTACCTTGAACAGTAATGACAGTCTGTGACAGAACCGAAAGCTCCTCTTGCCGTGTAGTACTCAAAGAAAGCAGGGGTACTTAAGCCGGCCCATACCGAACTGTTACCAAGTCAGAGATGCAGAGGTAACTTTCACAATGCATTATAACCCTAGACAGACACCAATATACCACTAAATCAGACAAATATCACTACAAAAAAGATAGGAAAATATTATATTAATGTCCTAGGTATTTGAAATTATGCAAATGAGTAAAATCCATTATGATATAATGATAATGGGAATGATTAGTATCTGGCAACAGTGTTGCAGTATAATTTTCTGAACGTATGCGAACTTCGGAGTATTTATCCCATTAATATACACATCTATCACTATTTAAATTTAATACAACCATACACAGTGCTATTACATATTATTTGAACATAATATAGGATGCTCTTTCTTTTAAACTATTTACTATATCTATTCACGAAAAATATAGGCCTAGCCTAGGCAGCGCTACCGGTAGGTACGAATTTATCAGTTCGAATTTTGATTGAGAGTGGGATTCGGCCTAGGCCTAGCCTAGGGCTTAACATGGGATACTGTTTGGGGGTTGGGAATAGACTCTATTAGGCTTTAGGCCTAATTAGGTAAAAATAGTCAAATCGAGACAATTGCAAAGCCAACATAGCCTAGGCCTATTAAGCAAATATTTTACCAATCTACAATAGGCCTAGTCTATTCACTGTAAGTAGGCAAGAAATCATGACCTAGGCTATAACCTCTGTAACTAAAAAACAACTAGGCCTATCGGCAAGAGTTGCGTTGTATAGTCTATCCTAGTGTTTACTAATTTATAGGCTACCCCTTTGAAAGGACATTAGCCGGGTAGGATGTAGTTACCGGGTGTATCGCCAGCCTTGTTTACACTACGCGTATGGGTAGTGGCGTCGGACGCTTGCCATCCTTTTCCTGTCTATTTAGACTGCCTTTGGATACAATAATATGTTGAGGTTGGGCTTTGCCCCCCTTCACCCCCCCATGACATAATGTCATCATAATATATATTTCCAGCAGGGGGCAAATAACCAAAATAAATCTCCGTCAAAATAGACGCGAACTTAACAACGCCGATCGACAAATGTAAACATGACAGAGGCGGCGGACGTCTGCAATCATGTTCCCGTCTATTTTGAATGCCAATGGATACAATAATATGTTGAGGGGTGGCTTTGCCATCCCCCATGTCATGTCATCGTCATATTGCCAGCAGGGGGCAAAATAGACAAATACACCAAAAATTGGGTGTGGGGGCGGTAGCCCCCACCCATAATAGCCTACTATGATAGGTTAGGTAAGGTTGTTAGGTTAGGCTAGGCTAATGTCCTTTCAAAGGGGTATAGGCCTAGTAAACACTAAGATAGCCTATACCCGGTCAAAGGTAAGTCCTGCTGTAGTCTCCTTGAATGCTACCTTAAATTGTAATATTAGACTAGGCCGAGCCTATAGATAAAATAGCTTAGCCTACTCATTTATTGTAGCCTATAATATAGGCCTAGCCGGGCAGAATGTAGAGTTCGGGCGTACCGCCACCAATGTTTACACTACGCAGAGCGGCGACGAAAGCTTGCCATCATCATCATTTTGAATGCCGTTGGATACAATAATATGTTGAGGGGGGCAAACACCCCCATGACATATTGTCATCATCATATAATTTGCCAGCAGGGGGCAAATAGGCCTAACCAATCTGCAGCGATCAACCATGTAAACATGACGGCGGCGGCGGTGGTGGACGCTTGCGATCATGTTCCGTCTATTTTGACTGCCATTGGATACAATAATATGTTGAGGGAAGGGCTTTGCGGCAATTTTTTTGGTTGTTTGCCCCCTACTGGCAATATAATATATGATGATGATAACATGTCATGGGGGGGGGGGGGGGAGTGAGGTGGGGCTTTCAACATATTATTGTATCCAATGGCATTCAAAATAGACGGGAACATTATCCCAAGCGTCCAACGCCGACACCACCGCGGCTGCTGAAGAACAAGGAAGTTAGCAATAGGTTTCATTGTGAACTGGAGGAAATTAATAGAAATAAGGAAGCTAGGCCTAGCGATGTAAATAGTCAATGGAATTTCCTTAATAATGACAATTATATGTATAGGTATAAAGTAAAAACAATATATTTTACACAATTTATTGCATATCTTACATATTTATACAAATATATATTAAAAATAGTTTAACCACACCACTGAGTTCCCCCAAAATACTCTAATAGGGCTGGCCTGAAGAATTAGATCAAGATGGACAACTAATCAAGACATGATAGGTAGGGAAGGGCAGGTGAAGATACGCAGATATTTCTCGCCATTTCACCAATTCAGCCGCACCACATGAGTTCCACAGCAGAACTCTTATAGGGTAGAGCCGAAAGATGAGGCAAGAACTGCTACACTGCAGCACAGCACCAATTAAGAAGTGATCAAAAGCAAAGAATGAGAGATCAGGTCTATGGAAAAAATATATCGCACCGAAATGCAAAAAAAATACACACACCGAGGGAAATCGAGTCAGCTCGACCGCATCAGCGACCGACACAAATCAGGTCAGGAGCTAATAACCTAGCCAGGCCAGGGTGGCATATGATATAGGCCGTCCGGAGGACAACCAAATGAGACAGAATAAGAACAGAAGGGGAAAAACATAGAAAGAGGAATGAAAAACTACGAAAATTTAGTCAAACCGACGACGAAAGCTGAAGGGGAGAGGGAGTAAAATAAGCATAACCCTCCCCCATCAATCTCCAGTCGCCAGCCCCCAAACCCCCCCAACTTCTTTAGGGAGCATAATATTAGGGGGGAATTCTTACATAAAGTACACGGTATTACAATATCTAGATTAGTAAACAATTAATGCTCAAAACATAAAATATATTACAGTACGGTATATATAGTATTTAGTATTGCTCAAGTAATCACCTTATTATACAAGGACAACACCACAAAGGCTTAAAGAAGAAATCAGAATGCTCAATAATGCACTACATAAAAAGATAACGGGTACCGGTAACCAAAAACATTGCAATATTTACAATAGCCAACTGTATATATTATGATTTTATAGGGATTAGATTAAAAATTACAGGAGGGTCAATTCAAATTTCAATGGAAATTCCCTCATGATAGCTGTAATATGTGGGAATAACTTTCACCTTCATATTTCCTAACCTCTTAGCATATACATGATCAATTAGCGTGCCATTTTCAGTTGTTGGTTGTGTTACATGTTGAGTGTATCCACGCTTTTCCACTAACTTTACAATAGAAGAGTTAGTTTGGATGTTTTCATTGAAGTCCCCCATCACAATGCAACCAATTGTGTATTTGTCTAGTTCATTTAGCAATTTACTTAAATTTTCTCTAAAATAATTACTGTAAGTCCAAATGAAACTGGTCTGTATATTACAACAGTTATTATATTCCATTCAACAGAAAAACAGGCCAGATATTCTAAGTTAGCCACTGAAAAATGTATTATATCACACTTAAAATCTTTACGGTAATATACACCAACACCTCCATGAGATTCTAGTTTTAAATGAGCACTAGCTTTGTCTGATGAGTTGTAACATTCCTCTCTTGTTTTATGAAAAAAGGTAAATCCATTCAGCTCTGGCTTTCCTTGAGAGTCATTCTTAGTAAGCCAAGTTTCTGTCACACAAATTACATTAGCTACTAAGAACCGTATGTCTGATCTTATATCTTTAATATGGGATTTTAAACCTTCAATATTGTGCAAGATTATTTTCAACCCCTCTTGATGTTCATTTACTTGATTGTTTGCATAACTAATAAAACGAGGCATACTAGATAGGGCTATTTCTACCTTTTCACTACAATAAATGGAGGACTCTTCAAAGTCTTGTATTATAAGCCCTTCCACTGAAGTGGCACGACTTAGTGCAACTAGGCTTGACCTGCTGTAAATATTTTGTCCAAAGACACAACACACTTTCTTAAGTACATCCTTGGATTTTATGTACAGAACAGGCAAATACAAGTTTCAATGGAAATTGCCGTCTTACACCACCATTATTAGTTACTCTATCCTCTTCAATCATAATGGGAGTGCTGTTCTTTACTGTTTGTAAAATATGTTTCTGTTTTCGCAATTTGCTTCCAACTTTTGCATCATCAAACACTATGTATATTACTTGAGGAAAGGTAACACCAGGAGTATGTTGTACAAATGAAACTGTTCCAATTACACCGTTTACTAAACCATCTGAAACATCAATATTTGTTGTCAGCATAACGCGTGCATCAACTGCGATTACAAGTTTACTCAAAAGACTGGTGTTAAACACTTTGTTATAAGGAGAAGCTCTTTTTTCCAGCTTTTCAGTTCTAGCATCTCTATAGAAATCTTCTGCATCAATAGAAATAATATTAGAACATGATGAATTTAACCTTGAAATATTGTATGCATCAACCTGATGATTTGTTGCAAATATGTGAAGAGCATCACTATCCTCGCCTGTCTCACATTTGCGTAGTAAGTCCATGTCCTCATTCATTAAAGGTTAAGATTTCTTTCGTGTTCTTATGCGATTAAGTGTTTCTGCAAACACACCCTCTTTCTGTCTCATTATTTGTGTTAATTCAGCAATAGAAAATAAATCTGTCCAAAGATTCAAACCAACACTGTCAGTATATAAGGCTTTACCTTTCACTGGATTAAGTTGATGAAAATCTCCATCAGCAATGACTGATACAGTACCAAATGGTGAGAAGCTCTTACATTGCTTTATTTGTCTCAGTCTTTCATGTATATATGTTAATAATTTGTGGTCAACCATAGATATCTCATCAATAATAAGAATCTGTAAACAGCTAAGCCTTGAACGTAAAGAGTTTATGTTATCATCTCCTATACCTGGTCAAGGGTAAGTCCTGCTGTAGTCAACTTGAATGCTACCTTAAATTGTAATATTTGACTAGGCATAGCCTATAGATAAAATAGCCTAGCCTACTTTTTTTTTTTTTTTTTTTTCTATATTCCAACTACTCCCTCTTGGGCATAGGCTGAGAGCCTTTACACTACATCACTGAACACGGTGAGGCCCGTGAGGTCTTGTTCCAGTCTAGGGAGTGAGACATGCGAAGCACCCCGGCTCGAAGCAACTCCATCTTCTGAAGCAGCTTCGCCTCTGCGCTTCACGGTCTCACCCCCCACACTCGGACCCTCACTCTCAGAATGCCACCTATTGAGCAATTAACTCACTAGGCATTGCCCCCCTGTAACATATTTTGAATATGGGAATATTCATACAATGCTATTTATTCAGGGAACAATGAGGGTATTTTTTTGGCATTTCGGTGTGGTGTGGTAATGCACTGGAACTAGGTACAGCACAAATTCCATCCCAATAATATCTTCCCATTGACATATTGGGATTCGAACCCGGGTCCATTGGATTACCAGTCCAGTGGCAAGACCACTCTGCCACACCTATAATATAGGCCTAGCCGGGTAGAATATAGAGTTCGGATGTACCGCCACCATTGTTTACACTGCGCAGAGCGGAGACGGAAGCTTGCCATCATGTTCCCGTTCATTTTGAATGCCGTTGGATACGATAATATGTTGAGGGGGGCAAACACCCCCCATGACATATTGTCATCATCATATAATTTGCCAGCAGGGGGCAAATAGGCCTAACCAAAAAAAATCGTCGTCAAAAACTCAAAATAAACGCGAACTTACAGTAACTGCGGCGATCGACCATGTAAACATGACGGCGGCGGCGGCGGTGGATGCTTGCGATCATGGTCCCGTCTATTTTGACTGCCATTGGATACAATAATATGTTGAGGGGACGGCTTAGCGGCAATTTTTTTGGTTGTTTGCCCCCTACTGGCAATATATATGATGATGACATCACGTCATGGGGGCATAGCCCCCTCTCAACATATTATTGTATCCAATGGCATTCAAAATAGACGGGAACATTATCGCAAGTGTCCGACGCCGACACCGCCGCCGTCATGCTTACATATGTCGATCACCGTGGTTAAAGGCTGGTTCACACATAGCCGAGTCGGTGCGCGAGTCCAACACGAGTCACACTCGTCGATTATCGCCGTCGCTGGAGGCTGAGTCGGCCGTGAGTAGCAATTGCTCCCGAGTCAAGGAGAGTGTAACACGAGTTAACTCGAGTCAATACGAGTCAACACGTGTGCAAGAGTCTGTACGAGTAACTGAGAGTCAAAACGTGTGTAACACGAACCCAACACGAGTGTCAAAAATTTGAAAAATAATGGCCACATTCCAGGGCACGTAAACAAAGAGTATGGACGAGTCTAACACGAGTCAACGCGATTGTTACACGGATCAACACGATTGTTATACGGATCAACACGAAAGACAACGCGTTGACTCTCGTTGGATCTCTGTTGCACACGTGTTGACTCGTGTTACATCCGTGTAAACTCGTGTAAACTCTCGTTGATTCGTCCTACATTTTTGAAATAACGGTATTTCAAATGACACTTGTTTTTCGTGTTACACTCGTGTTTTTTTCTCAGTAGATCTTGTTTACTCGTGTTTTCACTCGTGTTTGAATCGTGTAAATTCTGGCATCATGGGGGCACCAAATTTTGGCACTCACATTCGTGCTTTCTACTCTTGTTGATATGTGTTGCATGTGTGTTACATACGTGTTGTTGCGTCAACATCGAAATGATGATGAAAAGCGACGAATCACTAAAGAGTGTTACACGGGTTTACACGAGTCAACACGAGTTAACTCGAATATCGAAGAGTTATTCAGTGTCAAACACGAGTTAACACGTATGTACACGAGTCTACCCGTATTAGGCCAAACTCGTGGGTACTTGCCACGGGACCCAAAAATGTCATGCATGCATGAAATTTTTGGACCCTGTGGCGAGTACCCCCGAGTGTGCCGAGTAAACAAAGAGTATACACGAGCGTAGCACGAGTCTATACGAGTGTTGAGGAGTATCGACGAGTCATTGCTGAATAGCAAAATTTCATCACTCGTGTTGGACTCGCGCACCGACTAGGCTATGTGTGAACCAGCCTTTAGTTCGCGTCTATTTTGAAGGCGTTTTTTTCGGTTATTTGCCTCCTGCTGGCAATATATATGATGATGACAATATGTCATGGGTGACCCCCCTCAGCCTATTATTGTATCCAAAAGCAGTCAAATAGACGGGAACATGATGGCCAGCGTCCGCCGCCGCTTCGCGTAGTGTAAAGAAGGCTGGCGGTACACCCGAACTCTACATTCTACCCCACTAAATTTCCAACTAGCATAACCGATGATTATCAATGATCAATCCCAGTCAGAAACGTCCATGCGACACAACCCCAACTTCACACCAGAAATTCAAAACCTCATCATACAACACGACATACTGAAACACTCCCCAGCACCCCACACACAAGACATCACACAACAAATCCAAGCACTCAACACCCAAACTAACAACAAAATACAAGAACAACAAAAACTAAATTGGAATAACTTCCTACAAACACTTGATCACAAAACAAACCCCAAAAAACTCTACAAAACACTAAACAGCATCACACTTTCCAACAGCAACACAACACAATCACATGCTGCAATCACAACAACAGACTCTACTCCTTCATGTAAACAACAAGCAAACACTCTCATCAATCACTTCTCACATGTCAGCCACCTAAAACCTCACAAAGACGACCGACGTGTCATCCGACGTAAGAGACAATTCCCCACAGACCCCCTTACATACACCCTTCACCAATCACCAGACAAAGCATATCATCAACAATCTCAAGCACTCACCCGCTTGTGGCCTAGACAACATATGCAACATACACCTCAGACACCTGGGACCACAAGGCATACAAGCACTCACTAACATATCAAACTACAGTTATTCACAGAACACAATACCAGACATTTGGAAGCATGGTCTCATCACCACATTCCCCAAACCCAACAAAGACCCCACGCTACCCTCCTCGCACCGCCCCATCACACTCCTTTGCTCCCCCTCCAAAGTCATGGAACGTCTAGTATTACAACTAATTACACCCGACCTACCCCTAGCTCCAACACAACATGGCTTTAGGCCACTGCACTCCACAAACACTCTTCTCACAGACCTTACACAAAGAGCTTTTGATGGCATCAACTCAGCTAGACCACCACACAGATCACTATTAGCCACACTCGACATTAGTAAAGCCTTCGATGCCATCCCCCGCCACAACCTAACAAACAAAATCTACAAAACAAACATGCACATCAATACAAAAAGGTGGCTGGCCAACTTCCTAGCAGGCAGATGTGCACACGTATCTTTCGCCGGTCAGTCATCTAAAATCAGAAACTTTCCAAACGGAGTCCCACAAGGATCCGTCCTATTGCCCGCACTCTTCAATCTGTACATGCACGATATAACTACACCCAATACGCCCCAAATAAACTTAGCCTCCTATGCAGATGACATAACACTCACATGCACACACCATGACCCAAAAAGAGCAACAGATCTACTTCAACCCTATCTCAACACACTACATGGCTGGTGCACTACAAACAGACTTAATCTACCCCCAGCCAAATCCACCGCAACCCTGCTCACAAGCTGGACAGGAGAACACGAATACATCCCTCAACTCACCATAAACAACACACCCCTAACACATACACACACACCCAAAATCCTAGGAGTAACATATGATACTCATATGACATTCAAACAGCACACCACAAACATTAAAAAGAAACTGACACCAAGACTTAACGCCCTCAGGTAACTTGCTCACACAAAATTTGGATACAATAAAGAAACTACAACCACAGTATATAAATAATACATATGATCAGTGATGGAATACGCAAGCCCAGCCTGGGCTTCTAACCTAGCTGAAACACATCATAAGACCTTACAGACTATTCAAAACAAAGCCCTGAAGATCATTACAGGCTGCACAGCTACTGCACCCACAGATCACCTACATCAAGAAACCAAAATCCTCAAAGTCCAAGACCATCTGGACATGAGAGGCACTCAATTCCTGGCAGCAGCCTCCACGAACCAAGACCACCCACTAAACTACATGGCAACACACCCACAGACACCAAGAAATATCAAAACAACACCCAGCACACGGTATCACACACAATTACTGTCCTCTCTCCCTCCCTGCCCACCCTGAACCAACTTCCAGAAGCACATCCATACTCATATCTCTCGCCGATCCATCCACTCACTCACAGACAACACGCAGCTGCAACCACGACCTCCCGAAATCCATCCTTCCGAATCCTCCCTTCCTCACGAGGACAGAGTCCACCTGGCCAGGCTGAGATGCGGACACCATCCAGCTCTCCTGAGCTATCAGAAGAGACTGGATGACTCCATTGTCGACGCCTGCCCAGGATGTAACACAGCACCCGATACCATTAAACACATCATAGAAGACTGCATTTCACACAACCACTTACGCCAACAACACAATCTACACTCAATGAGAGCTCTGTGGGAAAGCCCGATCGTGGCCATGGCCTTCCTCAGGGACTCGGGGCTGTTCGGCCAGGCAGCTTAGGGAACAACAACAACAACAACAACAACTCGTACAGGATTAATAACTTTAACCAAAATGGTCACACTCCTAAATGGTCTAAGTGGCCATATCCAAAATGGCTACACTATATTCCTCCTGTACTTTCTCCATGCCCGATAAGATACATGATATTTTGATATATGTGGCACAGCCCTTGTATCCAACACAATACCCTGCGTGCAACCCCGCTTGAACCCCGCACAATGTTGCTTGCAACTTTTATTATTATTATTATTATTAGTATTAGTATTATTATTATCATTATTATTATTACTATTATTATTATTATTATTATTATTATTATTAAAGAAGTCAAGAAAGTTAGGGAAGGTAGCAAGGGAAACAGTAAGGGTGTGAAAGATAAGAATGGGAGAATGCTAGCCGAGAAGCAAGAGAGAGTCGAAAGATGGAGGGAGTACTTCAATGAGTTGCTAAATGTAAGGAATGAAGAGCCAGCAAACATAGCTGGATATGGTATGGGAGGGAGAAGAAAAGAAGTAGTGGAGGAGGAGGTGGGGATCAGGAGGTCAGAAGTGTGGGAAGCCATGAAAAGAGTGAAGTTGGGGAAAGCACCAGGAACAGATGGAGTGTGTGGGGAAATGTTGAGGTATGGTGGTGAGATAGTGATCGAATGGGTATGGAAAATGTGCAAACTAGCATGGGAGAAGGGGAGTGCACCCGATGACTGGAAGACTGGTATAATAGTCCCCCTATATAAGGGCAAAGGGGAAAGAGGAGTGCGTGGTAACCACCGAGGAATATGTCTTCTAAGTGTAGTAGGGAAGGTATTCAGTAGGGTAGTGATTGACAGAGTGAGAGTGAGAACGGAGAAATGGATAGGCGACGAGCAGGGAGGTTTTAGGAAGGGAAGAGGATGTGTAGATCAGATTTTTACCATGAATTGTGTTGTGGAGAAATATCTGGAGAAGAAGCAAAAGGTGTATGTTGCCTTTATGGACTTGGAGAAGGCCTATGACAGAGTGGATAGAGAAGGTTTGTGGAAAGTACTAAGAATATACGGAGTAGATGGCAAGTTGCTGAAAGCAGTGAAGAGCATGTATGAGGGTGCAAAGGCGGCAGTGCGTGTGGAGAGTGAGCAGAGCGAGTTCTTTGACCTGAATGTTGGTTTGAAACAGGGGTGTGTGATGTCCCCGTGGTTGTTTACTGTATATATGGATGGAGTCATGAAAGAAATACTATCAAGAGCAGTGGATGTTGGTGTATCGCTGAAAAGGGAGGGAATTGAGTGGAAGCTACCTCTACTGCTGTTTGCGGATGATACAGTTCTGATGAGTGATAATGAATGGGAGTTGCAGGGTCTGGTAAATGAGTTTGGAACAGTGTGCGAAAAACGGAATTTGAAGATAAATGCGGGGAAGAGCAAGGTTATGGTCTTCGAAAGGGGTGAAGTCACAGAGTGTGAGGTGAAGCAGAACGGTCAGGCTATGGAGATCGTCAACTCTTTTAAGTATCTGTAGATGGGACTATGGATGAAGAAGTGCGGGAGAGGGTACAACAGGGGAAGAGGGTTGTAGGAACCCTGAAAGCAGTAACAAGAAATAGGGTGGTCAGTATGGAAGTGAAGAAGTCCTTGCATGACAGTGTGGTAATCCCGACACTGACTTACGGAAGCGAAGCATGGACGTTGGTTGAGAGACTCAGACCAAGAGTGAGAGCAGTGGAAATGAATTACTTAATGAGTGCATGTGGAGTTACATGGAGGGATAGACAGACTAATGAGGAAGTAAGAAGGAGGTGTGGTGTGGAGGTAGATGTGCTGGAAAGTGTGAAAAGGAATAAATTGAGATGGTTCGGCCATATGGAACGTATGGAAAGCGAGCGAATGACTAAGAGGGTGTACGAGAGCGAGGTGGAGGGACAGAGAGGGAGAAGTAGACCGAAAGAGAGGTGGAAGGATGGAGTGAGGAAGTATATGAACGAAGGCGGTGCTGGTTGGGGGGAGGGGCGTCGGCTGACTGGGGACAGAGGTGCATGGGAGCGGTTCGTTCGTGGCCACCCTTTCGGGGATCACGGTGTCAGGCAATAGATAGATAGACAGATAGATTATTATTATTATTATTATTATTATTATTAGTAGTAGTAGTAGTAGTATAATTTGTGTATTTATTTATGTGTGTGTATGTGTATGTTTTTTTTTTTTTTTTTTTTTTTTTTTTAGGAAGGCAACACTAAAGCCGATATGACACTAGCGCCTTTTCCCTCAGATGTTATTGGTAACACTGGTCTGGCAGCTTATGAAGTACACTTATAAAATAGTTTGGTCAGCTAAGTCCACTCACCTTCAGTCTAGCTTCCAATGTCACTACCAATGATCCCAAAAATAATGTTGGATATTGTTGATCACCGAAAATATACTATACAATGTCTCGTATGATACCCCTTACCTTTATGATTAAATAATATATTGGTTTATGTAGAGCTACTGAAAAATGTTCGTGAGGTCTTGCGATTTTCATTATATCCCTTTAGATCGATGTTCAGATCAATTCAACTATATATATATATATATATATATATATATACTATATATATATATATATAATATAGTATATATATATATATATATATATATATATATGTATATATATATATATATATATATATACAGTATTATATATGTACTTAAAACTGCTAGACTATAAGTTAATAATTGAAAACAATAACAAGATTTACAAGAATATTACATAATCCTAACTTCATAAACCTGAACATGTAATATAAAATATAAAATAACATGCAACAAACCATTTTGAACTGCACCTTACGACTATTCCGGGAGAACTAACTAGATTAACTGATTATAGACATTATATATAGCAAGGGATCCTAAAGCCCCAAGCTATCAACTACCTGAGCACTGAGTTTAGGTTCGGTTTGAGTTTTTCTATGAAATATTTCTCCCCAATGAGAGTATCGTTCTTGTTTCTGAATTTAGCCAATATCTTAAAATCTTGTTCATTAAATCTGTGGTCCAATTCTAAAGAGTGATTCCTTACTGCTGAAAAAGGCATTTTCGCTAAATATTGACCTGTTCGGACACTTTTCCCCAAATGCTCCAATATTCTAGCGCGGAATGAACGAGACGAACATCACACATACCCAGCAAGGCAGCTGGGACAGTTAAATTCATAGACAATATTGGAACAAAAGTTATTGGGAACAGTGTCCTTTATTCTAAAAAATGAGCGAATGTTAAAGTCATTTGTGAAAATTATGCGAAAGTTAACAGCTGGGAATCTAGAATGAAGCCATTTTTGGAGCTGTTTACGAAAGTCGTAACTGGATTTACCATAGAATGGAAGTTTTATATATTTCTTAAGGATTATGTAATATTCTTGTAAATCTTGTTATTGTTTTCAATTATTAACTTATATTCTAGCAGTTTTAAGTAAAGTATTATGTAGAATTGTCACATTAAACTTGTTTAAATAGATCCATATATTAAATACAAAGTTTTACCAGATATCATGTTTGTTTTCTAGGATCGTTGGTGTTTCACCTGATGATGAACAGAGTTGTTCGAAATATTGTCAAAAGCTTAATTAATAAACAATGAAAATGGAGTTGATGTTTGCTCTCGTCATCTTATTTACCGTAGCGGCCAACCTACTACTGATATATATATATATATATATATATATATATATATATATATATATATATATATATATATATATATAATATTAAATACATAATATACTGTATATTCATATATACAATATAAGCTGATTTTAATTTGAACAACAATTTATCTAGATATATTTGCATATAGAAAATCGCAAGAGTTCCCGAACATATGTCAGTAGCTGTACATAAAGCTAAGCTATGATGTGTATTTATGTGAATATCTTATTACAACGAAAATGTGATTAATGCCGCCTATCCAAGTAAGAGTGTGCATGGGTGTGTGTGAGTGTCTGTGTGTGTGTGTGTATGAGTGTGTGTGTGTGTGTGTGAAGCTTGCATTTAGGACCTACCAGTATTGTATATTATGCCTTAGTTATAAAACTGCCGTTTAGCACTATGTTACCAAGAGCGACACACTATTGCGGGGACAAAAATAGTGAACATATTCGTTAGTAAGGGATTTGTTCAGCAAAGCCGTCCGGTAAAAACCACAAACACAGTTGCTAATGGAAGGGATGTGTTGTTCTATTTACACCACGATAAAAAGAATATATATATACTACATGAGCGTCGTCATTGGTTGGACGTATTGTATAGACAGCCAGGTACGGAGGTAATACAGACAGGTAGGGAGGAATACAGCCAGGTAGGGAGGCAATACAGACAGGTAGGGAGTAAATAGAGACAGGTATGGAGGAAATACAGACAGGTAGGGAAGAAATACAGACAGGTAGGGAGGAAATACAGACAGGTAGGGAGGCAATACAGACAGGTAGGGAGTAAATACAGACAGGTAGGGAGGAAATACAGACAGGTAGGGAGGAAATACAGACAGGTAGGGAGGAAATACAGACAGGAATACAGCCATGGGGTAGGGAGGAAATACAGCCATGGGGTAGGGAGGAAATACATACAGGTAGGGAGGAAATACTGACAGGTATAGGAGGCAATACAGACAGGTAGGAAGGAAATACAGACAGGAGTACAGCCAATACAGCAATGTTGTAGGGAGGAAATACAGCCATGGGGTAAGGAGGAAATACAGCCAGTCAAGTAGGGCGGAAATACAGCGAGAAACAGCCAAAAATATTGCTACCGGAGAGGGCAAGGGACTTAAACCATATACTGTATATATCATTACCACATCTATCCGAATGAATACAATTCTAGACATTTGAAAATACTCTTCAGGAGCAAAAATATATATCTCTGAGAAATATTGCTTATAAATTGGGAATCAGGAACTAACCCTGCGTCAGATGTTCTCTCTCCTCGGTGAATCAAACATGTTCGCGAGATTTACCGTGAACTCTCCGGGAAATACAAGTTCTCTGTCAAGGGAATCAGCCTGACAAACCTGCTTAAGGGGACAGTGGTTATTTTGGGGGGTATATTTAGTTATATATTAATATAGTTTTTAGTTTCCTCGCTAGACCTTCATCGAGCTTAAAAATCAATTCCCTAGATCGGGGTGATCTAGGATAAATTCGTACATTTTTCGATAGAAAAATGTCCTGGTCAAAGGCCGGTTTTTCTTAGAATTTCAGGCTCGCTGTCGCTCTCCAGGAAAAAATCGACACATAAATGACACGAAATTTCTTTATAATTATATAGAAAATGGACGAAAAG
>CM064502.1:14490775-14660775 GCA_032716605.1 Paralithodes platypus | reverse complement strand
ATTATCTCAATCAAGCCTCTGAATTCCATATACCCTTCCTAATCTGAATAAAATCGTCTAATCATTACCAGAAAACAGAAAAGGAATGCGTATTGGATCTTGAAAGGGTTAACAACGATAAAGTGATAAATGAGTGATGAAATTGTGTTGTAGATTTTAGTGTCTTTGTCATTATTATCCTGAAAGTGTCAAACCGTCTTGGTGGTGTAATGGTTAGAGTGTTTAAAAATCTGTGTGTGATAACCCAGGTTCGAATCCCGGTGGATCACATACATGACCTATGAAAAGACTACATACTATCACAATTAATCCCTTTTAGCTACCATATCTCCTAACTAAGCTTCATAACATCTTCTAAATGCAGCTAAAACCGAATAAATGATACTTCGCCGGTACAGGAAGGATAAATACGAATATAATCTTTATATCAAGTAATGCCACTTAGGAAAAAACTCATACAACCCACCCGGGATTCGAACCCTGGACCATGTGATCAACAGGAATGGTAAACACGAATATAGTATGGTATGTCCTTGAAAACTATACCCTGTCCTTTGATTCTGGGTGTAATGAAAGTGTTTGTCGGCATTCCTCCGCCCTGATGAAACGCCCGGGGGTACAAAAACGGCCGAGTGTCTGAAAAATGTCTGGGTGGCGAATCAGGGTTACCATATCAAGTCCGCTAGATAGAGAATATATGCCGAAAGTCGCTAGAATAATGCCACAATCTCTACCATATCGCTCTAAAATGGCTCAAATCTCCAGAATATCGCTAGAAAATGTCACAATCTCTAGCATGTCGCTCTAAAATGGCGCAAATCTCCAAAATACCACAAGAATTCTTGCCGCTAGATGTAAAAAATGGCCTCCCGATCGAAGTAAATACCTCTGGATTTAGCGGGACAGTAGCTAAATTGGCAACACTGGGTGGCCATGCAATACGACCCCCTCCCTGAGACACAACCTCCAATTTCGAATTCCAAGACGACGGTGTTGATGATAATGTTATAATTATATATATATATTGTTTGTGTAAAGGCTTGAACTTAGATGTGTTTTTCTATGTGAGTGGCCCTTTCAAGATGCAATACGCGTTTCTGTTCTGTTTTCTGGCTGTTATTAGAAGAATTCATAAAGATTTGGAGGGATATATGAAAGTCGGAGGGTTAATTGGGATAGTTGTATGAAAACATACAACCGCCAAAGGAAAAAAAAATGCTAATGCTCCATTATTTAATCTCTAGCGACGGTTTTTATGATGGGATTTATAGAAAATCTGCGCCCCATTAGTATGTTCATGGCGCTTGAATTTTACTATAGATTTTGGTACTAATAAATGAGCATGTGAACTAAATGGAAGTAATATGGTTCTTCTAAATTGCACTTTCATTATCTCACTAGACTTCTTAACCCTAATTCGTCCAACGACTCGTGGGTTATTATGGTATTATATTATAGTATCAATGAGGATTATGCTTATTTTCAATTATATACAGTATATATATATATTTGTTTTTGTTTCTTTCGAGCAATGCATTTTAGTGTGTCCCCTAGGCTAATAAAAACGCCTTACCAGACTTCCTTTCGAACTACAAATATGTCCAACCAGACTCCCTTCAAGCTAAATGTTTAAATATATTCCATAGAAAAACTTCCTGGTCAAAAGCCGGATTCTTCTAAGTTACAGGCTCGCTATCACTCGCCCAGAGAAAATATCGAGACCTGAATGGGGTGAAGCGTCTTCCTATCGTCAAACTAATGAGGTCAAACGTCTTAAAGTCTCCAAACAAATAGAGCGAAACAGGGGAGCTCCAAAACGATCCCTCTTGGACCAAATAGTGTTAAGCACTTTTGCACCAATAATTCTCAATATTTAGACCCAAGCTTTACAACTACACGTATACAGCACATCGATAATAGGTATAACAATGGCAAAATACTCCATCAACTAATTGTTTATTTAAGTTTATCTATGTAACATTAAACTAGCCTAAAACGTAACGTAACCAAAATATATTTTTATCCTTGTCGTACATTTAAAAGGATTGGGTAATTTAGTTAGTGTAATGCCAAAAAGAAAAATCTTAAACAAATACATACACGGAAATAATAGGAATCATATCGCTCATTATGTGTGTGTATATTAACTGTGTTGGTGGTGTAATGGTTTAGATGCTTATGTTCTGGGTGTGGTGTCCCGAGTTCGAATCCTGGGAGGACCATAATTATGTTTTCATTAGTTTATTCAAGTGCATTAGGGTTTGTAATTGATGATTAGTGTTAAGAACGGGGTGTTACTTAACAAATATATACAGGCAATTATAAACATTTACATAAACACGAGTGAAAAAAGGGTGCGTTAGTGTTCGAGAATATAACCCATATTATTTTCACTTTGGAATTATTAATATATTCACTTCACGTCTGTTAGTAATCAAGGCTTCGGTGGGTTTGGGTTAAATTCACAACACTGAAATTAGTAATAATTTTAATGTTTGAATAATTGATTGATTCCTTTTGATGTGGAGGTGTAATTTCAAGGTTATAGGATTTTATGATTTAGCATCTACAGGGTGTTACAGAATAGGTGTGCCAAACTTCAGGATATATCTATTTAACCCATTCTATACCGGGGACGTCTTTTTTGTCATATTCTGGCAACTATTAGACGATCTTATTCAGCTTGGTAAGGATGTCTATTGCTAAAAAGGTTACAAACTATCTCAGTTAACTATTTTGGCTACCATATTTCCTTCCTAAGCTTCATAAAATCGTCCAAATTTAGCTAGAATAAAATAAATAAGACGACGCCGGTACAGAAGGGGTTCAGGGATCGCTAACATCCAAGGGGCTCAAACTTTCAACATAACCTCCAATAAATTAGTCAATAAATTAAAAGATAAATTGTTAAAAATTGTGCACTGCGATGATGCGAGAGAGCTAGGAGCATGGTCTAAATTATTAATTAAGAACTAATTAATTAAAACTAACATTTTCTCGCTTAAAAATGAATTAAATCTTTCAGATTGTGTAGACTATAATTACAATAAGCTTAAAGCTGATTTAATAAATTTACATAAACATTTTGTAATCACTACAGTAGATAAAGCCAGCAATAATTATAGCTTCACATGTAAGAAGTTTTATCTTGAAAACATGAAGAAATAATTAGGCAGAACCCTTCTTTAGCGGGTGCTCTGTGGCCGTTTTGGGCCTTTCTGGGCCGTTCTGACTGCTATATCAACCATCAGTATGAAAGGAACTGTATTGCGCCGAAAACTAGGTGAAAATCGCTACACAATGACGCCACATACAGCTACGTAGCACTCGTGGAGCACTGACAGTGTTACCTCGAAGATGGAAGTTTAGCTGATTTTGCTACCTTGCTCACTTTTAGCGAACTATTGGTTACACTGTCATCCTCACGCGCGGTGGGGGAACTGGAGTTAGTGTGGGCCGGGAGGCCACAGATGTCGGACGTATGGATCATTACTATCCCACCCATTTTCACTCGATTTCCACCCTTTTTTCACCCGTTTTTTTGCCAGTTTTTTCAAGGTGGTGAGCCGCTTTTTAAGGGTATTATTAACTTAAAGGTAAAATATTACGTACAAATATTTGTGGTAATTCTGTTTCAGAAATTCAAAATAATTTGAATATTGATAACTTAATCGATGAACATAACAAGACAAATGTAACATTTGATATTAAACTTTCCGATAAGAACAAGTGCATTGCAAAATTATACATGTTACCTAAATTTCATAAAAGGCCTTATAAATATCGCTTTATTGCCGGAGCTAAATTTGCTACCACTAAAACTCTGTCAGAACAAGTCGTAAATTGCTTAAAATACATAAAAAGTACTCATAAAAGATATTGTAATACCATCATGAGAAGAACTGGCATTAATTATTATTGGAGTGTTGACAATTCGTTAGAAGTTATTGATAAAATAAATACCATGCCGAAAGTTACCTCGGTACATAGCTTCGACTTTTCGACTTTGTATACCAATTTGCCTTTAGATTTAGTATATTCAGAGCTTTTCTTTATTATAGATTTGCACTTTGACAGATTCGTTAGGAATGGTAATTATTTCATAAATGTTTATACATATTTTAATAATGCATCACTTAGCTCTACTCCCACTAGTTCAGTATATTTTGATAGAACTAAACTTAAAGATGCTCTTAAATTCCTCCTTTTCAATACTTATGTTAGATTTGGGCTTTACATTTTCAAACAAATATTCGAAATTCCTATGGGTGGAAATGCTAGCCCTTTAATTGCAGATGTATTCTTGCTTGCTTTAGAATTTAAATATATAAAAGACTTAGTCGACAGTAGCAAGACAAATAAAATCCCAGAAAAATTAGCACTTGTTAAATTGGTAAGTAATAATAGTAGATATATTGATGATATTCTCGTTTGCAATTTGTTAAATTTTAATCAAGTTGCTAAACTTATTTTTCCGAATTCTATTCCCCTCACACATTGTAACGTAAATGATGAAGTTGAAAATTTCTTGATATAAATATAGAGATTGTTAATGAACAGTGCATACTTAAAGTATATCACAAAGTTGATTATTTTAATTTTAACGTAATAAACTTTCCTTTCCCTAGTAGTAATATCGATAGTAAGATAACTTATAATTTTTTTTATTCCCAGTTAATAATATTTTGTAAAATGTGCACTAAAGTAGATGCCTTTTGGGCTAGAGCTAGGTTACTTTACAGACTCTTAGTAGACAGAGGTTATGAGGCAAGTAAATTGTTACATAAATTTAATCTTTTTAGGGTTAATTACTGTGACTGTATTCTAAAATTTGACATAAATAATTTGAATCAAGCACTTTTAACGTGAAGTTTCATGTAAACCTCTGCTCTTTGTTTAAATCTGTTGTTACTATTTCATATTTGGTAATTATTTGTCTTTATATTATATCTATTCATTGTCGATAGTATCAATTGCTTGCTTTTGCTATTTCCTTAGTTTATTTGTACGATAAATGTAGGTTATTTGTAGGGTAGTTATTGATAAGGGTCACTTGAGGCATGCTATGGTTACAGGTACCTACCCTATAGCACTATCGTTAGTGAGTTCTATATATGTATTTTTTGTATTATTATATCTTATTAATTTTAATTTTGTACTATTGTTAATGTCTTGTCAAGTTGCAAATTTGATTTTAATATAACATTTTAACACTAATTTTAGTTTCTTTTATTCATGCAGAGTTTAGTAATATTTGCCAGAACGTCCCAGACTTCCCAAATTGACTAATTCCCTGAACGTGACGATAGTGCGTTGTTATGTGTGCAATTAGTTTGCTTGGGAACCAGATTAACTTGCTCATGTACTAATGTACACCCTATGTGGTGGATTGTGTTGTTTCATTTCATAAATTTTATTTTAGTAAGCGTTGTTTCCACATAGCGATTTTGATATGTTGTTTTGACTTTATATTGTCTTTGTCCCAGTTTTGGTTTGACTTTGTTTGCAAGTTTTAAATTTTAATTAATAGGGGATGTGTTTTACCTTCTCCCTCATATTTCGCCTCATTAGTGTTCAGAGTTTAAGACGTTAGGCCCATTAGTTTGGCGATTTTAAAACCTTTCCCCCATATCTTTGTCAATATTTAGATCTTTCGTGCCATTTTAGTGTCGATGTTTTCCTGGCGACAGATAGCGAGCCTGTATTTTTAGGAGGAATCGGAAATTTTGTTCTACCAAAAAATATACAAATATATCCACAAGGAGGATCTTAAGGATGCTTTTTAAACTTGATGGAGGTCTAGGGAGGAAACTAAAAAAATATTTAATAAGCAAATCAATCGACCATTAAATAAACCCTACCCCAGAAGTGATGTGGGAATTTACTTCGCACATACAAAAACAGGAGTCTGCAGAAGGCTGATTGGCTGACACAAGGCAGATCCCTCTCACACCCAGCCCATTTACCAAGGTTTTCATTTCGAAATAACATCCCCGCAACAATAAGAACATTGTTTTGAGGATGATAATTTTACCTAAAATTGACCACTTGCAAGTTTCGTTCTATAAGGAAGTTGGAGTTGTAGACATCGATATTTAGCAGAATTACCAGCTATATTACGGTTGTAGTTCATTTATAAATACATAAAATCCAATTTAACATACTCTTTAAGTCATCAGAAACCTACATTGTTATTGCATTTCTGTTTACTATCGTTGTCTACACCTCCAAGTTCTTTATAGCCTGAAACTCGCAAGTGGTCAATTGTCCCCTCTGATGGTACCGATGTTCTCCCTTGCCCATGGACTTCATACTACAAGCTTCCGTGGGTGGTGATGAATGTACGGTAGCGCTAATAAGTCATGTCTCACCTGGCATTACGTTTGGCTCGCTCTGTTCTGTATCAATGTTTATCAGTTGTTGAATAGGGTGGGTAGGTGTAGGAACATGTTTTTATATATCACTCGACAGAAAGAAATAATTTTGAGATAGTGCTGATACCAATTATTGATCAAAATATACCCTGGTGCCGAGACATCACTTATTAGGCCGACTGTACACACTCAGGAAATTGGTAGCGGCCGACTGAGGTATGAGGTTTTTGGTTTAGGGGGTATTGTTTTTTTTTTTGTTTTTTTTTGTTTTTGTTTTTTTTCCGTTGTTTTCATTTAATTTTTTTTATTTTTTTTAAATTTCCGAGCTAGACCTCCATCAAACTTTAAAAAACACTCCCTAGAGACCCTGTCTATATAAACTTGTACATTTTTCGGTAGAAACATTTCCCGGCCGAAGGTCGATTCCCTCCAAAATTACAGGCTCGCTATCGCTCGCCAGGATATAATCGACACCTGAATGGCACAATAGGTGTTAATATTGACAAAGAAATGAGGCGAAAGGTCTCAAAATCGCCAAACTAATGAAACAAACGTCTTAAACTCTCAAAATTAATATGCTAAGCATGAGGGAGAAAGGGGTCCAGAAAAAGCGACTATACGATCCCCTTTATCCCGCCGCCTGGTGAGGGGAAAATAGAAATGAGGAATTATTTATTGGTATATCAATCACAATCGTTCGCTCGTTCTCGCTCTCACTTGCTCTTGCTCTATCTCTCTCTCTCTCTCTCCCTTCCCTTAAAACTATCTTTAAGCACTATCACTTTACATTCTCTCAAGGTCACTTTTTTCTCATTCTATTTCTGATTTTCTTCTGAGAGAGACAGAGACAAACAGGTAGAGAAAGAGAGAGAGAGAGAAAGATTTGATCTTGCCCCAAGAGGCGAGTTTATTGAGCAGCGTCCCCCATCCTGTGAGGGGACAAACACTGGTAAGGCGATACATACTGCTCAAAGAGCCATTATTCCACTGAAACAACAGCATCATCGTCTGGTTACATTCATATTTGTGTTTATAAATCAGGTTGGCATTATTCAGATGTGTTATTATTGTGACGCCTGCAACTTAGCAGAACGCCACGTGGGCTCAGCCGCTTGCTTGGCCACTCGCTAACACTCGCCAGGGCGATGAATTTGGCTACAGTCTATCTACAATGTTGTACTTTCATTCTTGTGAATCGTCATGTCACAGGCAGTATAGAAGTGGTCTTTATTTTCGTCTGTGACAAGGCATTATATTTTATATCATCAGTTATAAGTTTAATGTATAAGACTGAATGATACAGCTAGAGAGTGTGAGTGAGTAAGTGCAGGAGGCAGAGGGTAGTACGCGTAGTGTTACGTGTTGTCTCGGTGACGTCATACCACGGCCGGGCCCTCTGAGTGGCTGGCCGCCTTGCCGCCCTCCTGCCACGGCAGGATGTGGTCCCCCCGCACTCCCTGCTGCCTTTGTGCCTTCCTTGCTCAGAGCTTGCCTGACCAGCATACCCTTCACACCTCCCTTGCCACCTGTCCCCGACTTCTACCTATAGAACACTTTCTCTCTCTCTCAACTTCTTACCTCTTATGCTTCTAATCTATTTAACATCATAACTCCCCTTTGGTTCTGCACGATTTCAGATATCGGCCATCGTATTATATACTGAAGCTCTCAGATATTCCATGTTTAGATAGACATTTTGGAGGGGTTAACATTTTGTCTGTAGAGGTTCGACACACTCGCGGTGTCTCCCTACCTATTTCTTGGTTGTCTGCTGGGCTATTTAAGGCTAGACTTGGGGGGAGGCTATTGATGTTGTGATTTCCCATGTGTACCAGGTTTTGTTGAACTTGTACAATCGCAACGGATACGTGGGAAGCCTAGGTTGTCTTTCTGACTGTGTACCTTGTGAGTTTAGCACTGTGTTGTGAGTGAGGGCTTTTGCCTCTGCCACCCAACACTGTGCTAACTCGTTTTGCTTTGACTTGAAGAGGGTCGCCAGGAGAGAACCAGATACTAGCGATCTGGATCTCTCAAGAGACTAGACTTTATTTGCCTAGCAGACACCCGATTAGGATTATAAACTCTTATGTTATGTATGCAGCATTTTTTATTCACGTTGATTGTAAGCCTTGGTTGTTGTTGAGTTGCACAACCCGAGCAGGCTTTTGCGTTGCCTGAGGAAGTACTTCTTTTGTTGTTGGAGATAATACTATTGCACATTTATCATTATTCCCGTGCCAGTTAACACTGTATGTCCCTACACTTGTCATATCTTGTTCCTGCTTTATATAACAGTTCAAAATCCGATTCGATCATCTTAAGCAGCATCAGACTTTCTTCAGAAGATTCCTGTTCGATGCTTTAGGACTTTCATTCACTTTCTTTAATATAGGAGTGACAGTTATTATTGTTTAGAGTAACTTTAATTATACCTTCTTCTTGTTTGCATTAAATCATTCCAGTGATTTATCTCTCTATCTTTTTCCTTGTATACATTATTAACGTAATTGTATGTTGTTGTAATCAGGCTGTATCAGAGATCATTTGCCTGTAGTAGTAGTGCATTTATACCGAGTTAGAGGATACCCCGCTATCGCAGATTTAACTCTGGAGGGTATAGGTGTTTTTGTGCGCTGGCATTATAAGTTCGAGGGTTGGATCTAGTGTTACCGTTGTGGCTGTGTGCCTTTCTAGTCCAATGATTAAGAGCCCTTGTTTTATACGAGTCCCGGTCGTAACAAATGGCGACCTTGCTTAGGATTTTGTGAACGTAGAGAAATATTGCAGGAGTGTTGTAGTATTTTTTTTTTTTTTTAAAGGAATATAGTGGACACGGATTTGTTTTGGCAAGTAGTATAACACTTAAGAGTCTTCAAGCATTTTTGAGTGAATAGTGCTACATGAGAGTTTTGGTACTTCCTTTTTTTTTATAAACGTTGAGAATTTTCGGTGGACAGTATGTCAGACGACGGATCAGTGTACATTGAGGACACAGTACGGGAAGCAGGTTCTGAGGTGCAGCAGCGGGGTTTGTTAGAAGACATTAGAGTAATAACTAGTGAGGAGGATGCAAAGAAGTTTCTGGATATGCCTATTACTGTTGACCGGGTGTCGGGGATTGATCGGTATGGTCTCCAGTGTTTGGCCACGGTCATGGGTCATGTGGGCACTAGCAGCATGACGAGAGGTGACCTGGTGGCCTGGGTGCTCGGCGGGGTGCGTGGGGCTTCGGGTTGAGCGGGAGCTGGGGCACCTTCGGCCCAGCCCCCATTCCACTCGACTCCTACCATGGCGCCCCCTCGGGCTCCGGAGCCGGGTACGGTCCCGCAAGCCGATAGTCACTGGCAGCGTGGTTTGCACCTGGGTGGATCACTGGGTGGGTCTCCAATTGTTGCATCTCCTCCTCCTCCAAGGTTAAACTGTAGATATGCTCTTCCAGCTGGAGATGGCTAAAATGCAGGCTGAGCAACGAAGGCATGAGGCTGAGCTTGAGCAACGAAAGCATGAGGCTGAGCTTGAGCAACGGCAGCGAGAGAATGAGGCTGAGGAGAGAAAAGCCAGATACTGTGCAGACATAGAGCTTGAGAAGTCTCGGGTGGAGTCGACTGGGCAGCGTCTCGGTGCTGGGAATCGAGGTCTTGATCAGTCTTTATCGCACCTTCTTAAGTTAGTCCCTGTATTTGACGAGTCGGGTGTCACCGAATTTTTCATGCGTTTTGTGAAGAAGTGCCGGAGCACCAATGGCCCGAGGTTAAGGGGGCAGCCCTTGTTTCCTCTAGGTTGGTTGGCAAAGGACTCAAGGCATATGATGCGTTGGCCTTGAAGTCTTGCGTCGATTATGAGGTATTGAAGGAAGCTGTTCTGCGGGCGTACGAGTTACAACCAGAGACGTACAGATTGAAGTTCCGGGGTGTAACAAAGGGTCGTGAGTGCACCTTTCTTGAGCATGCCCGGGATCTGTCCGATGCATTTAGAAACTGGCTGCGTTCTGAGAAGGCATCGACGTTTGAGGAGTTGAAACAGCTGATGCTTCTAGAACAATTTTTCTAGTGTACGGGCGGCGATTTGACGTTGAATCTTAAAGAAAAAACCCCGAAAACTCTTCAGGAGGCAGCTGAGATGGCTGACCTTCGGTTATCTTTGATTCGTGGGTGTGGTTCTGCACAGAGAAGTGATGCAGGCAATAAGGAGCGTAACCCTACTCCTCCCCGAAACACTGCTACACATAATTACACTAAGAACAAGAGCAACGACACCAAAACTGACCATAAACCTAGTACCGTCCCGTTTAGAAAGGGTCCGGGTCCTTCCTCACCTTAAGGTAAGCCCAAGGGAAAGCTAGAGTGCTTCCATTGTCATAAGGAGGGGCATTTTGCTAGAGCCTGTCCAAGCAAGCTACCTAATGCAGTTGTGTCTTTGGCTCGCAACATTGTGGTGTCCCCGAAGTCGTCTGAGTTTGCCCGGGGTATAACGTCAGAGGCTGGGACACAGCCAGTGGAGAAGAATCCGGAAGGCTCGAACCCTGTCCGCGATGTCTTTTGCGACCATCGAGGGCGTGGCTGCGTGAAGTGGGCTGGTAAGAAGCATGGAGTTGAGCTGTTGCGAGACACGGGTGCCTCTCAGACTTTGTTGAAGAACTTTACTGGTTGACCAATAAACGCGGCACGGGTGGTTGTGGTGCAAGGTATCAATGCTATCAGGTCATACCCGTTGGTCAGGATGGAACTGGAGGTAGATGGTGTGACACGAGAGTTGGATGTTGGAATTGTGGAGAACTTGCCTGTTGGGGGCTTCGACCTCCTTCTCGGCAACGACTTTGCGGTGCCTAGTTCTGAGGTTTCACCCTTAGTCGTTGCCGAGAAGCCGGCTGATGTGAGTAGGGAGGAACAGGAGAGGGTAGAGAAGTGTCATGTACAGTTGGTCAAGGATGAAAGTATACAGTTTTTCGTCTGCTATAGCTACACATGGTTTGTCATGTTGGCAGCCATGACAGGCCTTTCCACTAGCCCAAACCATCCCAACACACATGGGGTTTATTATATTGATACATTAATTAATATACGGAGTGCTTCGAAAAAGCGGTTCCATAAATATCAAAAGTTAGAGAATTATTCATAAACCTTCAGGGTGACTAAATACTGTTATGGAGATAGCACAACAAAACTGGGGGCATACGCTGGAACAGTGCGTAGCCGCGGTGCTCGCCTCCGTTGCATTGCCCTTTGGATCACATATAATCCAATCTTGGTGATGAAAGTGAAATATCAATATTTACCTACTTATTAATTAACAAGTATTATTAGATTCCTTTTTCTACTCATTATTTATTATGAATGTTATAATGTTAAGTGTATATCGTAATATCTTTCTACTCATTATTTATTATGAATGTTATAATGTTAAGTGTATATGGTAATATCTTTCTACTCATTATTTATTATGAATGTTATAATGTTAAGTGTATATGGTAATATCTTTCTACTCATTATTTATTATGAATGTTATAATGTTAAGTGTATATGGTAATATCTTTCTACTCATTATTTATTATGAATGTTATAATGTTAAGTGTATATGGTAATATCTTTCTACTCATTATTTATTATGAATGTTATAATGTTAAGTGTATATGGTAATATCTTTCTACTCATTATTTATTATGAATGTTATAATGTTAAGTGTATATGGTAATATCTTTCTACTCATTATTTATTATGAATGTTATAATGTTAAGTGTATATGGTAATATCTTTCTACTCATTATTTATTATGAATGTTATAATGTTAAGTGTATATGGTAATATCTTTCTACTCATTATTTATTATGAATGTTATAATGTTAAGTGTATATGGTAATATCTTTCTACTCATTATTTATTATGAATGTTATAATGTTAAGTGTATATGGTAATATCTTTCTACTCATTATTTATTATGAATGTTATAATGTTAAGTGTATATGGTAATATCTTTCTACTCATTATGTATTATGAATGTTATAATGTTAAGTGTATATGGTAATATCTTTCTACTCATTATTTATTATGAATGTTATAATGTTAAGTGTATATCGTAATATCTTTTATAGCCACTCCATATTCGTCTACTTTAGATACACAAAAATCTAATTCCTAAACGTGGACGTAAGGAAGCCTGTGTGTTCAATAGGGTAATGACCCAGCAATTTTACTCATCTTGCGAGCGCCATTGCTTTATGAGTCAGTCTCGAAGCATAATGAGGCTTTACTTGTGATTTTTATTTATTTATTTATTTATTATTATTATTGTTTTTTTATCAGCAGAACACCTGCAAACCAACTGCAACATTGATATCACCATACCCTACATTATTAGCCACATATTACCACGTGTGAAAATGGACCTGTATTCCACTGAAATATCGTATATAGGTAGACGTTTTGATTTTCGTTTTCACTCTCGCATTTCTTGTATATCTATCAATAACATTAAGTGTTTAATATCTCCGAAGTGATATTCACGTCAAAGATTATAGAGCAATATATTCATATTTCCGTCTGACAACTAAGTCCAGGAACACGTTTTTAAACACCCTGTATAAGGTGGGCGGGCTCTGAGATATGGCTACCAGGGCTGCCAACATGACAAACTATGTGTGGCTATAGCAGACGAAAAAATTGTATACTTTCATCCTTGACCAACTGTACAACCTATGGCGTGCGTTGTTACAAGACCTCTTGCATCCAAAGTGTCACAGCCTATTCCTCTGTCTTCTGATCAACGGAGGAACGGTTGGAAGAAGACGGCTAATGTTGGTAAAAGTTTGGAGATTTTAGTGCCAGCAGCTCTTCTTGGCAACTCAGTATTGGCACCATTGTTGGAGTCTGGAGAAGCCCCAGGACCTGTCACAGCTAGTGAGGAGGTAGGGCAGGAAGAGACTCCGAGGCAGCAACGTTACACACAGAGAGAAAAAAGGGTTGCTCAGTTTGATATTGGGGGAGGACATGGGTTGCTTCGGAAGCATCTAGACAGGTTGGCTCCCTCGGATATTAGTAAACTGCAGTTGGAGGATCCGGAAGTTCAGAAGTGTGGAAATGGTGCTGTCGAGCTCGAAGAGGACGGGGATGCAAAGCCAGGAGATTTTGTTTATATTGAGGGAATATTGTATCGGCGATTTCAAGACCCGAAGAGAAGTTGGGAGGGTGGGTCAGGAGTGGTAGACCAGCTGGTTGTGCCGAGGGCGTGCAGGGATAGCCTACTAAGGTTGGCCCACGATGTGCCGTTGGCAGGACACTTGGGAGTACGCAAGACGGTAGCACCTTTGGTTAAGTTGTTTTGGTGGCCAGGTTTAAAAGCACAGGTTGTGTCATGGGTGGCAATGTGCAGTACCTGCCAGAAAGTGGGGAAACCGAACCAATGCATCCCAAAGGCTCCGTTACAACCTATTCCTGTCATGGGGCCCCCCTTCAGTAAGGTAGTTATAGACATGGTTGGTCCCCTCCCTCCTACTAGTGCCGGTAATAAATTTCTCCTGACGATAATGGATGTAGCAACCCGTTATCCTGATGCATACCCCATGAGGAATGGCATGGCAAAGGCGGTGGTAAGGAACTTGCTTTTGTACTTTTCCCGGTATGGTTATCCGCAGGAAATACAGTCTGACCAGGGGTCTAACTTTACCTCGAACATATATACACAGACAATGCAGCAACACGGGATTAATACTGTAGTGTCGTCGGCTTATCACCCTGAGAGCCAAGGGATGTTAGAGAGGTGGCATTCGATCTTAAAGAGTATGCTCCGTTGTTATTGTCTGAAGAAAGGTAAGGACTTGGACCTGGGTTTGCCTTACGTATTGTTCGCTGTGAGAGAGGTACCTGGTGAAAGCCTCGGGTGTAGTCCAAATGAGCTTGTTTTTGGTCATCGCATCAGAGGCCCTCTCAACATGGTTAAGGAGATCTGGGAGGGTACTACTAAGCCGTGTTCGTTATTGAAATATGTCCTCGAGATCAGAGAACGGATGTTGAAGCGCTTGGAGTTGGCTGGTCGAAACCTGGTGGGATCCCAGGCCCTGATGAAGGACAGGTACGATCAGAAGGTGAAACTCCGGGAGTTTCAGGTGGGTCAGGAGGTGTTGATCTTGCTACCTTTGGTGGGTCATCCCTTATCCGCTAAGTATACTGGTCCTTATAGGGTGGTGGAGAAGATCTCAGATCTCGATTACCTGGTGGCCACTCCTGACAGGAGGAAGAGAAATCAGTTGTGCCACGTAAATCTGATGAAGGAGTATGTGAGGCGCCCCCCTGAGCCTCTCACTGTCCCGGTGATGACTTGCAGCAGTCAAGGTGGAGAAGGAGGAAGGGACAGTCATGCTCAGGTGGAGGATAACTGGGATTGTCATGTCTCCGCAGACCAGTGGGCGGGGAATTCGAGACAGGTGGCTCACGAGGCTCTAGAGCACCTGCCTGAGCAACAGCGTGTAGCCGTGCAGCACCTGTTCGATTCATACCCTGCTGTGTTTGCGGATCACCCAGGCCTTACAACTCATGCGGTGCATGATGTGGATGTAGGAGATCACCCACCCTTTAAATCAGTGCCATACCGAGTCCCTCCTATCAAACTCCCAGCACTCAGGGACGAGATAGCGTATATGTTGGATCGGGGCCTGATAGAAAAGGGTGCGGTTAGGTGGACATCTCCCATCACTCTGCAGCCCAAGCCTGATGGGAAAGTTCGTTTTTGTGTTGATTTCCGGCGGTTAAACGGTTTAACCCCCACAAATGCTTACCCCCTTCCTCGTGTGGATGACAGTGTCGACAAGATCGGAAAGGCACAGTATTTGACCAAGCTAGACCTAGTGAAAGGTTACTGGCAAGTGCCGCTGTCAGAGCGAGCGAAGGAGGTTTGCAGGTTTGTGGTGGATGGTAACACCTACCGTTGTAACGTTATGCCCTATGGACTCAAGAATGCACCAGCGACTTTCCAGAATCTGATGAATGACTTAGTAGCAGAAATACCTAACTGTATTGTGTATTTAGACGACGTGAAAATTTATGACGATGACTTTGAAAGTCACTGTGCACACATTGAACACTTGTTTAACACGCTTAGTGAGGCGGGCTTGGTGGTGAATCTGGGAAAGTGTGACTTTGTAAGGGCAACTGTGCAGCATCTAGGATTTGTGGTCGGGAGAGGCCAGGTTTGCCCTCCTCAGAATAAGATACAGGCTATCAATCAGTTTCCTAGACCGACCACAAAGCGGCAGATTATGAGGTTTTTGGGCATGATCGGGTACTATCGCCGCTTTATTCAAGGATATTCAACTGTGTTAGCACCTCTGACTGACTTATTAGTGAAGGATAAGAAGTTTCTGTGGGCGCAGGAGTGTGAAAAGGCATTTTCCCTTGTTAAACACCTTTTATGCACTCATCCAGACTTCGACATGCCGTTTCAGTTGGCAACTGATGCCAGCGGGGTTGGGGCTGGTGCTGTCTTGATGCAGACAGACAAAGAGGGCCTGGAACACCCAGTAAGTTTTTTCTCCAAAAAGTTTAATTGGGCCCAGAAGAATTACTCAGTGGTGGAGAAAGAATTACTGGCGATAGTGCTGGCGCTCAGGCACTTCGAGGTGTATGTTCCGGCCTATGGACCTGTCGTGGTAGTGTATACTGATCACCACCCTCTTAAATTTCTCAATCAGTTTCACAATCAGAATATGAGACTGACACGGTGGTCGTTGATGTTACAGGAGTACAATTTAGACATTCGCCATATTGCCGGTAGTAATAACGTGATTGCTGATTGTTTGTCGAGGGTGGAGGATCCGAGTTAGGCTACCACAGGTGTGCGGGTTTGTGTGGAGTAAAATTGGCTTGCCCCTGTAGTGCAGCCGCCATAAACATATTAAAAATGAAAATTCTATAAAAACTCTTTCTTTAATAGATACATTTTTAAAGTATGTTATAGCTGAAGTTCTGAGTCGAACCTGTACTTCTATCAGAAGGCTGGGCTAGTAGAAGCTCGCTCTAGGAGCATAGCAGTATGAATTAAGCTATTGTGTTGGGAGGGGTTTTAATTTTTGTTGATGAGAACTGAGCTTTGCCTTTCTTTGTTGCGAAGTGGTTAGGGGTGGCAAGTCTTATCGGGGTTCTGCTTGTCAGATATGGAGCTCATGGTTGAGCGTCTAATATCTTGGGTGGGGTGTGACGCCTGCAGCTTAGCAGAATGCCACGTGGGCTGAGCCACTCGCTTGGCCACTCGCTAACACTCGCCAGGGCGATGAATTTGGCTACAGTCTATCTACAATGTTGTACTTTCATTCTTGTGAATCGTCATGTCACAGGCAGTATAGAAGTGGTCTTTATTTTCGTCTGTGACAAGGCATTATATTTTATATCATCAGTTATAAGTTTAATGTATAAGACTGAATGATACAGCTGGAGAGTGTGAGTGAGTAAGTGCAGGAGGCAGAGGGTAGTACGTGTAGTGTTACGTGTTGTCTCGGTGACGTCATGCCACGGCCGGGCCCTCTGAGTGGCTGGCCGCCTTGCCGCCCTCCTGCCGCGGCAGGAAGTGGTCCCCCCGCACTCCCTGCTGCCTTTATGCCTTCCTTGCTCAGAGCTTGCCTGACCAGCATACCCTTCACACCTCCCTTGCCACCTGTCCCCGACTTCTACCTATAGAACACTTTCTCTCTCTCTCAACTTCTTACCTCTTATGCTTCTAATCTATTTAACATCATAACTCCCCTTTGGTTCTGCACGATTTCAGATATCAGCCATCGTATTATATACTGAAACTCTCAGATATTCCATGTTTAGTTAGACATTTTGGAGGGGTTAACATTTTGTCTGTAGAGGTTCGACACACTCGCGGTGTCTCCCTACCTATTTCTTGGTTGTCTGCTGGGCTATTTAATGCTAGACTGGGGGGAGGCTATTGATGTTAAATAGATTAGAAGCATAAGAGGTAAGAAGTTGAGAGAGAGAGAAAGTGTTCTATAGGTAGAAGTCGGGGTCAGGTGGCAAGGGAGGTGTGAAGGGTATGCTGGTCAGGCAAGCTCTGAGCAAGGAAGGCACGCCCACGTGGCGTTCTGCTAAGCTGCAGGCGTCACATTATAGTTTCCTCATTTAATTGTCACTTGGTCTGTATATACAGTACGTATCTCATGAAAAAAAAAAAAAAAAAAAAGCAAGCTTGTAGTGACTGAATTATTAATGACAGGTTGTAAATAATAGCACTGCAAAACTAGTGCAATCGTATGAGGAGACTGTTCATATTTTCATTACATCAATGGTTATTGAGATCATAGTTAGCTGAATTCAATGATTGCATACATGATGTGACTAATCTTTCCAACTACATAAATTATTATGCAATAATAGTACCACAAATATATTACAATCATATGAGGGACACTTCACATGGCAAAGTTCTTGTGTTTTTTTATCAATAACATGCTAAAAAAACACAAGAACTTTGCCCCCCCACAATAATATGTACTGTAAACATGAAACATGAACCGTATAAGTATGCACCCCTTGCCCTCTACATATCTCTTCTTTCTTACAAGGTCACACTTAAACCCTTTGTAACGCCTTCTACACGATTTCATATTTTCATTGATCATGTCACACTTATAATATCTGTCAGTATTTCTTTACTTATCACTGCTATTCTCATTTAATAGATTGACAATGTATATACATATCCCTCTGAGCCTCTAACACAGCATTTATTTAAATAATCTGTTAAGTGCCAATTCATATCTTTCTGCAAGCCAATATACGTGACCCTTGCATATGTAAGCAACATAATTGTCCTCAATATTATCGGCTAATGGTTTGATCTACAATTAAGTACCTTCGGATATGCGGCATATCCCTCCTGGAGGACTACTTGTATCTTCCTTCTGAATATTGTTTTGCTACTAAACATAATTGAATCTTGATCTTTGCATGCATACAGTTTCCTTCCTTACTTATTGATATGTTGTGTCAGGTACGATGAAGCGATACTGCTGATATCTGTAGACTTGCGTTGAAAGTCAAACTTACACTTTTAAGATTTTTGTTTTTGTTTTTTTATCATTATTATTGTCTTCATACTACCATATTAAATTTATCTTCAGTACTATGGCTGGCCTTAAATAACTTATTTATATGTAGTATGTCCCACCCTCCCCACCACATACACACACACACCTCCCCTCTCACACATTCCTCCTCCCTGGAGTACCTTACCTCCTCCTCCCCCCCCCCCCCCTACTCCTCCTCCTCTCCCTCCCATTCCTCCACCTCCTACAACCCCCCTCCCTCTCTCCCATAACCACACACCCTACTAAATATTATATTACTATCGGCATGTAACTTCTCCACTGGTCATATTCCGCTAACTATCCCCTCAATAACCATTATTGTAATAAGAACTTGAACCATGTCATTCATGATTGAAAACTATTTGTATTACTATAATTCCATTATAACTTCGGTAGTTGGTAATATTAGTCACATTATGTATGTGACTCTTGTATTCAGCTAACTATGACCGCAATAACCGTTGATGTAAGGAGAGAGAAAGAGAGAGACAGAGACAAACAGGCAGAGAGAGAGAGTGAGTCAGTTACAAAAGGTCTTCGCTTCGAATAATGTAATCAAATATTTTAAGCAAGCTTCGATTTATAAGTACTTTAGGCATTAAACATTTAGAAAGTCGGAGTATGTTATATTTTTTACTTAAATTAATAACATTATACGAGGCACTCTGATTAATGTGTCGTTTTTGTTCAGAATAATTGAAAGACTACTACTTAATATTTACATGCAGAAAAGTAAGAAGAAGAAAACTGTAAATAAATCATGCACTTAATTGGGGAATCTAAGCTGAGTCAAGCCCGGTCATACGAGCGTTTTATTTAAGTGACTCTCGATTGGATCTTGTTCTACCGGTATTGACAACTACTCTGATCTTAGACTATTTGCCTTACCTTAATTCATAACAGAAACATTAAATTCATAAAGTATCCATACTAATATTGCTGTGATCAGATGCTGGTAAAGATCTCTCCTACTTCACCAAACAAAAGAACATCAGCAAAGCACACGTACGACAAGACAGAGGAGGAGGAGGAGGAGGAGGAGCTGCGGAAAAAAGGAATGTTGTTTGAAAAGGAAGAAGAGAAAGTTGCCGGAACAATGGAGGCCGGACGAGAACGAAAAAAAACTGCTGGGAGAGGAAAGGAAAAGTTGGGAAAGGGAGTAGAATTAATGAAGAGAGGGGAAGGGAACTTGGAGACACAAAAAACGGGAACAGAGGGCGAGTCTAAAGAGAGACCTGAGGGGAAAACAATTGACGGAAGAGATAAAGAGGTAGGGAGAGAGAGAGAGAGTTACAAGGAGTTACAAGGAATAGTTAGTATCTCAGAGACCTTGCGGTCCATTCCGAGGAGATACTCGAAGTGGAAGGAGAGAGACTGTTTAGTGCACTACACTCATTACAGAGTGTGCCAAATACTATTTACTCTCTTCTTGAACTTCTCTACTGAATAACTATTTACATCTTCGGAGGGAAGTTTGTTCCAGGTAGAACAAATCTTATATGCGAAAAAGTTTCCACAGATACTCTAGTGATGAACCCTTTCGATTCTAATTTCCAGCGAGAGAGAGAGAGAGATTAAAATAAATTTGTCGAATAAAGATGGAAAGTAGCAGTAGTTACATGACATTTCAAATTATATTTAGAAGTATGGGCAAATAATGAATAAGGCTGAAACAGAGGGCTAGTCTAAAAAATTAGTTTTGTCAAATTAAAGCCACATCTGGACCAGAACAAAAACCAGACCAGCAAGACAGATTCAATTCAATTCAATTAAAAACGTGTTTTTGATACAATTGGAATACATTACAAAGGTATGGCTTTACAATTATTATGTTCTATCCAACAACCAACCTTACTCCTAAAATCGATTAATGAAATATTACAAACACATGTGGCAGTCCGTGGATTCGAACCCAGGACGCTCACACCGAAAATCAACACCTTATGCATTACACCACGAAGACAGTTAAAGAATGGTGGACACTGCCTACGATGTATTATGCAACTTCGAATCCTGCATATCAATCTAAGCATGTACACACATCCCAACTGCAACTCACGTAGGCTATGCATATGTGAATGGAAAGAGCAATTAATGGAGCCTTAACCACTAGGGAAGACCTCTCGATAAATTACTCCTGAACCAATATAAATTAATATGTTCTTTCCAACAACCAACCTTACTCCTAAAATCGATTAATGAAATATTACAAACACATGTGGCAGTCCGTGGATTCGAACCCAGGACGCTCACACCGAAAATCAACACCTTATGCATTACGCCACGAAGACGATTTATTATGCAACTTCGAATCCTGCATAACAATCTAAGCATGTACACACATCCCAACTGCAACTCACGTAGGCTATGCATATGTGAATCGAAAGAGCAATTAATGAGGCCTTAACCACTAGGGAAGACCTCTCGATAAATTACTCCTGAACCAACAAATACATAGCTAATTGCATCAATGAGGATTTGATGCCATGTGGCATATATGTCCTCTTATTCTTTACTACATATTTATATGGTCAGCATAAGGAGTAACACGTGCATTAGTGAACACAAAAGTGAGATAACAAAATACAATGAAAAGTAAAAAACATAAAAAAACATAGCACACACCAGATTCATACATAATTCAGTATACGAAGCAATGCTTTTATTTATCTAATAAGTAAAATTTTAATGTTCGCTTAAATGCTGAATAACTACACTGAATATCTAATAATGTTGATATTTTATTCCACACTTCAACTCCCTTATGTCTCAATGTTCTTGTCATCAGCGTTGTTCTGCTCACTGGGACATGTAATGTGTGCCTTTGTCTAGTATGATGTGCATGTATATCCCTATTGACACTAAACATACCATCCATCACCGAAGGAGTAATACACTTAATATATTTAAACATTGATTTTGCTATACAGAACACATAAACGTCAGGAAATCTTAATAATTGCAAATATTTAAATATGGGTTGAGACTGCTGTCTATAATGAGACGATTTGATCATTCTAACAGCTCTTTTTTGTAGTGTAATAATTGGTTTAATATTACAGTCACTAGCTGCACACAAACTAGAATTAAAAACAAAAACAATAATACGGAAAAGCAAGAGGAGAACAAACACGAAAATACAGCATGTGCAAGAAGGGCATTGACTCTGTTTGAAAGTCGGGTAGGGAAACATTGCACAGAGAATGGGGAGAGACCGGGCTGTCAAAAAATATGAGCAAGAGTGAGAAGAAAGGGGAGGAATATTGGAAAAGGAAAATCTAGAAATCCAATAATGGTTCAGTCCGCCAGGCCTTGCTTTTTGGCATGCATGTAAACAAAACCGAATCACAAAACATTGAAACAAACAAAACAAAACAAAAACAAAAAACAAAGAAAGGTCTAAATATTGACAACAAAATTAGGCAAAAGGTCTCAAAATCGCCAAACTAACGGAACGAACGTCTTAAAATCTTAAAACTAATATGCTAAACATGAGGGAGAAGGGGGTCCACAAAAATCGAGTACTACCCCCTTAAGCCGGTATCACACGAGCACTTTTTCCTTCAACATTTATCCTCAACACCGGTCTGGCAGCTTATGAGATCAACATTTAAGATATTTCGGTTACTTATTTTCATGATGGTGGTGGGCTGACCCTTTGTCAGAGTGAGGGTTGGTGTCCTCTACTTCCCATAGCCCCTTCTATCTTTTTCTCCTTCTGCATCTCTAATTTTTTCAAATGGCGTAGGGATGCGGCGACCCCAACGCCCGCCACTTTCTGGTGCAGGTAGCCTCCTCTGTGGTGGAGGGGTGAGAAATTTCCACCACCGCTTTTCTCCGGTGAGACGTAGAAGTCGGCTAAAGGGGATCGGGGGCGGTGGGCCTGGTATCCTTCTCCCCTTAAATAAATCTACCAAAAAAAAACGAGACAGAGATAGGGGCGAGGGAACGCGTTCGTGGTCCCGGACCCTAAGAATAGGAGCTTTGAATGTGCGTGGATGTAGTACGAATGAGAAGCGAGAGGATATTGGAAGGTTATTTGAAAGAAGGATGTATGATGTCCTTGCACTGAATGAAACAAAGATGAAAGGAGAGGGAGAAGTGGATTTTGGAAACGTGATAGGTAGAAAGTCTGGAGTAGACGAGGGAGTCAGGGGGAAAGAAGGAGTGGCTATTATTGTGAAGGAGGAGTTGAGAGAGTTTATAAAAGAGTGGAAAGAGGTGTCATCAAGGCTAATGTGGGTGAGAATGCGGTTTAAGGGTGAAAGGTGGGTTTTTGTAAGTGCGTATGGATCAGGAAGTGAAAGAGAGTTAGACGAGGTAGAGGGTTTCTGGGAGGATTTGAGAGATTGTCTACAAGGGTTTGATGAAAATGAAAATGTTATAGTTTTAGGGGACCTAAATGCTAGGGTAGGAAATGAGCCTGTTGAGGGAGTCATCGGTAGTTTTGGTGTGGATGGTGTAAACGAGAGTGGAGAAAGACTGAAAAATGTATGTGAAGAGTGTAGATTGAGTGTAGGTAATACGTTCTTCAAAAAAAGGCGTATACACAAGTACACCTGGCATAGACTTGTGAGGGGAGAGATTGTAGAGAGGGCATTGATGGATTATGTGCTGGTGACAAGGGAAAGATTGTGTAGACTGCTGGATGTGAATGTGATGAGAGGTGAGGCGGAGGGTATGTCAGATCATTACCTGGTGGAGGGAAAGCTAAGAGTTAAGAGTTACAGGAGAATAAGAGACAAGCGTGAAGTAAGAGAGGTAATAAAAGTTAGTGAGTTAGAGAAGAGTGAAAGAGAGAGGGAGTACAAGGAAAGACTAAATGAAAAGTGGATGGAAGTGAGAGAGATGGAAGAGAGAGAAGTAGAGGTTGAATGGCAACAGTTTAAGGAAGGAGTGAAAGCAAGTGCAGAGGTAGTATGCGGCAAAAGGAAAGTAGGAGGCAGAGGTATCAGGAAGGGAAGCGAGTGGTGGAATGATACAGTGAGAAAGGCAGTTGAGGAGAAGAGACAGTGTTTTGAGAGGGTTTTACAGGATGGTAGTGTTGAGGTATGGGAGAGGTACAAGGAGAAAAGGAGAGAGGCAAAACGGAAAATTAGAGAAGCGAAAAAAGATGCAAACGAAAGGTGGGGCCAAAGGCTGAGTGAGAATTTTGAAGAACGAAAGAAGATGTTCTGGAAGGAGGTAAATAAAGTAAGGAAAGGAGGACAAAAGAGGGAAGAGTCAGTGAAAGATGAAAATGGAGAATTACTAGTGGAACCAGTTGAAGTGAGGAAAAGATATGCCGAGTATTTTGAATCTTTGTTAAATACAAGAGATGGAAGAGAAGCAGTGATTGAAGCAGAGGTGGATGGAGATAGGTTACCCAGGCCACCCAGGTGGCAGGGAATGAATGAAAGGATTGAGGAAAATGAGGTGAAAGAAGCAGTGAAACAAATGAGAGCAGGAAAAGCAGAAGGTTTGGATGGTATTGCTGTGGAGTGTATAAAGAAGGGTGGAGATGTGATAATAGATTGGTTGGTGAGACTTTTCAATGTGTGCTTTGCTGTGTCAATGGTACCAATAGACTGGAAGAGTGCATGTATTGTGCCGTTGTACAAGGGGAAGGGAGATCGGCAGGAGTGTTCAAGTTATAGAGGTATTAGTTTATTGTCAGTGGTTGGAAAGCTGTATGGCAGGGTGTTGATAGAGAGGATAATAAAGTGTACGGAAGTTGCAATAGGAGAAGAACAGTGCGGTTTTAGGAGGGGAAGAGGGTGCGTGGATCAGATGTTTGCAGTAAGACAGTTATGCGAGAAGTATTTAGAGAAGCATAAGGAGATATTTTGGGCTTTTATGGACTTGGAAAAAGCGTATGATCGTGTGGACCGTGAAGCAATGTGGAAGGTGTTAAGGAGTTATGAAATAGGAGGAAATTTGTTAGAAGCAGTTAAGAGTTTTTATGAAGGGAGCAGAGCATGTGTGAGAGTAGGAAATGGTGAGTTGAGTGAATGGTTTGAGGTAAAGGTAGGTTTGCGACAGGGTTGTGTAATGTCACCATGGCTGTTTAATATGTTTATGGATGGTGTGGTGAGGGAGGTGAAAAGGAGAACTATGGGAAGAGGATTGGGTTTAGTAGGAAAGAATGGTAGAGATTGGGAGTTGAATCAGTTGCTGTTCGCTGATGACACAGCATTGGTGGCGGATTCTGATGAGAAACTGCAGCGGGTAGTCAAAGAGTTTGGTGTGGTTTGTGGAAGGAGGAAACTGAAGGTGAATGTCAATAAAAGCAAAGTAATGGTGTGTAATAGGGGAGAGCATAGGGTGAATCTAGATGTGAGGCTGGATGGGGAAATATTGGAACAAGTAGAGTGTTTTAAATATCTAGGAGGAACAATAAGCAGGAGTGGAGGTATGGAAGTGGAGGTAAAACAGAGAGTGTGTGAAGGAAGGAAGGTTTTCGGAGCAATGGGAAGTATGTGGAAGACGAGAAATCTCGGAGTGAAAGTAAAAAGTGCACTGTATCAAGGAATTGTTGTGCCAACAGTGATGTATGGGGCTGAGACATGGGCTCTGAAGAAAAAGGAGAAAAGAGGGCTGGATGTGATGGAGATGAGCTGCTTGAGGAGTATGTGTGGAGTTACTCGTAGAGACAGATTGAGGAATGAAGAGATACGTAGGAGAGTGGGGCAGCAGGAACATTTGTCAGCCAGAGTGGACAGAAGGGTGCTGAGCTGGTATGGTCATGTTGAACGAATGGGAGATGAAAGGCTTACAAAGAGAATATGTGAGTCAGGTACAAGGGGAGATAGAAGGGCAGGAAGACCCCCATGAGATGGAGAGACTGTGTAAGAAAGGCTTTGGATGATAGAGGAATGACTATAGATCAGGCAGGGGAAGTGGTGGTGGACAGGAGTGAATGGAGAATGCTTGTGAATAGTTGAGTGAACACGTGGTCATTTGGAGTAAGGGGTCGGGCGCAAGTTGGACTAGATAATAGTCCATCAGGCGCCTGGCCCGGGGAGACGATTAATATGAAGGGTGTGCCTGGAAGTGTGGTGGTAGGGCTTGTGGCTTTGGCTCCGCTGCATGTCTGCCTGCCGAGATCGGAACCTCTCCGGGTGGTCAGGGGCTGGGGGAGTGCTGGAGCGACCTTGGTAACCCTGGTCTCTGGGTCTTCTCCTGGGTGACCTGGATGTGTGAGAGTTTGTGTTTTTTATCTGTGTTTATTTTTTGTTTTATGTTGTTTTTGTGTTTTCCCTGTTCTTGCTCTGTCTTGAGTCGGCTACCCCCAAAATGGGGATTGGGCCTGAGCATATAGATAGATAGATAGATTTTCATCTACCATCAGTCTAGTTTCCGATACCAGAGCAAACTATTCCAGAAATGTTGCCAGATAATGTTAATCATCGAATATTAACTATAAAAGCTCTCGTGTGATACCGACTTACGGGGGTAGTACTCGCTTTTTCAGGATCCCCTTCTCCCTCATGTTTAGCACATTAATTTTGAAGTTTTAAGACGTTCCTTCCGTTAGTTTGGCGATTTTGAGACCTTTCGCTTCATTTTGTTGAAAATATTTTGACCTTTCGTGCCCTTTAGATGTCGATTTGTTCCTGGCGAGCGCTAGCTAGCCTCTAATTTTAGAAGGAACCGCCATTCGGCCGGGAAAAATTTCTACCGAAATATTTACACATTTATCTTGAAATGGGGTCTAGGGGGTGTTTTCCTAAGCTTGATGGAGGAAATTAACAGATATATTGATAAATATATATATATAGACCAATAACCAAGCAGTACCCCCTTGACACAGACACAGGTACACATGAAGACCTAAAGGGATACACTCTCTCACAGACACTAGCAGACACACACCTACATATAACAATCCAGATACCGCTATAGTCTATTTGCTGTAAGTAGGCGATAAATCATGACCTCTGCCCTCTGTAACTCAAAAACGACTAGTGTAATCGAGCTAATATTTCTACCATTTGGGAAGAGTCAGTCAAGGAATAGATGTGTCAACTTACAGTCAATTTGCTCTAGTCCTATTTGAGTTACAAAGGATAAAGGTCATAATTTTTCGCCTACTTACAACGAGTAAACATTAGCAGACACACACCTACATATAACGATCCAGATACCACTAGGAAGAGGGCTAGGTTTTGATGAATTGATTTTTTTGTCGTCTCGGGAACCTTTGACGCACTACTCCTCCTAAACGACTGCCTCCACGACATTGAACACGAAGACCAAAACTGTTAGCAGAGCCAAAATGAACAAAGTGAACCTACTGGATTTGCACGGTACTTGCTAATTAGGTCGTTTGGCTGTGTTTGGTCGTCTCCGGAACATTTGATGCACTACTCCTCCTAAACAGTAGCCTCTACAACATTGAACACTAAAACCAAAGTTGTTCGCAAAACCAAAATGAAAGTGAAACCTGCCGGATTTCCTCTACCGACTGTGGTGGCTCTTGCAACGAGATATTGTCTAAAACGGGATTTAACGAAATCTTGATGTAGCGGATTCATCCGCCTAAATATTCAAATTATACTTGTAGAAGTAGACAAAACCGTAGAAAAAAACACATGAATGCTAAAGAACAAGCAAGTGTGTATGAACTCACCTAATGTATGTATGTATACATGTATATACCCAGACACATATGCCATAGCTGGGAGTGGCCGACTCGAGACAGAGCCCGAACAGAAACAACATTTAAAGTTCCAGTTCTTTGGGTCCGGGACTAATTTTGCATTCCCTAGCCCCTTACTCGGTCTCGTCTAGTAGGTGAATTTTACAAGGGGAGAAGGATTCCTAGCCCCCTGCCCCCAGAAAGAAAAAGTAGGGCAGCAAAAGAGACAGACAGAAACGGCTAAGGCTGGGTAGAGGATGACAAACCTCACTCTGGAGAGGACCAACCCTCACCCAAAATCACGTGATAGCCATAATAATACATTTACAGCATATTCTTATGCACAATATATATATATATATATATATAAGATTTTAATGTCATAAGATATTCAGGTACAATGGCGGAACTTTCATTTAAGCAAGGATATGCTGAGTGATACAAAACAAAATCTGTCTTTCTCTGTGTATACCCTTACGAAAACACACACACACACATACACACACAAAGAAGCACCCCTCCCACACACACCAAAATACACACACACACGCGTAAGGAAGCACCCCACCCACACACACTCACACTCACACACACAAGCACAGATAGATAGATAGATAGATAGTTTATTGACCACAGCTTACATTTTTACATTAGTATATAATACAAACACTTTATAAAGTTCGAATATAGAATATAGAACATTTGAAGTTTAAACTACAACTGTAGTCCAACATAAGATTAATATCGTTATTTATTTATAACATATCAAATCATTAAAGGTAAACACTTTCATATTATTACATACACATTACCAAATATTAAAGATAAACAGACAACATATCGTGAACCACTTTACATATAACATCAGGCATAAACTGGTTTGAGAATAGATTTTCCATGGTTTCGAAGTTGTGTGTCTTAGATGTTGTGTGAGTGAACAATTCTGAACTACGTGTCGTTCCGTTTGTATTTTACCACAAACGAGAGGTAAACGCCCGCGACCCCATCTGTTCCATCTCCCTGTCTCACACGCTAAGGAATGACCACTCACACGAAACCTAGTGAAAGATATTCGGTGAATTTCGTTTATGGTATGTTTATTCTTGTAAACAAACGGTACTGTAAATTCTGGGTTTATTTCTTGATATGTCTTTCGTCTTGATGAATCGCTATTTGTAATGTTAATTGCAATCCTCTGCATAGACACGCTTAAATCTACAACATCCTTCGATATAAAATCCTTTATCAGCCTGCTTACAATAGTATTTGTGTTGGTCACCGTTTTAATAACAAATGATAATGGGTCATCGGTGTATTCAGACCTTTCCTGCCACATTGAATGAAAAAATGTGTATTGCTTGTATTTAACTAGGTCTTGTAAAGGTGGATATCCTGACTCAACGTAACAAATATAATTACAAGTGGTTCGTCTCACACCGAGTAATTACTTCAGACACCAGTTATACACACACACACACACACAGTCAGGCACACATGCAGACACACACACACAATCAGCAAGACATCTAAAGGCTCAGACAGTAAAAGTATCGTCAGTGTAAGTTCCCTGTGAGGCACCTAATTAGTGAAGGCACCACAAATGGGGCGTGATGGGACCCAGTAAGAGGTAATGGGGGTGTCGGGAATGAGGTACAGTCGCGCTAATAAGTCATGTCTCAGCTATCATTACGTTTGGCTCGCTCTGTGCTGTAATAATGTCTGCCAGATGTTGAATAGGGTGGGTAAGTGTTGGAATAGGTTTGTATATCCCCCTCGAAGTGAATACATTAAGTTTAAATATAGCTGAAACCAATTATGAATCAAAATATAGTTGGTGCCGAGACATCACTTATTAGGCCGATTGTACAGTCGTAAGTGATGTCTCGGCACCAAGTATATTTCTATCAATAATTGGTATCGCAAATATCTAAGCATCATTTCTTCATATCAAGTGAAATATACAAACCTGTTCCTACACCTACCCAGTACCCACCCTATTCAACATCTGACAAAATTAATACAGCACAGAGCAAGCCAAACGTAATGACAGTTGGGACATGACTTATTAGCGCGACCATACAGTCACTCATAAAAGTTCGTGGACCTAACCGCCGGAGACATTGTATGGAGAAATCCGGCTTTGCCGGAGACTATCGAAACATTTATAAATTTAGCTTGCTGTCAAAACTAAAATATATATATGCTGGCTCGCTACCGCTCGCTAGGAAAATATTGACACCTGGATGGGGGTAAACGTCTTAGGCTAAATGGGGCCGAATGGATAGAAGCCAACGAGAGAGGGAGAGAAAGGGAAACAAAGCGAGGTGGGCTCCCTTAACTAACTCCCTCACCTCACCTCAGCCGCGAGTGAGGTGAGGTGAGGTAAGTTGAGGTGAGAGTGACAGAGCCATCACCTCCCCAGCTTACTGTCAGTCTCGCGCATCAAGCCAGTATCACACGAGCGCTGTTTCCCTCAATATTTATCCTCAACACTGGTCTGGCAGCTTATGTGATAAAAGTATAATATATTTGGGTTGCCTAAATTCATCTATCATCATTCATTTCCGATACCGTAGAAAAATATTCCAGAAATGTTGCCAGAATTTTGTTTATCATCGAAAATTTACTATAAAAGCTCTCTTGTGATACCGGCTTTATTATCCTTCAAAGTTCTTTAGGGTTGTATAGAGTGGGCTCAATTATGCCTTATCATAATTGTTGTTTGGAGTGAAGAAGTATATGAATGAAGGCGGTGCTGATTGGGAGGAGGGGCGTCGACTGATTGGGGACAGAGGTTCATAGAAGCGTTTCGTTAGTGTCCACCCCTTCGGTGATCACGGCGTCAGGCAATATATACTGTAGATAGATTGATATACTGTATACAAGAGGTATCCTCTTGAATAAAATACCTACAATTCCCCTCCTCCCCTGCTCATTGTCAAAGGTTATTGAGCGGCCCCAGAGGTCCCACAGGTCTAATCTAGTAATGGTTGTATCACCTATGTGGAGGTCACCTATGTGGAGTTCGCCACTCTTGCTAGGGGCACCGATGAGCGCACCGCCCTTCGTTGTTGTTTGAGAATTGGTGCAGCAGACTATTCGAAGAGGTGGAGCGCACCCTTGTAAAGATGGGCTCGTCTGGCACTGTTTGTAGTTCGACATCGAGAGCTCTCTTGAAGCTGTCTAGCGAGACACCTCTCATGTCTCGCACTCGCCGCGGGAGTTTGTTGAAGAGACGTGCTCCTCTATGTGATAACCAGCTCTCTCGCAGAGAGCCCATAGCCCCCTGATTTATCATCTTGGGGATATCGCATTCCCAGCCTCTCCTATCATTGAATATCATTGTTATTGGTGTATGTAGATTTGGTACAAAACCCTCTGCGATTTTCCACGTATATATTATTAAGTATCGTTCCCTTCTACGTTCCAACGAATACAGTTTGAGTGATTGTAAGCGATCCCAATAGTGTAACTGTTTTACTGAGTTTATATGCGAGGCGAAGTTCTTTTATACACTTTCTAAGTCATTAATTTCACCTAATTTGTATGGGGATGTTAATACGTTACAGTATTCTAGCCGCGGTAGCACCAGGGATTTGAAGGGTGTTATCATAGGCAATTCACCGCGAGTTCTAAATGTTCGTAGAATCCAACCTGTTAGCCGTTTCGCAGCTGCAACTTTGACCTGGTTATGTTCTTTGAATCCCATATTTTCAGACATTATCACCCCAAGGTCTTTCACATTGTGTTTACGTTCTATTATGTGATTGGATTCTGTTATGTAACTTGTGCTCTTTTTAAAGAAATCCTTATCTCCGTATCGTATTAATTGAAATTTGTCTTCATTAAATTGCATGTTATTTTCCCTGGTCCACTGGAACACCTTATTTATGTCCTCTTGCAGCCGGCCCGTGTCTTCCTGTGTCTTTACTATCATACTCAGTTTCGTGTCATCCGCAAAGGAGGATACTGTACTGTGTCTTGTGTTGGCATCTATGTCACTTATTAGAATGAGGAAAAGAAGGGGCGCTAGTACTGTTCCTTGGGGAACTGAGCTTTTGACGTCTGAAGGCTCAGATGTTACTTGGCTTACTGCTACTGATTGTTTTCGGTTCACAAGGAAGTTGTATATCCACCTTCCGATTTTACCTGTTATCCCTTTTGCTTTAAGTTTGTGTGCAATAATACCGTGATCACATTTATCAAATGCCTTATCAAAATCGGTGTAGATGACGTCCACGTTTTTCTTTTCTTCTAGGGATTTAAGAATTCTGTTGTAGTGTTCCAATAGTTGCGAGAGACATGATCTTCCTGCTCTGAACCCATGTTGACCAGTGTTGTGTAGTTCATTTTTTTCCATAAATGTTGAGATTTTGCCTCGCAGGACTCGCTCGAAAATTTTAATGATGTGGGAAGTCAGAGCTACTGGGCGATAGTTTTTTGGTAGTGCTTTACTCCCTCCTTTATGCAAAGGGGCAATTATTGCGTTTTTCAAACTATCCAGTATTTCTCCAGTGTCTAGACTCCTTCTCCACATTATAGCCAGGAGTTTTGAGAGGTTTTCCTTACATTTCTTTATTAGGATTGAACTCCACGAGTCCGGGCCTGGTGCCGAGTGGGATGGCATGTTGGCGATGGCTTCTGCTATATCTTTTGGTCCGAAATGAATGTCCAGAATCTGGGGGGTTTCCGTGGGGGGGTTATTCATGAAAAATTCATTTTGGTCTCTGATTGCTTTTGTTTCGTCAGGCTTACTGAAGGCTTTTTCATACTGTAGACGTAATAGTTCACTCATTTCCTTTTTGTCCCCTGTGAATGACCCATCATCTTTACTTAGTGGGCCGATGTTTGATGTGGTTTTAGTTTTATGTTTAGCGTATGAAAAGAAGTACTTGGAGTTTTCCTTTATGCTTGCAATAGCTTTGCTCTCCTCTTCTATTTGTTGTAGCTCATAGGAGATTCTTAGTCGTTGTTCAATTTCCACAATTTCTCTATCTATTTGGATCTTTTGTCTTTCCTGTAGACTTTGTTGTGTGCGTCTTTGTGTTAGTAATTTTCTTCTTCTGTACAGCTTTCTTCTTTCCCGTTCTTGTTTGCTTCTTCGTCTTGTTTGCCTTTCTGGTATGTGGTGGCTACAGATTTGGGTCATCGTTTCCGTTAATAGGACTAGGCATTCTGATGGTGTCCGGTTGTACATTAAATCTTCCCATTCTATTTCCTCCATTTCTTGGTTTACCTCTTCCCACCTAATATTTTTACTATTGAAGTTAAATTTGCTGAATGGACCAGTTTTTGGTCTAGTTTCTGAGGTGTTCTGTACACGTGCTAGGGTTGTTTGGATCTCAATTAATTTATGATCTGAGTATGTTGTGTCCGATATGTTAACACTGTGTACTAGGTTGTCATTATTAGTGAAGACAAGGTCTAAGATATTGTTTTCACGTGTGGGTTCGGTAATATGCTGGTTAAGACTAAAAAAGTCGCAAAGATTAAATAGTTCTCTTGCATTTCCTTCTCTTGCATTTGCTTCTCTGGCGTTTATCGACACTACTTGGTCTTCTAGTTGCCTCCACTTGATGTTTGGAAGGTTAAAATCTCCTAACCACATAATATTTGGTGTCGGGTTTCCCAGGGCTTCCACTTCTGATTTTATCATGTTGAGCTGGGTTTTGAATTCTTCTAAGGAAGAGTCAGGAGGTCTGTATGTAACAATAACTGCTAGGTTTAGGGATTCTATTTTAACTCCAAGTATTTCTACTACTTCGTTACTGTTATTTAGGATTTCAGTAGATATCAGCGAGTCATGAATGTACAAGGCTACACCTCCACGAGTTCTATGCGTTCTGTCCGCCCTATGTAGGTTATAACCAGGAATCCATACTTCACTATATGCCTGATCTTTAATGTGGGTTTCTGTGAGAGCCGCAAATATAGCGTTTCCTTCTTCTAGCAGGCCCCTAATAAATGGTACTTTGTTTGTGGTTCTATTTTTAAGACCTTGGATGTTTGCAAACAAGACGGGGGAGGGGCTACTATGTGTACCTAGTAGTCTTCGGGGGATATTTGGTGTTGTTTGTAGAGCACATCCTTGTGCCACGCTCGGGAGGACAGGAGGTACTCTAGCTGGGCTATTTGTTCTTCCAATTCTCGCACTTTGTTCATCTTGTTCTGCCATTTCCCATAGTGTCTTCTTCCTCTGTCTCGTCCTCGCAAAACTGGAGATTTGTTTTGGTTTGCATTTGTGTTGTTTCTGGCTATCCTCCAAGTCCCCCTAAAATGGAAATCTGAGCATTTGTTATCATAGCATTTCTTACTCTCTAGTGATGACTGGCAGAGGGGTGGGTGGTGGTATTTGAAGTTTTCACCAAATCTGCATTTGCCATCTCTGATCATATTGTTGCAAATTTTGGGGTGCTCAAATCTGCATTTTACTCCATTAAGTTCACATTTTGGTCCAAAGTGGCACATTCTTTTCAGGTATGCACCCCCCCCCACACACACACACACACACACACACTAGGGACCAATCTCAGCACATCCAGTATATCACAGGACTGATCTAGAATTAATTGGGGGGGGAGGGGGGTAGTCTTTATTCATTTATTTATTTATTATTATTATTTATTTTTATTTTTTTTAGTTTCTTCCCTAGACCTCCATCAAGATTTTTAAAAATACCCCCAAGATCCCCCTTCGAGATCAATTTGTGAATTTCTTGGTTGAAAAAATGCCCCTGCCAAAGTCCGGTTCCTCCTAAAATGCAGGCTCGCTTTCGCTCTCCATGAACAAATCAACACTTAAGTAGCACAGAAGTCAACACATAAGCACAGAAGTCAACACATAAATGGGGCGAAAGCTTTTAAAATTACCTAATTAATGGGGTAAACGTCTTAGCATTTCAAAACTAATGGAGTATAGCATGAGGGAGAAGGGAGCTCAGAAAAACGGAACAACTCCCCTTAACACACGCAAGTTTATATTCACTGCCCGTTGGAGTGAGACCAATAATTGTGATTTTGGTTGTTATAGCTTGTCTGCCCATACTACTTAAGGGGACAGGTTGACTTAAGAGTTATTGTTTTGTTTACTGGACCCCCTTCTGCCTCGTGTGTAGCCCATTTGTTTCGAGATTGTAAGACGTTCGCCCTATTATTTTGACGATTTTAAAACCTTTCGCCCGATTTTGTTTCATGTTTAGACCTTTCGTACCATATACCAAGCGGCTCGCTTGGTGTAGTGACTAGCGCCTCGGACTTCCACCCCGAAGGCCCGGGTTCGCGCCCACGCTCGGCGCATTAAAGATTTTTCACAAGCACTGAGTCGTTACCATCCCTCATGAGCAAAGGGATGGGTTAGTAGTACAGGACCCCAATGGAAATACGCCTAATCGGCCTTATTGAGCTATCCTTAGCTAGCTTAGCATGCGCTAGCTTTAAGAACTATTATTATTATTATTATTATTATTATTATTTATTTCCTGTCGAGCAATAGCGAGCCTGTTATTTATGAGGAATCGGTCTTCGGCCGGAACATTTTGATATCGACAAATGTACAAATTAATCTTGAAGGGGAGTCTTTGGAGGTATTTTTGTAAAGCTTGATGGAGGTCTAGGGAACAAACAAAAAATATCCCCTTAATTACGATAAGTGTGGAAACTATAAGTGTTACACTCAAAGTTATTGGTTAGTAAAGAGTTAATAGCTTTCCACCCTCCTTGAAAAAAAGTACTGAAATTACATTAACGTTAATACGTTAATGTAATTTCAGAAATTCAGTAATTTCAGTACAAGCATGAGGATTAAGAGAGTACATATACTGTATATAGTATACACACTCGGATGGTCGTATTAAGGGGGGAGGGCATATGTTTTGGTCCATTTATGTATATATATATATATATATATATATATATATATATATATATATATATATATATATATATATATAATGGTTCTTAGTTTCCTCCCTAGACCTCCCTCAAGCCTAAAAAACACCCTCTAGACCCCCCTCCCCCCTCCCCTCCTTTCAAGATATAATGGTACATTTTTCGGTAGAATAATTTATCGAGCAAAGGCCGGTTCCTAGTAAAATTGCAGGCTCATTTTCGTTCGCAAGGAAAATATTGACACCTAAATAGCACAAAAGATCCACATATTGACAAAGAAATGGGGTGAAAGGTCTTAAAATATCCAAACTAATGGAACGAACGTCTTAAAATGTGAAACCTAATGGGGCTAAGCATGAGGGAGAAATGGGGACTGAAAAAACAACCATCTCCCCTTACGAACATTTAGGAAATAGCGAACTATTAGATGACAAGGAGGTAGGCCCTATATAAAACGTTCTTGGAAACTAAATGACATGAAATTCGAGCAGCAATATCACGCTAACTATAAGCATGAGGAATAGACTACTTATGCAAATGGAGAATAGACTAGCTTAACCCCATGTGGATCTAAGACGCATTTGTCAATTTTATTTTGGTTAACAGTAGACGATTTAATGCAATTTAGGAAGGATATCAAGGAATTATAGGGGTAAATACTATCTCAATTAACTCTTTATCACCCACAAGGTCACTCTAAGCTGTATAAAATCGTCTAATGGGAGCCAGAATAAACAGTCAAAATGCGTTATGAACCTCAAAGGGTTAAGGGGATAGTGCTAAATTGTTTGGTCTATTAATTTATTTATTTATTTTTAGTTTCCTCGCCAGACCTCCATCAAGCTTAAAATGACACGCCCTAGACCCCCTTACAAGATAAATCTGTACATTTTTCGGTAGAAAAATTTCCCGACTGAAGGCCGGTTCCTCTTAAATTACAGGCTCACTATCGATCGCCAGGAAAAAATCGACACCTAAATTGCACGAAAGGTCTTAAAATTGACAAAAGTGGAGCGAAACTTCTAAAAATTGCCAAACTGGTGGATCAAACGTCTAAATATCGCAAACCAATGAGGGTAAGCATGAGGGAGAATGGGGCCAGAAACAAAAAAAAACACCATATCCCCCTTAATATACTTCAGTGTTCACCTTAGAAACTGTTTGCTAGCTAAGAAAGCAAACTGCAGAAGGATTTTTTTTTCTTGACAAATTTGGTTAAGGGGGATCACCTGCTATTTGTTTTCTTTCTCTCCTTTTCTCTCTTTCTCTGGCTTGTAACCATTCGGCCCCATTCAGCCAACTGTTTTAAGACGTTTATCCCCATCCAGGTGTCAATTTCTTCCTGGTGAGCGATAGCGAGCCAACATTGTATGGAGAAATCCGGCTTCACCGGAGACGTTTGTCTATCGAAAAAATTACAAATTTAGCTTGCTGTCAAAACAAAAAATATTTATATGCTGGCTAGCTACCGCTCGCCAGGAAACTATTGACACCTGGATGGGGGTAAACGTCTTAAAACAGTAGGCTGAATGGGGCCGAATGTATACAAGCCAAAGAGAGAGGGAGAGAAAGAAAACAACAGCGAGGTGGGCCCCATTTAAACGACCAGTTCTCCGTTTCTTGTTACAGGCAGGGAGACAGAAACTTGTAATTGTATTTATTATCCTAGCTTAAAAACTGTGAGGTGTGTGTGGGTGGGTGTGTATCTGTGGGTATGGGTGGGTGGGTGTATGTAAGTGGGTGTATGCACGTGTGCGTGGGGGGGGTGCGTATGTGTGGGTGAGTGTACTGTATGTGTGTGTGTGTGTGTGCGTGAGCCTTAAGAATACAGATATATTTAGAGTATATAATATTATAGAGTATGTTTTTAATAGTTTACAATAAGTTATGCCGAATTTCATATTAACAGATTTAGGTAATTAAAATATATATTGTATCGACACTCTTATCCCTTGTTTATTTTAAAACCGTTTTTAATCAACTTACTCTAAAAAAAAATATATATATATATATATATATATATATATATTGTTTTGGCTACCCTTTTCCTTTTGAAAATACGTTATCCTGGAGAACAACTCACTGATATCATCATTAAAAAAAAAAAAAAAAAAAAAATATATATATATATATATATATATATATATATATATATATATATATATATATATATATAATTATATATATATATATATATATATATATATATATATATATATATATACAGTATATATATATATATTTATTTAGGTATTTATTTATATATAAAGAGAGAGATAAAGGGATAGACGGATAGATAGCGAGAGAGAGAAAGAGAGAGAGTGTGTGTGTGTGAGAGTGTGTTTACATATCTGAGGTTTCCTCCTTATAATACATTTTCGGTTTCCTTTTCTTCCCTTGCTTGCTCCATCTTTACTCATCCCTGACATTTCCTGTGCTCGCCTTATCGGATTAGTGTGTTATTGTCAGTATTACTGTATGTTATTGTTATTATCTCTGTATGTTTTTGTCTGTTCATCTGCCTTTAACCATTGCTGTTGTATCTTCTAACGTGCCCTTCTCTCTCCTTTCATTTTTAGTTCATTCTTTTCGTATGCCATCCATTTCCTCGGCCTTTGTTATGACCCTACAACTCTCTCGTTTTTTTCTCTCTTCCTCCTCCATACATCAGTTGCCACATCACTTTGGCATAGGTTCAATAACATCCAGGAAAGTGTTTGGTATGAACCTTTAAAGTGGTTTTGAAATTTATCTCGGTTGTTTAACATTAATAGTAATAATTACCTTTAAAAAATGCGTCTTGGTATACTGAATGGGTCGTTAAAGGGAGAGGGGTCGTTTTTGTAGACCCCCTTCTCCCTTATGTTTAGCCCCATTAGTCCGTCAGAGTCCCTCAGGACCCCAGAGTCCCTCATGAGAGATTGATGAGAAAGGTTGAGGCACATGGAATAGGTGGGGCATTGTTAGGATGGATTAGGTCATGGTTAATTGGTAGGAAGCACAGAGTCAGCATAAATGGTACTAAGTCAGAATGGGGATCAGTCAAGAGTGGTGTCCCCCAGGGATCTGTATTAGGTCCTCTGTTGTTTATTATATACATAAATGACCTTGATTTAGGTATAACTAGTAGGATAAGTAAATTTGCAGACGATACCAAAATGGGGAGAAAAATTGATTCAGTTAGAGATATAGAGTGTCTGCAAAGGGATCTAGATACCTTACATGAATGGTCAGTAAAATGGCAGATGAAGTTTAACATTGACAAATGCAAGGTATTAAAGATAGGGAAGATGCATACAAATATTAAATATAAACTAGCTAATATGGAATTAGAAAACTCAGACTGTGAGAAAGATCTAGGTGTGTTTGTTAGCAATGATTTGAAGCCTAGAAAACAATGTATAAGCGTTCGTAACAAGGCAAACAGGATTCTCGGGTTCATATCTAGGAGTGTGAGTAACAGAACTGCTGATGTTATCTTAAAACTTTACTTGTCATTAGTGAGACCCCATATGGATTATGCTGTTCAATTTTGGTGTCCTTATTACAGAATGGACATAGATTCATTGGAGAGCGTACAACGTAGAATGACAAAAATGATCCATAATATTAGAAATCTTCCGTATGAAGAAAGGTTGAAGAAATTAGGCTTACATTCGTTAGAGAGACTCAGAGTTAGAGGTGACATGATAGAGGTATTCAAGTGGGTTAGTGGAATTAATAAAGGAGACATGAAAAATGTACTAAAGCTCAGTGATAGCGAAATAACTCGTACAAATGGTTTCAAATTAGATAAATTTAGTTTCAGAAAAGATATAGGCAAATATTGGTTTGGTAACAGAGTTGTAGATGGGTGGAATAGGCTACCAAGTGATATAGTGGGATCAAGAACGATAGGGAGCTTTAAGATAAAATTAGATAGGCATATGGACGAGATGGGTTGGGTGTGAGGGGGATCTACCAGGTGTGGGCCAATAGGCGCTCAGCAGACCCCGTAATCTTGTGTTAATCTCTGACCGTTTTGGTGGGGTCAGTACTCAAGGTGAGATGGGTCTATAATTGGACCTTGTAATTGGGGTTGGGTGTGACAGGGATCTGCCTTGTATGGGCCGATCGGCTTTTTGCAGACTCCCATTTTCTTATGTTCTTATTAGTTTTCAGATTTAAGATGTGTGTCCCATTAGTTTGTCGATTTTAAAACCTTTCGCCACATTTCTTTATCAATATTAAGACCTTTCGTGCAATAGCACTGTAATTATATAAATACATTAATTGGCTAGGAAGACGGCAAACTATAGTAATTAACACAGACGATTGTATTTGTCTAACTACAAATACGGGCCATGGTCTTTATTGCCACCAAGTATCTTACATTGTCCCTAGATATCATTGTCCATGTGCGTTGTAACTGACATGCATAATTCAATATTTGTATTTCATTACAAGATTATACTCTGCATTAAGCAGTAATATTGTCCGTGTTACTATCATATAAGGCACTGTATTAAAGACATACAATATTATACTGTCTATAGCTTGATGTATTTTGTTCTTTCATCAACTAATCATACGTGTATTGTACATGTGCATTGAACTATATACTGTATAACATATATTGTAATGTTTTAATTTATCGTATTATACTTCATGTTATCATGACTTACACAACATAACTGATTGTTTATAACTTGTTCAAACATTTGTAGTATAATACACTCTCTATGTATAAATGTTTAATCTAATAACAGTCTATAACTGTTTGCCTCATATATTATCTACATGGCCGTCGATCTATGCTTCCATCTACCTACTAATCTACTTCTACCTTTATATATCTAACGCTTTGGTAGATAATTACATACAACTTTATAGTAACATATATAGATTAATAGGGAAAGGAGTATGTCATATTCTATTTTATTCATTTCACTCCAACACCAAACACCTCCCAATGTAATTAATGAAAACATGTGCTCCACCGAGATTCGAACCTGGGTTACCGCACACATATTTTAAACACTCTAACCATTACACCATCAAGACTGTTAGACACAATATAAAATTGTGTATATTAACCCACAAGAATAATTATATAATCATGTAGATCTCCCTCACTCCTGACCACAAACCCCAACCATTCTCCGAGCACCACTACTTCAAAACAAGACCATCAAATGCAACAACAACAACAACAACAACAATAAGCAGGTAAAACAGGACGAATTTATGCCAAAGAGCTACTGTGAAGGCTCGACTCTGACAAATTTACATATGCCTGCCAAGGTAATGTTACACACACACACACGCAGACACACACACACACACACACACACACACATATATATATATATATATACGGTATATATATATATATATATATATATATATATATATATATATATATATATATATATATATAGAGAGAGAGAGAGAGAGATTTACACACTTATGCTCACAGCCGAAACAAATTTGTATATGGGGTACAAAAATCCAAAGTACCTTAGTTTCCTATAGTTAAACAATAAATAATTAGCATGTGAGGTTAATGATGTAAGTCATTTACCGATAATTTGTTAATGAAATTAATTTGTCATTGTTAAATAACTGTTGATTTCATTTTCCGGATGTTGTAAGGGAATTATTGATACCAGCTTTTGCATCGATACTTTACAAGTCTAATTGCCTATGCCAATGCAAAAGAGTCTGAACGTGTTGCCAGATTATGTTTGCCAATCTAATTTTAGCGTTAAAAAGTGCTAATGTAAGTCCAATTTAAACCACAGGCAATGTATTAATACCTAAATGTGTGTATGCAATTAATTGTTTCTCTTATCCTACGACTTTAACTCCAAGCTTCATGTGTCCAACCATTTTAAGGGAGCCCACCTCGTTTTTTTTTCTCTCTATCCCTCTCTCTCTGAATTGTATCCATTCGGTCCCATTCAGCCTACTGTTTTAAGACGTTTATCCCCATCTAGGTGTCGAATTTTTTCTGGCGAGCGCTAGCGCGCCAGCATGTTTTTTAAAATGTTTTTGACAACAGGCTAAATTTTTACATTTTTCGATAGAAAAATTTCTCCCGCGACGCCGGATTTCTCCATATAATGCTAGCTCGCTATTGTTTGCCAGGAAGAAATCAACGCCTTAAAACAGTAGGCTGAATGGGGCCGAATGGATACAAGCCAGAGAAAGAGAGAAAAAGTAGAGAATAAAAGCAGGTGACCCCTCTTAACTCCAGCATCTCTCGAATTTGGCTCTCTATCACTCGTCAAATTGAAGGAACATTTGCTTTGCCTTCTGTTTTCTTAACCCCTTCTGTACCGGTGATGTCTTTTAAATATTATTCTAGGTATTTTTAGACGATTTTGTGCAGTTTAGGAAGGATCTGTGGTAGCAAAAAGGGTTAGGTGAGATAGTTCCAAGCCTGTTAAATGCTGGAGGCCCTTTTGAAACTGCTTAAAATCGTCTAATAGTAGCCAGAATAAAGTTAAAAACACGCCGCTGGAATAATTCCCTTTATAACAGTCTTGATGGTGGAATGGTTCGAGCGTGTAAGTTCTGCACGTGGTGTCCTGAGTTCGAATCCTGGGGAAATCACATGATTTCATCATTTCATTTGGGTGATTATTGGTGCTAAGGGGGTAGTGCTTGGTTTTTGGTCGATATATTTATCTATTAATTTATATTTCAGTTTACTCGGTAGACCTCCATCAAGCTTAGAAAAACACCCCCTTTCAAGATAATTTTGTTTACATTTTTCGCTAGACAAATTTCCCGGCCGAAGGCCGGCTTCTTTTAAAATTAGAGGCTCGCTTTCGCTCGCAAGGAAACAATCGACACCTAAAGGGCACGAAAAGTCTTAATATTGACCAAAACAAAAATGGAGCAAAAAGTCTCAAAATCGTCAAACTAGTGGAACAAACATCTTAAAACCTCAAAATTAATATGCTAAACATGAGAGAAAAAAGCGAGTACTACCCCCTTACGAACGATGTAATATATAAAGCCAACAAAATCGGTGTATAATATATATATATATATATATATATACACACACGGTTATCCCACATACACAGGTATATTGTTTACATATTCACCTGTGATCAATGTGTCGGATTGTAATTACTATATGCAATGTTAGGTCTATATCCTCCAATTACAAGACAAATTCGGTGATGATGAACTATAGTATTAAGTACGGTATTGTGTATGTATTGTAAAATCTCTCTCTCTCTCTCTCTCTTGAACAATGCCATTACGACTTAAATATTTAGTGCACAGATGTCAAATTATAAAAATACTAATCAAAATATCATAATATGGACGAAATAGTACGCTAACAGCACGAAAAGATAACTCTATATTGTTCAGACCTATCACTTTAAAAAAAAAAAAAAAAAACATTTAACGGCAAGATATAGAACACAAGCAACAGACACATATTATACCATGTGAGTTTCATTACGTCACAAAGTTAACCTAATTTACAGTTAAGGCAGTTAAGGGAGCCCACCTCGCTTTTTTGTTTTATCTTTCTCTCCCTATCTCTTTGGCTTGTATATATTCGGCCCCGTTCAGCCTACTGTTTTAAGACGTTTACCTCCATCCAGGTGTGAATACTTTCCTGGCGAGCGGCAGCGAGCCAGCATATATATATTTTTGTTTTGACAGCAAGCTAAATATGTATATTTTTCGATAGAAAAATGTCTCCGGCGAAGCCAGATTTCTCCATACAAAGCTGGCTCAATATCGCTCGCCAGGAAGAAATCGACACCTGGATGGGGATAAACGTCTTAAAACAGTTGGCTGAATGGGGCAAAAAGAGAAAATGAGAGAAATATAAAAAAAGCCGGTTACCCTCCTTAATTGACAATCCATAGCTACAGTATGATATCAGAGCAGTAATAAATAAACAATGATTACAGCATAATAAGTCAAAATAAACAATGATTACAGCATAATAAGTCAAAATTGCACATATGAAGAGCTTGTATTAATCCTACCTTTAATTAAAGGGGTAGTGGCTATTTTTTGGTCTATTTATATATATTATAAATATATATATATATTTCATAGAATCAACGCGCTAGACCTTCATCAAGGTGAAACAAACACCCCCTAGACCCCACCTTCAAAACAAATTTGTAATTTTTTCGGTAGATTTTTGTTTAGGTCAAATGCCGGTTTCTCCTAAAATTACAGGTGCACTATCGCTTGGCAGGAAAACATCGACACCTAAATGGCATGAAATGTCTTTATATTGACAAATAATTGAGCCGAAAGGTCTTAGAATAGCCAAACTAATGGAACGAATGTCTTATAATCTCAAAAGTAATGGGACTAAACATTAGGGAAAAAGTAATGGGACTAAACATTAGGGAAAAAGTAATGGGACTAAACATTAGGGAAAAAGTAATGGGACTAAACATTAGGGAAAAAGTAATGGGACTAAACATTAGGGAAAAAGTAATGGGACTAAACATTAGGGAAAAAAGGCAACTTCCTGCCCCTTTAATGTATTAATATTTTGTTTTATAAATTACTTTTTTCTCATTACTTGGTAGCTACAGTAGATAATGTACAGTCGGCCTAATAAATGATGTATTTTCACAGTTCCTTCCTGAACCTATTATATAATTCCTATGCTATATATACAGTATGATATCACCTGTCTTGAATATCCGAGTTGTGTAAGTGAATATGCAATGGTGATATACCAATAAATACAGATTTCACTGCGGTTTAGAGTTACAAAGGAAGGAAATGTCAGATGTTGTAGAGTCCAGGCTTCTTGTATGGCCTCTAGCACTCTCACACTCACTTGTTGTAGAGTCCAGGCTTCCTGTATGGCCTCTAGCACTCTCACACTCACTTGTTGTAGAGTCCAGGCTTCCTGTATGGCCTCTAGCACTCTCACACTCACTTGTTATAGAGTCCAGGCTTCCTGTATGACCTCTAGCACTCTCACACTCACTTGTTGTAGAGTCCAGGCTTCCTGTATGGCCTCTAGCACTCTCACACTCACTTGTTGTAGAGTCCAGGCTTCCTGTATGGCCTCTAGCACTCTCACACTCACTTGTTGTAGAGTCCAGGCTTCCTGTATGGCCTCTAGCACTCTCACACTCACTTGTTGTAGAGTCCAGGCTTCCTGTATGGCCTCTAGCACTCTCACACTCACTTGTTGTAGAGTCCAGGCTTCCTGTATGGCCTCTAGCACTCTCACACTCACTTGTTGTAGAGTCCAGGCTTCCTGTATGGCCTCTAGCACTCTCACACTCACTTGTTGTAGAGTCCAGGCTTCCTGTATGGCCTCTAGCACTCTCACACTCACTTGTTGTAGAGTCCAGGCTTCCTGTATGGTCTCTAGCACTCTCACACTCATTTGTTGTAGAGTCCAGGCTTCCTTTATGGCCTCCAGCACTCTCACACTCACTTGTTGTAGAGTCCAGGCTTCCTTTATGGCCTCCAGCACTCTCACACTCACTTGTTGTAGAGTCCAGGCTTCCTTTATGGCCTCCAGCACTCTCACACTCACTTGCAGTCACCAACACTCACACACACAAACACACCTTAAGGGGAGGCTGGCCGTTTGTTTGATCTATTAATTCATTTATTCATATATTGTTTTAGTTTCCTCCCTAGACCTCCATCAAGCTTAGAAAAACACCCCCTAGACCCCCCTTCAAGATAAATTTGTACATTTTTCGGTAGAAAAATGTCCCATCCGAAGGCCGGTTCCTCTTAAAATGGCAGGGTCACTATCGCTCGCCAGGAAATAATCGACACGTAAATGGCACGAAAGGTCCTAAAATTGACAAGAAAATGGGGTAAAACGTGTCAAAATCGCCAAACTAATGGGCCGAACGTCTTTTAATCTCAAAACTAGTGGGGCTAAACATTAGGGAGAAGGGGGTCCAGAAAAACGGTCTGCCTCCCCTTAACACCCCCTGGCAAACACAAGCAAATATACACACACAACTCAAACCCCTTGTGTCCTGATACACTGCATAACCTGGTCATCTCTCTCTCTCTCTCTCTCTCTCTCTCTCTCTCTCTCTCTCTCTAAATACGATGGAGAAGAGAAAAGTGGGATGAGACTTGATCACGTTATACGGATATGTTAGAGGCCAGGAATAGATAAACAAGGCATATTATATCACCCCGCCAGTCCGGATAATATATAAGGACATAGCTTCACACTGACAAGAAGCTAACTTAAACAAATAATAAGGATATTCTCTTTCACAAACGTAGCAATATCAATCAAATACTGAATTCCTTGAAAATAACATGCGTACCCAAAATAGCCATAGTTTTATATCAGAATATAATATATTAAGACAAATAAAGAGGAACGGACTAACATGAAGCTCACGCCTGTAGAATTACACACAAATATAATGATTTAGATAAACACACACACATAAAGAGAGAGAGAGAGTGAGAGGGGGAAGGGGGGGGGGGGATTATCTGCAGGGAGAGCAACACAGTAGGTAAAGAGGACATAGAGCTTGATTTAAAGGAGAAGATTAGAGAGCGAATCATAGAGAAAGAGAAATAGAGAGAGAGAATGTGTGTGTGAGTGAGATAGAGAGAGAGAGAGAGAATCATAGAGGAAAAGAGAGAGAGAGAGAGAGGGGGTGGGGGAGAGTTAACATTAGCTTACTAGGAGAAAATATTAGGACTTCAAATGCTAGCAAACCATCTGGATTATTAAGCCAGTACTCTGTAAGTCACGAATAACGTCTGAACTGGAGCCCCTTTTCGAAAACCCTAGTTCCTTGAAGAGAAATAGACAAATCTGTGTCTAATATTTGTCTTTCCTTTCACTTAATTAAACATTACGCTATGCAGTGTGCAGTTGGGTCTGAGTACATGATTAGATTGATATCCAGTATTCGTTAAATGGATATTCAATCGTAGTCATGTATTTAACTGTTAACTGTCTTGATGGTGTAATGGTTAGAGTATATAAGATCTGTATGTGGTAACCCAGTTTCGAATCCCGGGAGGATCACATGATATACAAAATTTCATTGGGATGTGTACTATTCTATGATACGTATAAAATATATAGGTTCAGCTAGTAAGAAGTGACGTCCCTCTTCCTGTTGAAAGGTATAGACATAACTTCTTGTAGATTTATATGGACGGGCCATATATTTGACAGGGTGAGAGCAGTGTTGCCAATTTAGATGCTTATTCCGCTAGATCTGGAGGTATTTACTTCAATCTAGAGGCACATTTTTACATGTAGCGACTTGAATACTAGCGATATTATGTAGATTTAAGCCAGTTAGAACGATATTATAGAGATTCTGCCATTGTTGTATAGATTTGAGCCAGTTAGAGCGATATTAATGAGACCTTGCCATTGTTGTACATATTTGAGTCAGTTAGAGCGATATTGTAGAGATCCTGCCATTGGTGTAGCGATTTTTGTCATATGTTCACTATCTAGCGGACTTGACTTGGTAACCCTGGGTGAGAGGTAGAATAAAATATGGTCCATCCATTTATAGGTATACTACAGGTATCCCCTCTGTGCCGGCGACGTCTTTATATAATTATTCATTCTTGCTATAGTTTGAGGATTTTAGCAGTTTAAGAAGGATCTGTGGTAGTCAAAAGGGTTAAGTGAAATAGTACGAAGTCTGTTAATTCCTGGAGGCCCGTTTGAAACTGAATTAAATCGTCTAATAGTAGCCGGAATATTGTTAACCCCTACTGTACCGGTGACGTCCTTTTCTTTATATTGTGGCAACTATTGGACGATTTTATGCAGATTAGGAAGGACCTCTAGCAGTAATAAGGCTTTAATCTATCTCAACCAACCCTTTTAACAACCGCAGATACTTCCTAAGCTGCATAATATCGTCTAAATATAGCTAGGATATAAGGTAACACAATCGCTGGTACTCAAAGGGTTAAACAGACGATGCCGGTACAGAATGGGTTATCTTCTGAAATACACTGGCCATTAATCTATTCTGTTCCATGGCATTCATTTTTTTTTTTTTTTTTTTTTTTTTTCTATGTGATTGAGGGAGGCAAAAGGCATAACTGCCTATAGCGAGTGCCTCCCCCATAGTTGAAAGAGTGACAGGGCCAAAATCAAGGGACGTTCGAGCCAAAATGCCTGGACACACGGAGTTTGAAGCAATTTAAGTCATAGGAAGAGGGAAAGACTGATTCTGGGAGAGAGTTCCAGAGCTCAGCTGTTGAGTAGAAGAAAGTTTGAGAGTAACGTTTCACTCTTGGGTTGGAGAGTTGCACAGAGTAGGGGTGGGATTGAGTTGCAAGACGGGTACCACGTGCCCTACGTAAAGGAGGTGGTATGCACTGGGATAGCTCTGAGGAACACTGATTATTATAGTAGCGATAGAATAGCGAGAGAGATGCAACATTGCGGCGGAGAGAGAGAGATTGCAGAGAGTTGGTGAGTGGACAGGAGTTAATGATACGAAAGGCCTTCCTTTCAATTTTGTCTAGGAGAGCGGTGTGAGAGGAACCTCCCCACACATGTGAACAATACTCAATACAAGGGCGAACTATGCCCCTGTACAGAGCAAGAAGCTGTGCAGGGGAAAAGAACCCCCTAAGGCGGTTGAGCACACCCAGCTTCTGGGAGGCTGCCTTAGCAAGACTGGTAATATGGTCCTTCCAAATGAGAGCAGAAGAAAAAGAGACACCAAGAATATTGAGAGAAGATGAAGGGTTGATTTTTGTATTGTTGAAGAATAAGGGATAGTCCGCTGGGAGATCCTGAGGGGTAGATAGATGGAGAAATTGGGTTTTGGAAGCATTAAAGTTAACAAGGTTTTCTCTGCCCCAATTGGAAATAGTATTTAGATCAGAATTTAAGAGTTCTATGGCTTCATTACGTTTGTCGTTGAGGGATTGCTGGCTGGGGCGTTCTGAAAAACTAATGGAGTAGTGTAAGGTTGAGTCGTCTGCGTATGAATGGATGGGAATTAAGGTACAGTTAAGGAGATCATTTATAAAAATTAGAAAGAGAATAGGAGATAGGACAGAGCCCTGAGGAACACCGGAGTTTATAGGGTGAGGAAGTGAACAATGGCCGTCCACAACCGCGGCTATGGAACGGCCGGAAAGGAAATTAGAGACAAAGGCACAGATGGAGGGATAGAAACCGAAGGAGGGTAGTTTAGAAATTAAAGATTTATGCCAGACTCTATCGAAGGCTTTCGATATGTCTAGTGCAATAGAAAAAGTCTCACCGAAGTCCCGGAAGGAGGATGACCAAGAGTTAGTAAGATATGAAAGAAGATCACCAGTAGAGCGACCCTTAAGGAAGCCATACTGGCGATCTGAGAGCAGATTATGAGAAGAGAAATGCTTAAGAAATTTGGAAGCAAGAATAGTTTCAAAAACTTTAGAAAGACAAGAGATAAGAGCAATTGGACGATAGTTGGAGGGTTGAGAGCGGTCACCCTTCTTTGGGACAGGTTGAATGTGAGCAAACTTCCAGCATGAAGGGAAGACGTTAGAGGATAGACAGAGACGAAAGAGTTTGCCTAGGCAGGGAGTCAGCACGGAAGCACAGTTTTTGAGAACAACAGGAGGAACACCGTCCGGACCGTACGCCTTATTAGTGTTAAGCCCAGAGAGGGTAGAAAGTACATCTTTAGAAGAGATTAGGATATTAGGCATAAGTAAGAGAGAGGAGGGCGGAGAGGGAGGAATAGCACCGGAATCATCCAAGGTGGTGTTTCTAGCAAAAGTTTGAGCGAAGAGTTTAGCTTTGTCAGAGGAAGAAGTGATGGTTGTGCCATCAGAGTGGGAAAGGGGAGGGAAAGACGAGGAAGAGAAATTGTTGGAGAGGTTTTTGGCTAGATGCCAGAAAGCTTGGGAAGAGCTAGAGTTGGATAGTTCAGTGCATTTATTATTGATGAAAGAGTGTTTGGCAAGTCGAAGAACAGATTTGGCTTGATTCCGGGCAGAAACATATGAAGAATGAGAGTCTTGAGTTTTAAGGCGTCGGTACCGTTTGAATGCTTCCTCCTTATTGCGGACAGCAGTAGAACAGGCGTGAGTAAACCAAGATTTTTTAGCATTAGTCTGAGAGAAAGAGAATGGAATGTATGCTTCCATGCCCGATAGGATTACCTCGGTAATGCGTTCAGCACTCTCCGAGGGTCCTCGGCCATGGAAGCAGAAATCATTCCATGGGAAATCAAAGAAGTACTGCCGAAGAGCCTCCCAGTCGGCAGCGCCAAAGTGCCACAAGCGCCGCCGGCTAGGAGGATCGGGTGGCTGTACTGGAGAGATAGGACAGGTGACAGAGATAAGTTTATGGTCGGAGGAGCCCAGAGGAGAGAAAAGATCGACAGTATAAGAAGAAGGGTTAGAAGTTAGAAACAAGTCAAGAATGTTGGGCCGATCTCCGATGCGATCCGGGATACGGGTGGGTTGCTGAACTAACTGCTCTAGGTCATTTAGGATAGAAAAGACGTAGGCTTGTTCACCAGGTGGATCAGGTGGATCACCACCGCCAATGGCGGTGGTGAACGTTGAAATCTCCTAAGATGGAGATTTCTGAGAAAGGAGAAATGGATAGAATGTGTTCCACTGTAGAGTTTAGATAGTCAAAGAATTTCGGAAAGTTGGTAGAGTTAGGGGAAAGATAGACAGCACAGAAATATTTAGTAAGAGAATGACAGGAAAGTTTGAGCCATAAAGTTGAGAATTCAGAGGAGTCGAAATCGGGAACACGAGAGCAAGTGAGTTTGTTGTGCACATATGCACAACATCCGCCTTTGGCTTTGAAACTAGGATAGAGAAAGTAGGAGGATACAGAGAAGGGGTTGCTGGAAGTTGCTACAGACACCTGAGTTTCGGTGAGGAAGAGAAGATCAGGTTTGTAGGAGGAGAGATGGTGCTCAACAGAGTGAAAGTTAGAGGAAAGTCCGCGAATGTTGCAGAAATTAATAGAAAGAGTAACAGGCCGAGGTCCAGGTAATTGTGTGGGGTCGAATTTAAGGGGAGATGGGGCGTTTTTCTAGACCCTCTTCTCCCTCATGTTTAGCCCCATTAGCTTTCAGATTTTAGGATGTTTGTCCCATTAGTTTGTGGATTGTAAGACCTTTTGCCCCATTTCTTTGTCAATATTAAGACCTTTCGTGCTATTTAGGTGTCGATTTTTTCCTGGCGAACGATAGCGGTTTGTAATTTTTGAAGAACTGGCCTTCGGCCGTGACATTTTTCTACCGAAAATGTACCAAATTATCTAGAGGGGCGATCTAATGAATGTCATTTTTAGTTTGATGGAGGTTTAGGGAACACATTAAAAACCTCCCCTTAAAAGAGTTAATTTGTTGTTGCATGATATAATTTTGTTCAAGATTATGTATTCTTGTATTAAGTGTCTGTGTAGCATACGGTTGCTAATTATAAGTGTTATGCCCTGATTGTTATGCAGGATTAACAATTGGATATGGTGAGTTCTACTCCACTGGGACTTCCAAATTCAAATATGCACATATAATATGAAAGGAAAACATAGGATAAGTATATCGCAAGATATGATTAATAATACAGCTTTATTTCTCTTGCACTATATTGGAGAAATAAACTGAAACTGAAACATATAGAAACACGTATCACTGCCAGTGAAAAATAGCACTTAATTATATCACTGACTCCGAGCACAGTCGCGGAGCTAGATAGGGAGCACTTATTGGAGAACAACTTCACTCAATCTTCGAGATAGTTTTTAAGACACTCGAGTAGATGATGGGGTAGTATTTCTTGGTAGTGGAGTGACTACTGTCGCTTTCTTCAGGAATGTCACGGTGTTTAAAGTTTAAGGTCAAGCACCCCTACGTGTATGCGGCGGGGTCGTATAGAAAATGGGGCGTCACGGGTAGACTCTAAAATATTTCCTTGGCACTTTGGTAAATTCGGCTGAGTCCTTGAAGCCGAAATAATAGGCAAAAATGTAAAAATTCAAATTAGATTCACTGGTGGATGGTAAATTATTGACCCGTCTCACTCGTACTATAGGGGAGTACAACTCGTAGCTTTAGGACCCGCTTATTAAGTCCTGGGCGGATTTATACACGTTTAAGCCACTTTTGGAAGGGACTCTGCTTATTTTAAACACTCGATACTTTACCCACTAGTTGCCACTCTAGTCTTGGTCTTCCGGCGTGGTAACTTCTCGATGGATGTCTCCGGTGAACACTTCTGGAGGTGATTGGTTCTCTTTGGCTGCTTCCCTGTACGCCGTCTAGGTGGGCCGGCTGTGTGAAGTAGTTACAGAAGGGTTGATTGGGCTTGAGATCTTAAGTATGGCTCCGTAACATATAGTAACCGTCTGGCGAATTACTATTGGGCACCATACCGAACTAAGGCGAGTATTTCAGAGGTAGGAGAAACTACTCGACTGTTCTGATCAGTATATCAACTGTAGATGAAGTCCTGTTAAGGTACTCTCGGACTAGGATCTTAACTCTTTCAGACTCATATGACGCTATTGCGTCATATGGAACTAATGCCAAATAACTCATATGACGCGATCGCGCCATATGGACTTATCTACATGCCTCTCTAATAAGTTTATGACGCGATTGAGCGTCATATGGAGCTCAGTAAGTCCGGTAAGTTAGATGAAAATCTGTCGGTTGGTGGCAACCCCAGGTTTCTCCGACAATTCTAACGGTCAGCAGTATGGTTTTGACAGTTGTGTGGTGCAGTGGCAATGATACCGGGCTCCCGCCTCCGTGGACTTACTGGAACATAATATGACAGAAGGAGTTAAATATCGAGTCTTGTGTGGTCGATATCGGATGAACGCAGTAATTTCAGTGGAGGTGATCTTACTGTCTGCCCTGATCTTTATGAGTGGTTCGGGGGACCCGGGGCGGTGTTTAAACCTTTAAGTTACACAGTCATATGGGAGGCCACAGACTCAGTGTACCAAAAACTTGTCTCTGCAGAGTGCCCGTGAGGGTATCTCGCCAAGCCCTATCTCTAACACAGCGGTCTCAGAGGTTTTGAGATTACCTGTGCCGAGTGGCAGTGTTCACTTTAAACAGGGAACTAATAGAGAGGGCGGCAGGCCATAGTCTGTCTACTTTTCACTGTCGAAAGTGGGACCTCGCGGGAGAGTGTATGTCACGTCGGCAGGCCGAACGATAACAAAGTTCCTCAACAAGGACACTGGAGTTTCCGGCAGTGTTCACTTTAACACAGGGAACTAATAGAGAGGGCAGCAGGCCATAGTCTCTCTACTTTTCACTGTAGAAAAGTGGAACCTCGCAGGGGAGTCTATGTCACATCGGCAGGCCGAATAATGGCAAAGTTCCTCAACAAGGACACTGGGGTTTCCCACTATAGAGTTATTGTGACAAGCCACAACTATCGACAACTTAGGAGTCTTGGAAGAAATATCGGCACGCCGTACACATTCTTTCTCGACTAACTAGTCACCGCCTAAGTAGGGTATCTACGTCAGCTAGGCAGGCCCGGGTCGAACGAGATCCCTAGTATAGGGTTGGTAGTTAACGGGGACTTGAAGTCTAAGAAGAGCTATCGGCAGCCGTACACACTCTTCACTAGACACACTAGTCACCGCCTAAGTAGGATATCTACGTCAGCTAGGCAGGCCCGGGTCCAACGAGATCCCTATTTTAGGGTTGGTAGTTAACGGGGACTTGAAATCTAAGAAAAGATATCGGCAGGCCGTACACACTCTTCACTAGACACACTAGTCACCGCGTAAGTAGGATATCTACGTCAGCTAGGCAGGCCCGGGTCTAACGAGATCCCTATTTTAGGGTTTTGAAGACAGTATCAGGACTTTCCGGCAGGCCGTAATAGTCCAACTGAATGGAGAGCAATTTTTAAGCTTTCTTAAGTGACTAACTTTTTATGAAGCGTCAATTGTTGCCTGACTTTCCTCATAAATCCTGAACTGGTATTGCGGATTACTGAGTGCACTCCTGTGGTACCTTTAAGATGGTAATGGCATGGGGAGTGCTCTTAGATGGGGTCCTTAAACCCTTCTTACACTGTTGGTCAGGTCTCCTTCAATAGAGGGTAAATACTCGGTGGTGGTGTGATGAGTAAGGTCAATTAATGTCCCTAGAGTAGGCTACTTCATCAAGGTTAAGTTATAAAATCATAGGGGGTCGGGGTTATTTCAATAGAACTCTGAAAAACAATAATAGTGGGGGAAGTGAAGGAATTCCGAGGTTTTAGTTCTCGGGGAGGATTGGTGATGTCGGGTGCATTGAAGTGTGTCGTGTGGACCAGACAGTTCAGGGTCGCGATGCGTGGGAGACATCGTTCTTCTTTTCTACCTCCTTCTCGTGGTGCTCTTGGCTGGGTTTTACTACTGATCTTGGTTGATAGTAATTTTATGCATAAGAATATATAAATCTCTCTCGGAATGGTGGTGTCTACAGGGCTGTGTACGTATCTACCTTCCCGGGTCGTGTTGGTAGGCCTGTGTGTACACCAGGTATTTAAACGTCCGTAGCGCCCCATCTCGGGGCGCGGGAGTGGCAGATCTCCCGCGCTATTTACCTGGGGACGATGATTTTCAGGGGACTCTTATATAGAAAGAAGCAGGTGTGGTTTGTATAACTAGTAAACTAGTTGAAGAATGTCATAAAAAGGCATGTGTATCAAATGTGTGGAAAACAAGGTTCCAGGGTCTATTGAAGTATAGGTTCACATCTTATTGCATAACAAAGTTTTCATAAAGGCATACTATGGATTCATCTGGCATGGGTTTCTTTGGTAGTGAAGATTCTCTTAATATTATTTCTCATGTTACGACCGGGACTCGTATAAAACAAGGGCTCTTAATCATTGGACTAGAAAGGCACACAGCCACAACGGTAACACTAGATCCAACCCTCGAACTTATAATGCCGGCGCACAAAAACACCTATACTAGTAGAGTCATTTTCAGAGCTTCCGTGACCGTGTTTAGGATACCAAAGTTTCTCAGTGAATTTAACAAGGGCAACTGATACTAAAAAAAATAAGCCCCCATACACCTCACCAAAATGACGGGAAAGTTGTTATTTTAGACGTTTTTCAAAATGGCCGCCGCCGTCATCTTAAAACATTTATAAAGTTCTATTTCTTGAAGTGAATGGCCAAAAATGACAATTTTGGTGTCTATTCCCACTAATTTTGGTGTCAGAAGATCAATGGCATTTCACAATTAAAAAATAATTAATAAATAATTACCAAATAATTAAGTAAATAAGAAAATAATTAAGAAAATCAATGGGATGACATAATTCATGATTTAGAGTCCCATTAACCTCATCATCTAAGACAAATATGATGTTGTTAAATCCACTGAGAAACTTTGGTATCCTAAATTAATAAAACATGAGACCTACTGCATTAAGATGCACTATCACTGCAGGACAAATATGATGCACAACTGTCAGAATCACTTCCGCTGTCATCATCGCTGCTCTCCATTTGTGGATGACTTGGAGTTTTTAGAAGATCCAGAAATGATGGAAGTGCAGGTTGGGTATAGCGTACTGGGAGGCATAAGCCATTTACAAGGTGCCATCCATGGCCAATTGGTGATGGATGATTCTGAAGCTGGAAATTCTTCTGCAGATATGTGAGGTAATTGGTGCGCTCTAAGTGTGGTCGTAGACTGTCAGAATCAGGTACCAGTCTGATGATCTTCTTTTTTCTTGAGTACTGACCACTTTGCTGCTCTCACCTCTGCTAGGGTCTTGTGTTTGGTGTCACAATAGATGTACCGGATAACAAATTTCTGTAAGTCATTGATGATTTCCTGTGTGACTGGGATGATTGTGCCACAACTTTTAAGGAGGTTGCGAGCTTCTGATGATTTTTCTACACGGTCAACAATAGTTTTATTGCCTATTCCTTAAAAGCCGGAGTTATGGTCGCATCCGGTAAGAACATAAAGTGGGATCAAAGACTCCGCCATTGCCTCACTACACAAACACCGAGCATTTATTAGCTGAGATTTGCGTTTCAAGCACAAGTCCTGATATTTGCCGAGCCACATAGGCTGCCTGAACGTAGTTATCAGTATCTTCAGTGTCTATGACAACTGCTTCTGTATACCCTTCTGACCGCAGCTTACCATAAAGAGTGAACAGAGCTATGTCTGCTTCTGCATGGGCATATGTGAGATTCTGCAAAACTTCATCTGTGGTGAGATTCCTTGCTGGTTTGCCAACAACACAGTGTATGAGCTGAATAGTGGTTGTAGATGCCTTTCTTTTGAAAGCAGCCTTGATAAATGCTTGAAGGCGAACTTTATTCTCTGGCTTCCCAAGAAGAGCATGAAAGTCTCTATTAGAAGGAAATTTGTCCTCTGACTTCATAAACACATTGCAAATGGACTGATTTTTTTGACGGTGTTGTCGTTCCCTATCTTTGATGGAGAAGTCTTGCTCGTACGAGTCATTAACCAAGATAACACATTCTGCAACCGAATGTCTATTCAGGACAAAGTTCACAAGTTTTTCACCATAGTCTCCCCACGTTAACTTGGTTCCATCTGCTTTTTCTCTGTCTTCAGTAGTAGGCGTTGTTAGACGCCAGATTAGTCCCATGTCTACTATTGATGTGTAAATATCAGGGTACGGTATGGATGTCATTGTCAGTTTTTCCTGTAGCTTACTCTTCTGCGTTTTGCGCATAGTACCATTTGCATTGAAAATTGAAAGGCACTCATCTGTTACTCGATGCTGCATTAAGTCTTCCATCTTTAAGCTGTCACTTGCCTCAACAAGTTTGATGACCGAGGTAAATGCCTTACTCTCCATTTCTTGAGTTGTCTGTTTCAGGTTTTCACTTGCTGTCTTCTCGATTTCTTGAGTTGCAAAATTGCCTCTCTTACTACGTGGTATTCGAGCATTGAGGGACTTTGTTTTGGAATAGACTCTTTCATTTACAAATTCCTCCACTTTTCTTTCTCCATCGGCCTTTGCAGACTTCAGATCAGCAAAGAGAGCTGGAGAGGCTTGAATTCCAGATTGTAGGGATCTTAGTGTCAGATCTGATTGTCATGATCTTCAAAGATAACTTGACGGACATGATGAAAGAAGATATTTTGGGCCTGTCGAAGATTAACATGTTGCAGATGCTCTGTTTTTTCATCAGGAAAAGACTCCTTCAGAGGGTTGCTGACATAATTGCGCCAACATTCACGATGATAACGAATTTCCAATCCAAACGCCGTATCCCGTCTGGGATAGATGCAAGTAGGGTATTCAATCTTTTTCTTATAGGCTCATCTGACAGACAAACTGTATGCAACTTGAACCGGTTGCATGCGTCTACTGTTGACCGCAGCAAAAGTTTGGACTTGCCAGGATTACTGGTTTTTTGTGGTCCATTCATACACCACACACAGAGATTCTTATCATGAACCACTCCAGTACTAGAACGAAGCTTTTTAGGCACATTTCCAGGGAGTTGTTGACTTGAAGTTGATGCTTGAACTTCTTCCTGTTCAGATGTCCGTTTACGATTCTGTGCTTGCTGAATATAGCGATTACTACTGATCTGGGTGTAACATTTACTATGCATGTACAGGCCTTTAGGCCCCTTGTCCCACTCCACTGCTGCATAGCCATGCTGAAATTTATCAAGTTCCTTCCACCGAAAACACTTGCTCCTTAGATTCTCCCACTTTGTATCAGATGTCTTGTCCGTACTATCATCAGCTATAAAGGGATGTTGACATAATATGCATTTTAATTCAGGTCCTGGGTCAGGCACATCACTAACTCCTCTACGTTCCATGCTTATGATTCTTCACGCCAAATTCGATGCAACAAACCTGAACAAGAAGGAATTGATCAGTCAACATTCTTGGTTTACATTTTAAATTATATATTATATTATTTGAGTAAGTTTCAGAGGATCCGTGACCGTGTTTAGGATACCAAAGTTTTTCAGTGGATTTAACAACATCATATTTGTCTTAGATGTTGAGGTTAATGGGACTCTAAATCATGAATTATGCCATCCCATTGATTTTCTTAATTATTTTATTATTTTCTTAATTATTTGGTAATTAGTTATTAATATTTTTTTAATTATGCCATCCCATTGGTTTTCTGACACCAAAATTAGTGGGAATAGACACCAAAATTGTAATTTTTGGCCATTCACTTCAAGAAATAGAACTTCATCAATTTTTTAAGATGACGGCGGCGGCCATTTTGAAAAACGTCTAAAATAACAACTTTCCCGTCATTTTGGTGAGGTGTATGGGGGCTTATTTCTTTTAGCATCAGTCGCCCTTGTTAAATTCACTGAGAAACTTTGGTATCCTGAACACGGTCACGGAAGCTCTGAAAATGACTCTACTATACCCTCCAGATTTAAAGGCAACGACCACTCACGATATCCCTTATCCCTCAGACCCTTGGGCAATGGATAGGTGTCTGTCAGGGATAATGCTTCCACACTCTTGCAGTCACCATACACACGGATCTTGCCACTCAACTCAGGTTGCAAACTCACTGGCAACGACCCCTCACGATATCCTTTATCCCTCATACCCTTTTTCCACATGTCGTCTAGCTCTGTTTTCACGACAGGCTGTTGAGCAGGAATTATACGGTAGGGAATTAAACTGAGCCTAGCACTGTCTCCAGCCTCCATGTCGGATTCTACCCCGTACATCAGGCCTGGAGAAGCAACAAACCTGCGGATGCACTGCCACAGCCTAGTAAACAACCTATCTCGCAGAACAACATGCCTAGTGCCCTCCCACAACCCAGCCGAGACCGCAGCTTCTAACCTGTAGTCTCCCTCCTTCTCCACCTTCGTCCCTAGAATAGCCAGGTCATGAGAGGGACAATCAGTACCACCTGTGCAGTCACACCCATAGTTCATTATTGCAAAGGCTTCCCCGCCGATACCGTACATGTGCACCCCCGCATTCCTTACGACTACATCTGCCTGCGCAGCATCACCGCTTTTAGCGACATGGCCAGATACAGTCGGTCTATGGTAGGGCTGTTGCATTCGACTAGAGCAGCATTGGGAGGCTATGCGACGACCGGGCACATCCACTCCACAGCCAACCTCACCAAACTCAATGTCCTCCTTCTGACCACCAGCCTTGGCAGCCATGAGTCGACCCTGACCTGACAACCATGTCCAAGCCTCGTCGCCCACCTTAAACCACCGAAACAACGAGGCTAACGGTCTATTGACATTCAAGTGACCTGCCCGTGGAACATATTGCACCGCCTGAGTTGTGAGGCTCGGGTGCTCGGCACGACCAATGGGGTATGAACCGAGCTGGTGCTGGAGTGCTGCACACTGCTGCTCAGGTAGGTGCTCTAGCGCTTCCACAGCCACCAGACTCGTGTCCCCCGCCCACTGCTCTGCCGAGACATGACAATCCCAACTCTCCTCCACCTGTGCCCTACTGCCCCCTCTCCTTCTCCACCTTGGCCGCTGCAGACCAACGCAGGGACAGTAGGCTGCTCAGGTGGTTGCCTCACAAACTCCTCCAACAGGCTCACATGACATGTTTCCCCGTCCTCGTGTTCGATAGCCCCGTTCCCACAACTCTCCTCCTGTATCAGTATCAGTATCGTCAACTCTAGGTAATGGATAGGCGTCTGTCAGGAATAATTCACACCCACTATTGCAATCAACACACACACTGATCTTGCCACTTAACACCGGTTGTAAAGTTACAGGCAACGACCACTCACGATATCCCTTATCCCTCAGACCCTTGGGCAATGGATAGGTGTCTGTCAGGGATAATGCTTCCACACTCTTGCAGTCACCATACACACGGATCTTGCCACTCAACTCAGGTTGCAAACTCACTGGCAACGACCCCTCACGATATCCTTTATCCCTCATACCCTTTTTCCACATGTCGTCTAGCTCTGTTTTCACGACAGGCTGTTGAGCAGGAATTATACGGTAGGGAATTAAACTGAGCCTAGCACTGTCTCCAGCCTCCATGTCGGATTCTACCCCGTACATCAGGCCTGGAGAAGCAACAAACCTGCGGATGCACTGCCACAGCCTAGTAAACAACCTATCTCGCAGAACAACATGCCTAGTGCCCTCCCACAACCCAGCCGAGACCGCAGCTTCTAACCTGTAGTCTCCCTCCTTCTCCACCTTCGTCCCTAGAATAGCCAGGTCATGAGAGGGACAATCAGTACCACCTGTGCAGTCACACCCATAGTTCATTATTGCAAAGGCTTCCCCGCCGATACCGTACATGTGCACCCCCGCATTCCTTACGACTACATCTGCCTGCGCAGCATCACCGCTTTTAGCGACATGGCCAGATACAGTCGGTCTATGGTAGGGCTGTTGCATTCGACTAGAGCAGCATTGGGAGGCTATGCGACGACCGGGCACATCCACTCCACAGCCAACCTCACCAACCAGCTCAATGTCCTCCTTCTGACCACCAGCCTTGGCAGCCATGAGTCGACCCTGACCTGACAACCATGTCCAAGCCTCGTCGCCCACCTTAAACCACCGAAACAACGAGGCTAACGGTCTATTGACATTCAAGTGACCTGCCCGTGGAACATATTGCACCGCCTGAGTTGTGAGGCTCGGGTGCTCGGCACGACCAGTGGGGTATGAACCGAGCTGGTGCTGGAGTGCTGCACACTGCTGCTCAGGTAGGTGCTCTAGCGCTTCCACAGCCACCAGACTCGTGTCCCCCGCCCACTGCTCTGCCGAGACATGACAATCCCAACTCTCCTCCACCTGTGCCCTACTGCCCCCTCTCCTTCTCCACCTTGGCCGCTGCAGACCAACGCAGGGACAGTAGGCTGCTCAGGTGGTTGCCTCACAAACTCCTCCAACAGGCTCACATGACATGTTTCCCCGTCCTCGTGTTAGATAGCCCCGTTCCCACAACTCTCCTCCAACTGGGAACTACTAAGTCGCGGAGTGCCATCACGCCCAACCATGTCACTAGGGGTGACAGGTTCTGGGGCCACTCCGGAGCTCACCTCTGAGTCAAGTACTAAGCCGCCAAGGAGAGCCGCTGGAGCAAAACTCACTAAACTCCCAACTTTAGCTTGCTCCTTCCGACCGTTCCTCCGCTGGTCAAGAGACTGAGGAATAGGCTGTGACACTTTGGATGCAAGAGATCTTGTAACAACGCATGACATAGGTTGTACTTGACACTTCTCTACCCACTCCTGTTCCTCCCTACTCACGTCGGCCGGCTTCTCGGCAACGACTAAGGGTGAAACCTCAGAAGCAGGCACCGCAAAGTCGTTGCCGAGAAGGAGGTCGACGCCCCCAACAGGCAAGTTCTCCACAATTCCCACATCCAAATCTCGTGTCACACCATCTACCTCCAGTTCCATCCTGACCAATTGCTATGACCTGATAGCATTGATACCTTGCACCACAACCACCCGTGCTGCGTTTATTGGTCTACCAGTAAAGTTCTTCATCAAAGTCTGAGAGGCACCCGTGTCTTGCAACAGCTCAACTCCATGCTTCTTACCAGCCCACTTCACGCAGCCACGCCCTCGATGGTCGCAAAAGACATCGCGGACAGGGTTCTAGCCTTCCGGATTCTTCTCCACTGGCTGTGTCCCAGCCTCTGACGTTATATCCCGGGCAAACTCAGACGACTTCGGGGACACCCCAATGTTGCGAGCCAAAGAGACAACTGCATTAGGTAGCATGCTTGGACAGGCTCTTGCAAAATGCCCCTTCTCATGACAATGAAAACACTCTAACTCCCCCTTGGGCTTCCCTTGAGGTGGGGAAGGTCCCGGACCCTTTGCTAAACGGGATGGTACTAGGTTTATGGTCAGTTTTGGTGTCGTTGCTCTTGTTCTTAGTGAAATTATGTGTATCAGTGTTTCGGGGAGGGGGAGGGTTACGCTCCTTATTGCCTGTATCACTTCTCTGTGCAAAACCTCACCCACGAATCAAAGATAACCGAAGGTCAGCCATCTCAGCTGCCTCCTGAAGAGTTTTCGGGTTTTTTTCTTTAAGATTCAACGTCAGATCGCCGCCCGTACACTTGAAAAATTGTTCTAGAAGCGTCAGCTGTTTCAACTCCTCAAACGTCGATGCCTTCTCAGAACGCAGCCAGTTTCTAAATGCATCGGACAGATCCCGGGCATGCTCAAGAAAGGTGCACTCACGACCCTTCGTTACACCCCGGAACTTCAATCTGTACGTCTCTGGTTGTAACTCATATGCCCGTAGGACAGCCTCCTTCAATACCTCATAATCGATGCACGACTCCAAAGGCAACGCATCATATGCCTTGAGTCCTTTGCCAACCAACCTAGAGGAAACAAGGGCTGCCAACTTAACCTCGGGCCATTGGTGCTCCCGGCACTTCTTCTCAAAACGCATGAAAAATTCGGTGACACCCGACTCATCAAATACAGGGACCAACTTGAGCAGGTGCGATAAAGACTGATCAAGACCTCGATTCCCAGAACCGAGACGCTGCCCTGTCGACTCCACCCGAGACTTCTCAAGATCTATGTCTGCACAGTACTTCGTAGCCTCAACCCGAAGCTCAGCCTCACGTATGGCCTCTCTCTCCTCAACCCGAAGCTCAGCCTTACGTATGGCCTTTCTCTCCTGAATCTTAGCCATCTCAAGCTGGAAGAGCATATCTGCAGTCAAACCTTGAGGAGGAGGAGATGCAACAATTGGAGACTCACCCAAGTGCAAACCATGCTGCCAGTGACTATCGGCCTGCGGGAACGTACCCGGCTCCGGATCACGAGGGGGCGCCATGGTAGGAGTCGAGTGGAATGGGGGCTGGGCAGAAGGTGCCCCAGCTCCCGCTCCACCCGAAGCCCCACGCACCCCGCCGAGCACACAGGCCACCAGGTCACCTCTCGTCATGCTGCTAGTGCCCACATGCCCCATGACCGTGGCCAAACACTGGAGACCATACCGATCAATCCCCCACACCCGGTCAGCAGTAATAGGCATCTCCAGAAACTTTCTTGCATCCTCCTCACTAGTTATAACTCTAATGCCTTCTAACAAACCACGCTGCTGCACCTCAGAGCCTGCTTCCCTTACTGTGTCCTCACTGTACACTGATCCGTCGTCCGACATAGTGTCCACCGAAAATTCTCAACGTTTATTAAAACAAAGTACCTAAACTCTCATGTAGCACTATTCACTCAAAAATGCAAAATGCTCGAAGACTTTTAAGTGTTATACTACTCCTTTAAACAAAAAAAACAAATGACGACAACACTCCTGCAATATTTCTCTAAGTTCACAAAATCCTAAGCAAGGTCGCCATTTGTTACGACCGGGACTCGTATAAAACAAGGGCTCTTAATCATTGGACTAGAAAGGCACACAGCCACAACGGTAACACTAGATCCAACCCTCGAACTTATAATGCCGGCGCATAAAAACACCTATACCCTCCAGAGTTAAATCTGCGATAGCGGGGTATCTATAACTCGGTATAAATGCACTACTACTACAGGCTGATGATCTCTGATACAGCCTGATCACAACAACATACAATAACGTTAATAATGTATACAAGGAAAAAGATAGAGAGCTTAATTAAATCACTGGAATGATTAAATGCAAACAAGAAGGTATAAATAAAGATACTTTAAACAATAATAAACTGTCACTCCTATATTAAAGAAAGTGAATGAAAGTCCTAAAGCATCGAACAGGAATCTTCTGAAGAAAGTCGGATGCTGCTTAAGATGATCGAATCGGATTTTGAACTGTTATATAAAGCAGGAACAAGATATGACAAGTGTATGGACATACAGTGTTAACTGGCACGGGAATAATAATATATGCGCAATAGTATTATCTCTGACAACAAAAGAAGTACTTCCTCAGGCAACGCAAAAGCCTGCTCAGGTTGTGCAACTCAACAACAACCATGGCTTACAATCAACGTGAATAACAATGCTGCATACATAGCATAAGAGTTTATAATCCTATTCGGGTGTCTGCTAGGCGAATAAAGTCTAGCTGGGATGTCGTAGGCTAGGAAACAATGTCTGAGCAAGCGGCTCGTAGCCTAGCGAGGCCCTTATGACTGTACCGCCAAATTACGTTAAATGACGGGGTGCTCTCTTGAGAGATCCAGATCGCTAGTATCTGGTTCTCTCCTGGCGACCCTCTCAAAGTCAAAGCAAAATGAGTTAGCACAGTGTTGGGTGGCAGAGGCAAAAGCCCTCACTCGCAACACAGCGCTAAACTCACAAGGTACACAGTCAGAAAGACAACCTAGGCTTCCCACGTCTCCATTGCGATTGTACAAATTCAACAAAACCTGGTACACATCGGAAATCACAATATCAATAGCCTTACCCCAGTCTAGCATTAAATAGCCCAGCAGACAACCAAGCAAAAGGTAGGGAGACACCGCGAGTGTGTCGAACCTCTACAGACAAAATGTTAACCCCTCCAAAATGTCTAACTAAACATGGAATATCTGAGAGCTTCAGCATATAATACGATGGCCAATGTATGAAATTGTGCGGAACCAAAGGGAAGTTATGATGTTAAATAGATTTGAAGAATGAGAGGTAAGAAGTTGAGAGAGAGAGAAAGTGTTCTATAGGTAGAAGTCGGGGACAGGTTGCAAGGGAGGTGCGAAGGGTATGCTGGTCAGGCAAGCTCTGAGCAAGGAAGACACAAAGGCAGCAGGGAGTGCGGTGGGGACCACTTCCTGACGCGGCAGGAGGGTGGTAAGGCGGCCAGCCACTCAGAGGGCCCGGCCGTGGCATGACATCACCGAGACAACGTGTAACACTACGCGCAATACCCTCTGCCTCCTGCACTTACTCACTCACACTCTCTAGCTGTATCATTCAGTCTTATACATTAAACTTATAACTGATGATATAAAATATAATGCATTGTCACGGCGAAAATAAAGAAAAACTTCTGTACTGCCTGTGACATGACGATTCACAAGAAAGAAAGTACAACATTGTAGATAGACTGTAGCCAAATTCATTGCCCTGGCGAGTGTTAGCGAGTGGCCTAGCGAGCGGCTGAGCCCACGTGGCGTTCTGCTAAGCTGCAGGCGTCACACTCAATTCCCCCCCGAAGTATAGTGTGGGTTGGGGGAGAACCGACAATACAAGAATACATGAATTATTACTTTTCCCAACTCTCTGGAGTATAATGTGAGTTAGGGAGAACAGATACACAAGAATACATGGTTGATCAAAAGGTTGATTTATTTTTGGCTATATAGGTTTAGGATAATATTACGTAATGAATTACAATGGTAACCGACTTTAGAATGGCTGGCTAAATAATACCCTCCTCTTCGTGGGGGTATTATGCTTGATCTCCCGACCTGGTGTGGTGGGGCTTTGTCTCATTGGTGAGCTCTTCCGTTTGTGTTCTGGCGTGACTTGTTCCAGTGTCGCGACTCGTCGGCTTGGAGTATTTCTTTTCGCCTTCTCCTGTTTCTCCTGGGGTACGGGCGAGGCTTCTGTCTGGCGTTTTCGCGGTATTTTACTTCCGTTTTCGTTATTTGAGGCCAGTCCCTGGGCCTGAAGTGCGAAAGTTAAAATGTTTCCCTCGGTTTTTGTTAAACAGAGTTGGTGGAGGTACTGCCACCATTTCATGGATCTATTGTCTGGAGTTTTGGTGGGGTTTATTTGGACCATCATATGAGCTTTGGTGTTGGGTTCCCATGATGTGGTGAGCATTTCATCGGGATATCGCATCCGGATGGCATTGCCCGTGCCGTTGCACCATTTCACTCGGTGAATAAAAGGTGTGCTGGACGTGGTGGCGGCTGAGGGAGACTGAAACTCGGCAGGGGTGTTGTCCGTGGTGGTGGTTGCTGGTTGACTGACCTTTCTAGCTTTGTCAGCCGGAGGGTCATGACCTCTTTCGGACGCGAAAGTAGCAGGTAGTATGGTTGGTTGACAGGGGGGCAAGATTTGTGTGTGTGGAGCGGAATTTGTGTTAGTTTCCGGGTTTATTTGATGGATTTTTGGTTGCTGGAGAGGGCGAATCGTTTTGGTTTGGTGGTGAGGGTATTGATGTGTGTCAGGAGTTTGGATTGCTGACAACTTCTGTGTGAATCTGTCAGGTGGTTTGCTTAATCGACATGATTTAGTGCGAATAGTTCCGCGGAGAGGTGTTTCAGTACTGGTGGTGGATGAGGGCGACGGGGATGTGGGTTTAGGATTGGGAGTGGAGAGGGGAAGAGATAGAGTTTTTGGAGTATTATTTGGAGAGTGTGTTGATGTTGGAGATAGACATGTTGTTTGTATGGTTGAGGGAAATGGAGATGTAGTTGGCGGGGCTAGACGCGGTGGTGTTGTTGTTTGTCGGAGTCGTGAAAAGGAAGTTGAAGGTTGAGAGGGTGAATATGGGGTCAGGAGAGGAGGGGAAGGTGAATTTCGTGGGGTGGTGGGGAGAAACCTTGATGTAGGCAGGTGAGGCGGAGAGGTTGGTGAGGTTATTTGAGGTGGAGACGATGTTGGTAAGGGGATGAGTGGTTTTGAAATCGGTGGAACTTTAAGTTTGGTGGGTAAAAGCTGGGGAAGATGGTGCTGAGGGGAGGAAGAAGGTGATCTGGAAGTGGAGCATGGAGGACCCGAGGAGGAAGTTGACTTGGGGGGTGAGGTGAGTGGTGATGTCGTTGGGCGGCGTTTCTTTGCAGGTGGTGAGGATGTGGGTGAGGATTCTGGAGAAGGGTGGGGCTGTGGGTTATATTTTTGTTGGGGGGGGGGGCCGTCCTTGAAATGTGGGGGAATTATGGAGTTGTTCAGTTTTCACGCGGTCTTAGTTTATAGCGGGAAGTGGTGGCTTTGGGGGCATTAGTGCTAAGCGTTTTACGTTTGAGAGCATCTGAGGTAGAGGGGCTGGGAGTGACGTTATGAGAAAGTTGAAATAGGGGTGGTGTTCTGGGTGTGTGTTGTATGATCTGTTGTGTGGTTTGTGGGTTAAGTTTTGGGATGGTGGGAAGCAAGGGAATTGATTAGCGGAATGCTAGGAGACCCCGGGCTTTCTTTAGCTGGGGGTGTGATGATTGTTTTTGATGGTTCTGGAGTTTCGTTTTGTTCTGCTGGTGGTGGTGGTATGTTATCGTGCGGTATGGGTGAATATTTTCTCACGAACCTGTTTCGGTAAGCTCTGAACTCCCCATGGTAATTGATGATGACTTGGAAAGGGTTGGGTATCTTCTCGATTGTGTGGGGGCCCACATATCGTGGGCCAAGTTTATTAACTACAGGTAATTTGGCGACCATGACGGTGTCACCAATCGCAAAAGGGTTTTGAGGGTCGGAGACGTCGGTGGTGACATCTTGACAGGCTTGTGCAGTGTGGAGGGTATTTTTTTAATGTTGGAGGGAGTCTACAGTATACTGGGTGGACGGGGGAGTGGTCAGATGTCAGAATGGTAGCAGCAATGGTGCTACCCCGTAGACACGTTCGTGGAGAGATATTCCATCGGCTCGGGGGCAAGAGTTTAGGCCCCACTGAATCATTTTTATTTGGCTGGGCCAGTCAGTGGATTGTAAGTCGATAATTTTCGTTCTTAGCTGGTTGTTAATTGGATCGGTGGCTCCGTTCGTATATGGCGTTCCCTTGTGGCCAATAAGGGGAAGAGTGTTTCACTTTTATTCCACATTTAGAGGTGAAAGCTTCCCATATTTGTCCTGTGAATTCTGGGGCGTTGTCGGACAGCAGGGCTAGGGGTAGTCCGAACACAGGAAAAGTTTCGGTGGCGAGTAATTCGGCCACGGTTATTGCTGAATGATCTTTCCCGTGAAAGTACTTGCCATGGCTTATGTGTAGAGATGGTTCCGGCTGGTCCTGGGGTTTTGCACTTATCTTTTCCCATGGCACAGAATTTGCAGGCCTCGGTTACTCGTTTCGCAATTCCTGAGGGGTTAACCGTCCAGTATTGACTTTGGAACACCTGGAGCATCTTTTTTTGTCCCAAATGGATACCGTTTCCCTCATGAATGGAGATCATGTATTCCTGGGCCAGGATGGGTTCGACAATAATGTGTCCGGACTCGGTTGGTCAATTGATCACTCCATCGACAGATATGTGAGAAAATGTGACGAGGGATCCACTTAGGTTTTATTTTCTTCTCCCAGAGTTGCAATGTGGTGGGCTCTGGTGGTGAGGTTACGTCTGTCGGGGTAGGTGAGTCTTGGTCAGTGGGCTGTAGTGCGGCTAGAGGGGTGGGCAATGAGTCTGGGACAGGTAAACGTGACAAAGCATCTGCGTTGGTATGTAGCTTCCCGGGCCTATAATGAATTTCGAAATCATACTCCTCTAGGGTTTCTCTCCATCGTACCAAGAGGGCAGAGCTGGTTTCGCAATGTCTAAGCCATTGTAGGGACTGTTGTTCCGTGATGACGTCCAATTTAGCTCCTAACACAAATGATCTAAAGTGATTCAGGGCCCAGATGACGCCCAAGCACTCGCGCTTGGTGGCTGCGTAGTTTTGCTGCGCAGCATTCAAGGTCGAACTGGCGTATGTTATGACATGCTCCTTGCCGTCTTGTACCTGGGCTAGCACTGCGCCAATGGCGTACAAAGAACCATCGGTATACAAGCGGAACGGTTGTTGGTAGTCTGGAAAAGCTACAGTCGGGGCTTGCACTAATTTCTCTTTCAATGTTTCAAACGACAAGTTGCGCTCCGAGGTCCATTCAAAAGGGGTGTCTTTATGGGTCAATTGATGGAGGGGCCGAGCAATTTCGGCGAATTTTGGAACAAATCTTCGGTAGTAGGTGGCTAATCCTAGAAAAGACCTCATTCCTTTCACTGTGGTGGGTGGCTGTTGACTAGCGATGGCTGAGAGTTTCTTAGGGTCAGGGGAAATGTTGTGCGGAAATGACGTGTCCTAAGAATCCTACAGTGTTTTTCGCAAGTTCGCACTTTGAGGGTTTTAATTTTAGCCCGGCGTCTAGGATTCGTTGTAATACCTGGCGAAGCCTTTGAAGATGTTCTGACCAGGTTTTAGAGTAGACGATGACGTCGTCGAGGTAAGCCAGACAGGTTTCCCAAGTAAGTCCTTTCAGTACGGACTCCATTAATCGGGAAAAAGTGGCGGGACCGATGCATAATCCAAAAGGCAGTACGTTGAATTCGTAGAGATGTCCTCCACTGGTCGAAAATGCTGTCTTCTGCTGGTGCTCGGGGGTGATGGGAACTTGCCAATATCCGGCCTGTAAGTTTAGCGTGGTAAACCATCTGGAGCCATGTAGAGAGTCGAGGGAATAATCGATTCTAGGCAATGGTGTGGCATCCTTAATTGTGGCGTCGTTGAGGCGGCGATAGTCTACGCAAAACTGGGTGGAGCCGTCTTTCTTTTTCACCAGAACGACTGGGGATGACCAGGGGCTGACGGAGGGAGTGGCGATACCGGCATCTAGCATGTCTTGGACTTGCTGCTCTTCCTCTTTTCGTTGTACCGGATTTTTCCGGTGGGAATGCTGCCGCAGAGGGGGTCCTGTGGTGTGTATGGAGTGTTCCTCTACGGTGGTTTTGCCAATTTCGGTCGAAGTTTGGGCGAAAACATCATGAAATTCTAGGAGGAGTTGTTTCATGTGTTGTTGTTGGTGTTGGGTCAATTTTTCGGGAATATGGGGCAATATGGGTGACTGCTGAGTTTTCTCTGGAATTTCAGTTTCTCATCCGAGATGTTGGCAATGAGGATGGTATTGCGTCGGGAAGAGAGGATGGCGGGCTGGATCCTACACCGGTCGGGTCCTTCGGTAATACCGGTGGGGGTCAAGATCATGACGGGCTGTGGCATGGACCGGATTCTTACCCATTTTTCATGTTGAGGGGGAATCTCGGTTTTTTCATGTGTGATGGCAGGACTAATTATGGTGGGGGGAGGGTGCACAGACTGAAAACATTTGGTCTGGCAGGGTATTATACTGGGCGGGTTCGATTTTGATTGGTGTCCTGCCTGATGGGTATTGTAATTATGGGCTTCAGTAGCAATGGGAGAGTGAGGGAGAAGGTCACAATGATCATGTTGGGCTTCAGTAGCAATGTTCACTCCAGGAGGAGCGATCTCTGAGTCAGGAAAAGGAAAAGCTAGAGCTTCAGTAACAATGTTGCAACAGTGCCCACCATTGGGTGCACGTTCAGAACCTTTTGCGGGAGTTTCATTGAGTGGATGGGTAAGGTTGACACTTGGGCGGTCGTTGGTGGTGAGGGGTTCCTTACGACTGTGTTGGGGACAATTTGAGTTGATGGATGTTGGCTTGGAATCCTGGTGGGTTTGTAGTGGTATTTTTTTAGTTTTTTTTTTTATTTGGATTTTGGGAACTCGGTTGTTTTTTCAAGTTCGATCTTGGAAGCTGAGGCTTTGGTTGATTTTTGTTTTTTTAAGTGGATTAGTCGTTGCCCGCAGTCCACTTGGGCTTGGAGCTTCTGAAGTACTGTAGGTCCAATCCCAAATATCCGTCATAGTGTCTGCATTCCGAATGGAACACCACAATAGGATGATGACAGTGTGCATGTTTGGCAGGAGTGGTTATTTGGAGGGGGAGAGTTTCCCCTCTGATGTGAAGAGGGGTATCGCGTGCACTAATGAGATTTGAAGTAGTAGGTTGGAGGTTGCCAATCTTTTCTTGTGTTTTACATAATAAGAATTAAATAAACACGATCGAGCGGCGCCAGTGTCGATCAGTAGCCGGACGGGAATGCCCTTGATCTTGGTTAGGTGATATATGGGAGGTGGGCGCTCACTTTTCGACTCCCCCGCCAAAGCCATGGTGGGCGGGGGAGAACTTAAAAATCCGGGGACTCGGTTTCTTCCTCTCCAGGTTGAGGTTGTCCTCCTCCGGGTACGTCTGAAGGGCGTACTCGGCTTCCGCGGTCTCGTTGATTTCTTCTTCTGGCAGTTCTTCCTCATTCGCGGAAATTCTGGGCTGTATGGCTCTGTTAGACTTGGCGGATTCACGGATAAAATAGAGAGGGCACCGGGAATTACAAGCAGAAAAGTCATATGGGTTAATGATCACTAGAGGGTGTGGTTTACTGGGGCGTTGATGTTGGTTGCGGGGAAACATTCTCTTCAGCTGGTGTGGTTTGAAAGCTGGTCTGCTGGGCTGGTAGTATCCGATACGGTGGTGGATGGTGGTGGATGGGGCCGTTTGTCGGTCGTATTGAGCCTATTCTCCAGCTCGGTATGGTAATTGTGGGTGCGTGGTGAACCTTTTAATCGCTGCAATCACTGGTTTCTTGGGTTGGGAAGCTAATATCCTCCGAATGGTAACTATATCCCGCTGAAACCCTACTGGATTGTTGATGGAAAAATACTCTTGTACGGCTGAAGGTAGTACTTGCACTAAATGTACTAGAATATGCTGTTCTTGCATATTCCTAGTCAGTGTAGGGAATGCAGCCCTTACTTGTTGATTGATGCTTGTGATCATTGCATCACGGTCACCATCATACTTGATGTCCTTGATTTTGTTGTGTGCTACAAACACACCTAGGGAAGGCTTAATTGCCTCAATCACCATGGGTTTGAACTCATCCCAGGTGAGCACAGGGGTTATTTGTGGGGCTACAAGGGATACGGCTTTTCCCAAGTGCGTAAGAAGGACGGCTATTTTCTCGCGGTCCGTTGTATAGGCTAAGTCTAGCACTGGTTTTACTATGTCCATATACACTTCGATTTCATACGTCTTCCCATCGTATTTGGGGATGGGTATGTGAGAGCGTGGAGCGGCCATAGTTATAGTATCTTTATCTCTGTTTCTTTCCAATTATGTTCAATATATTGAATTCTTCCGTCCGAATAGAGAATCACCGCTAGCCACCAATGTTATGCCCTGATTTTTATGCAGGATTAACAATTGGATATGGTAAGTTCTAATGCACTGGGACTTCCAAATTCAAATATGCACATATAATATGAAAGGAAAACATAGGATAAGTATATCACAAGATTTGATTTAATAATACAGCTTTATTTCTCTTGCACTATATTGGAGAAATAAACTGAAACTGAAACATATAGAAACACGTATCACTGCCAGTGAAAAATAGCACTTATTTATATCAATGACTCCGAGCACAGTCGCGGAGCTAGATAGGGAGCACTTATTGGAGAACAACTTCACTCAATCTTTGAGATAGTTTTTAAGACACTCGAGTAGATGATGGGGTAGTATTTCTTGGTAGTGGAGTGACTACTGTCGCTTTCTTCAGGAATGTCACAGTGTTTAAAGTTTAAGGTCAAGCACCCCTACGTGTATGCGGCGGGGTCGTATAGAAAATGGGGCGTCACGGTGAGACGGGTCAATAACGTACCATCCACCAGTGAATCTAATTTGAATTTATACATTTTTGCCTATTATTTCGGCTTCAAGGACTCAGCCGAATTTACCAAAGTGCCAAGGAAATATTTTAGAGTCTACACTCTAAAATATTTCCTTGGCACTTTGGTAAATTCGGCTGAGTTCTTGAAGCAGAAATAATAGGCAAAAATGTATACATTCAAATTAGATTCACTGGTGGATGGTAAGTTATTGACCCGTCTCACTCGTACTATAGGGGAGTACAACTCGTAGCTTTTGGACCCGTTTATTAAGTCCGGGGCGGATTTATACACGTTGAAGCCACTTTTGGAAGGGACTCTGCTTATTTTAAACACTCGATAGTTTACCCACTGGTTGTCACTCTATCTTCTTGTCTTGGTCTTCCGGGGTGGTAACTTCTCAATGGATGTCTCCGGTGAACACTTCTGGAGGTGATTGGTTCTCGTTGGCTGTTTCCCTGTAGGCTGTCTAGGTGGGCCGGCAGTGTGAAGTAGTTACAGATGGGTTGATTGGGCTTGAGATCTTAAGTATATGGCTCCGTAACATATAGTAACCGTCTGGCGAATTACTGTTGGGCACCATACCGAACTAACGCGAGTATTTCAGAGGTAGGAGAAACTACTCGACTGTTCTGATCAGTATATCAACCGTTGATGAAGTCCTGTTAAGGTACTCTCGGACTAGGATCTTAAATATCGAGTCTTATGTGGTCGATATCGGACGAACGCAATAATTTCAGTGGAAGTGATCTTACTGTCTGCCCTGATCTTGATGAGAGGTCCGGGGGACCCGGGGCGGTGTTTAAACTTTTAAGGTACACAGTCATATGGGAGGCCACAGACTCAGTGTACCAAAAACTTGTCTCTGCAGAGTGCCCAGGAGGGTATCTCGCCAAGCCCTATCTCTAACACAGTGGTCTCAGTGGTTTTGACATTACCTGTGCCGAGTGGCAGTGTTCACTTTAAACAGGGAACCAATAGAAAGGCCGGTAGGCCGTAGTCTCTCTACTTTTCACTGTCGAAAGTGGGACCTCGCTGGGGAGTCTATGTCACGTCGGCAGGCCAAACGATAAAAAAAGTTCCTCAACAAGGACACTGGAGTTTCTGGCAGTGTTCACTTTAACACAGGAAACTTATAGAGAGGGCGGCAGGCCGTATTCTCTCTACTTTTCACTGTAGAAAAGTGGAACCTCGCGGGGGAGTCTATGTTACGTCGGCAGGTCGAACGATGACAAAGTTCCTCAACAATGACACTGGGGTTTCCCACTCTAGAGTTATTGTGACAAGCCACAACTATCGACAACTTAGGAGTCTTGGAAGAAATATCGGCAGGCCGTACACATTCTTCCTTGACTAACTAGTCACCGCCTAAGTAGGGTATCTACGTCAGCTAGGCAGGCCCGGGTCCAACGAGATCCCTAGTATAGGGTTGGTAGTTAACGGGGACTTGAAGTCTAAGAAGAGATATCGGCAGGCCATACACACTCTTCACTATAGTCTATTTTTTCCAGCTGATGGTAAATTGAAACCTTTAGCATCAGATTTCATGATTCTTACTGGACAAATCTGATACTGTTTTGTCTCTGCGTCATATTATTGCCAAGTTTTCATAATTAGCAACCTATTTCGCCACAAAATCTTGATAATAAAGTAGTAATCAGAATGGAGAGATGGCAATTTAGTATCAGCTGGAAAAAAATGGAGTATAGACACACTAGTCACCGCCTAAGTAGGATATCTACGTCAGCTAGGCAGGCCCAGGTCCAAGGAGATCCCTATTTTAGGGTTGGTAGTTAACGGGGACTTGAAGTCTAAGAAGAGATATCGGCAGGCCGTACACACTCTTCACTAGACACACTAGTCACCGCCTAAGTAGGGTATCTACGTCAGCTAGGCAGGCCCGGGTCCAACGAGATCCCTATTTTAGGGTTGGTAGTTAACGGGGACTTGAAGTCTAAGAAGAGATATCGGCAGGCCGTATACGCTCTTCACTAGACACACTAGTAACCGCCTAAGTAGGATATCTACGTCAGCTAGGCAGGCACTGGTCCAACGAGATCCCTATTTTAGGGTAGGTAGTTAACGGGGACTTGAAGTCTAAGAAGAGATATCGGCAGGCCGTACACACTCTTCACTAGACACACTAGTCACCGCCTAAGTAGGGTATCTACGTCAGCTAGGCAGGCCCGGGTCCAACGAGATCCCTATTTTAGGGTTTTGCAGACAGTATCAGACTTTCCGTCAGGCTGTAATTGTCCAACTGAATGGAGAGCAATTTTTAAGCTTTCTTAAGTGACTAACTTTTTATGAAGCCTCAACAATTGCCTGACTTTCCTCAAAAATCCTGAACTGGTATTGCGGATTACTAAGTGCACTCCTGTGGTACCTTTAAGATGGTAAGGGCATGGGGGGTACTCTTAGATGGGGTCCTTGAACCCTTCTTACACTGTTGGTCAGGTCTCCTTCAATAGAAGGTAAATACCCGGTGGTGGTGTGATGAGTAAGGTCAATTAATGTCCCTAGAGTAGGCCACTTCATCAAGGTTAAATTATAAATTCATAGGGGGTCGGGGTTATTTCAATAGAACTCTGAAAAACAATAATAGTGGGGGAAGTGAAGGAATTCTGAGTTTTTAGTTCTCGGGGAGGATTGGTGGTGTCGGGTGCATTGAAGTGTGTCTTGTGGACCAGACAGTTCAGGGTCGCGATCATTGCCCTGGCGAGTGTTAGCGAGTGGCCTAGCGAGCGGCTGAGCCCACGTGGCGTTCTGCTAAGCTGCAGGCGTCACACTCAATTCCCCCCTGAAGTATAGTGTGGGTTGGGGGAGAACCGACAATACAAGAATACATGAATTATTACTTTTCCCAACTCTCTGGAGTATAATGTGAGTTAGGGAGAACAGATACACAAGAATACATGGTTGATCAAAAGGTTGATTTATTTTTGGCTATATAGGTTTAGGATAATATTACGTAATGAATTACAATGGTAACCGACTTTAGAATGGCTGGCTAAATAATACCCTCCTCTTCGTGGGGGTATTATGCTTGATCTCCCGACCTGGTGTGGTGGGGCTTTGTCTCATTGGTGAGCTCTTCCGTCTGTGTTCTGGCGTGACTTGTTCCAGTGTCGCGACTCGTCGGCTTGGAGTATTTCTTTTCGCCTTCTTCTGTTTCTCCTAGGGTACGGGCGAGGCTTCTGTCTGGCGTTTTCGCGGTATTTTAATAAGACATATATTTAACCCATCCAATACCGGTGACGTCCTTTTTATCATATTCTGGACACTATTACATGATAAATTTTGTTTTCAGCTTTGGAAGGATCTGTTGTAGCTCAAAGGATTAGATGAGATCGTCTGGAACCTAATGGTTGTTACGGGTCCTTCCAAAGCTGACTGCAATCGTCTAACAGTTGCCACAATATAATACAAAGGACATCCTCGGTACTGCATGCGTTAAGGGTTGTCCTTTCCAGATATTCTAATGTTATTTTTTGCTAGGAAGTATCTAAGCAGTGATTTTTTTTTTCTTTTGTTAAGGTGAGATGGGTAAATTTTCTGGGCACCCTTGTCCCTCGTATTTAGCCCCATTAGTTTTGAAATGTTATGACATTCGACCCAATTGTTTTCCACGCCAGTATAGTTCAACAATTGTGACTCTAGATTTATGTTCCGTCTGGCTTTATTCATACATTGGCTTTATGTTTTCCAAGCCAGTATAGCTCAACATTTATGACTCTAGCTCCATGTTCGTTGTGGCTTTATTGGTACACTGGCTTTCTTGGTACACTGACTTTATTGGTACACTGGCTTTATTGGTATACTGACTTTATTGGTACACTGGCTTTATTGGTACACTGGCTTTATTGGTACACTGACTATTGGTACACTTGCTCTATTGGTACACTGGCTTTCTTGGTACACTGACTTTATTGGTACACTGGCTTTATTGGTACACTGGCTTTATTGGAACACTGACTATTGGTACACTGGCTCTATTGGTACACTGTTTTTTTGGTACACTGACTTTATTGGTACACTGGCTTTATTGGTACACTGGCTTTATTGGTACACTGACTTTATTGGTACACTGGCTCTATTGGTACACTTGCTTTATTGGTACTCTGGCTTTATTGGTACACTGGCTTTATTGGTACACTGACTTTATTGGCACACTGGCTTTATTGGTACACTGACTATTGGTACACTGGATCTATTGGTACACTGGATCTATTGGTACACTGGCTTTATTGGTACACTGGCTTTATTGGTACACTGACTTTTTTGGTACACTGGCTTTATTAGTACACTGGCTTTATTGGTACACTGGCTTTAATGCTACACTGGCTTTATTTGTACACTGGCTTTATTGGTACACTGTATGTATTGGTACACTGGCTCTATTGGTACACTGGCTGTATTGATACACTGGCTTTATTGGTACATTGGCTATATTGGTACACTGGCTTAATTGCTACACTGGTTTTATTGGTACACTGATTGTATTGGTACACTGGCTTTATTGGTACACTGACTATATTGGTACATTGGCTTTATTGGTACACTGGCTTTATTGTTACGCTGGCTTTATTAGTACACTGGATTTTTTGCTACACTGGCTTTGTTGCCACACTGGCTTTACTGGTACACTGGCTTTATTGGTACACTGGCTTTACTGGTACACTGGCTTTATGTCACTCTGCCCGGACATTGTGCAGTGCATATGACTGACGGGCGTGGCATTAACGTGTCATGTGTCTGGCTTAGCGGGCCCCCGGAGTTCATGGTAAGTAGAGACCCTATAGTAACAAAGACCGTCCAACCTCAGCCATATTGGTACCCCTGGTCCCCTTATATAGCTTCTCTTGACACTAACCCCTTAGTAACAAACCCCGGATGCCATTAGCCTCTCTTGACACTCAAATAGCCTCATAGCCTCATATTTATATTTGGAGGGCAACGATAAGGAACTTTGTACTGTTAACCCTTTCAAGATCCAAGACGCATTTCATTTCTGTTTTGTGGTAATTATTATACAGATTAGGAAGGATATATGGAAGTCAGAGGGTTGATTGAGATAGCCTATACCCTTTCAATACCCGCAGATCCTTCCTAAGCTGCATAAAATCGTCTAATGATAGCCAAAATAAACTGCTAAAACGCGTCAGAGCTTCAAGGAGTTAATGAGAAAGGAGACAAAAGGTAAGAGTGCCTGTAGCAAGTGTCCCTTCAAGCTGGAAGACTGATAGCTGAACCCAAGCTAGGTTGGAATAAAAATGCACGTACACACGGAGCTTGAAGGAGTGTAAGTCAAAGGAAGAGGGGAAAGATGAATGGAGGGACAGTATGCCAGAGTATATCCATATTATAAAAGATGGACTGTGGAAACGGAGAGAGAGAGAGTCTGTGTGTGTCTGAGAGAGAGAGAGAGAAAGAGAGAGAGAGCAAGCGAGAGAGAGAGAGAGAGAGAGAGGGGGGGGGGGGGGTGCGTCCTATGATTGGCCTCAGGCGGTAGAGCACTCTACTGTATAAGGGGAATTATATATTGGTTATTATAGATACCATGTTGTTGACCTCATATATTCCATTCGGTGATATAATTAGTGATATACTAAAGACCACATCCTTATTAATGTTAGGTAATTTTCTTATATAATCTGGCTCAGAGTTTAGTGTCCTCTCTGAGCCCACATGATCGACACACACACACACACAATCAGATGCACATACGCACACACACAGACTGTATTGATCAATTTTCAGTCACACACATACACATGCACGCTTGAAAAGTGGAATGTTGCTTGAGGCTTTTCACGGCGATAAACAAGGTACAAAGCAACATAGAACCATGGGGTTTTCACCATTCTTGAGCTGAATGAAGGTATGTGATCATGATATTCGGTTGATTATTGTTCGTTTGCCATGTATGAAGCTACAAGATGTATAAACGAGCCGATTGCATGCCAAATATGCCTGTGTGAGCAGTGGCGGGAATATTTAAATACCCGGGATCTGGGAGTTAATATCCATATATTTAATGAATTCATGAATACACGTTACATGAATGACTTAAGTCCTCTATATCACGAGCACATTACCCTGAATTTTTATCCTCAACGATGGTCAGGAACTTATAGTCCATGAGCCAGGCCAGATATCGGTACCACCTGGGGTGACTAAACACGAATGGTACTAAAATGTTTATAGAGTGACTGTAAGTACATTAAGATATGATAGCCTTCTCGCACTGGTAGCTTAGTCTAATTTTGTTGATGCAATAGGGGCGCTACCCAAAAATAAAGATTTTTAGCGAGACGCTCGGCGTTTTCCTCATTTTCTTTAAAATCCATCACACAATCATCGCGAAACTTTGAACACCTATGTAGAATTATATTCTCTACCAGAGTTGTTCCTAGGTATTTTTCAAATTTCCTCATATTTCGGAATATACTCTATATTTTGGGTATTTTCCTCTAAATCTAGAATAAATCCTTAAATATGGGGAACATTGAAAAATATATTCTAACAGCTCTTGTAGCTTATTTGATTCTCTACAAGAATTATTCTGATGTGTATTTCAAGTTTCTCCATATTTAGGGGTTTATTTCATATTTGGGGATTTTTTGTTATATTTTGGGGATAATTTATTATTGGAAGGAGCAAACATATGTAGAGTGGTTTCCATGTAATGTGTTTGTTTGTTCATGGTTTAATGGTGATATTTTTTGCAGGTGTGTGTCGACTGTTTGACGGCAGGATGGAACCATCTGCGAGGAAGAGAGCACGGATCGACTGTATCATCCACTGCTCTGATGATGACAGCGATGCTCTGGTGTCACCACAGGATTTGGACTCCTGGAACACATTGCTCAGGGCTGCAGAAATCAGGCAGCATGATCCAGTCCTGGAAGCAGCCAAGGGCCTTGAAGAAGGAGGAATACCACACATACATTATCACCGTAAATGTCGTAGTCTCTTTACAATGAAGAAGTCACTGGATTCTATCCTTGCCAAGGGTGTCAAGATAGAATCAGCAAGCGTCGACCCCAGGAGGAGGGCATCAAGGGATGCCCCTAGTACTAGCAGGGTGTATGCCAATGTATGTATCTTCTGCGAGAAGTCAAGCAAGTACATAAAAACAACAAAGACAAGGGAGCCACTCATACAGTGTGTTGAGCTACGAGCAGATGAGAAGATTCGCAGAGCAGCAATAAGGAAACTCAACCAGAGAATCCTTGGTTTAGTTAGCAGAGACCTTGTTGCTGCAGAGGGTCACTACCACAAGTCGTGCTACAAACTCTTCACAAAAGATGATTTCCCAGCGGCCGCCAGGTCGGGTGCAGGTGAATATCAGGAAGAAAGCGAGGAAGCACGCTACGAAGAGGTTGAGACAGAAGCCCTCGAGGAACTCTGCTTGTATATAAGGACCAAATTATTCCCCAACCCAGAGGTACTGCCTATGACAAACCTCACATCTAGGCTTGAGAGATCCATGATGTCCCGTGGTATTATCCAACTGAAACCAGCGACAAAGAAACATGTTCGCCGAAAGATTGAAACCGAGTTTGGAGAATCACTACGCTTTGTCCCAGATGAGAAAGGAAAGCTTCTAATCTATCCACGCAGCCTCTCAATGGACGACCTTGCCCGGCAAGCACACAAAATGGCAAAAGACCTGCAAGAAGCAAGAGCAGCTAACTCTGAAGATGTCTTAACCAAAGCAGGAATGCAGCTGAGGAATGAGATCAATAAACAAGATGTGAGTCAGCCATGGCCTCCCGATACAGATCAGAATGTCATTCCTGCAGCAGTCACTCAATTCCTGCACACCCTGCTGACAGGAGAGTGTGAGTGTGAAACTCCCTCTGAAAGAGCTCAACGTCTTGCCACTTCCTTTGGCAGTGACTTGGTCTTTGCTGTTACCAGTGGCAAGACAAAACCACCCAAGCACGTACTGCTGACCAATGCTGTAAAGTCTTTGACAGGAAACACAGAACTGATCCGAACTCTGAATCGTCTTGGTCACTGTGTGTCTTACTCAATGTTTGAGGAGATCGATACAGCCCTTTGTATCCAGAAGCTGGAATGCTCAAAGGATGACATTCCACTGCCAGCAAACATCTACCCTGGTGTGTTCACAACCCTGGCCTGGGATAACATTGACCGACTTGAAGAGACCCTAAGTGGAGCAGGTACTTCTCATAGAGTCAATGGCATTGCTGTCCAGTCCAAGGTTGCAGGCTCTGTGCCAGAGAAAGTCCTGCCAGAGATTACCAAGTCCAAGATAAGAAGCATCACTCAGACATCATCAATGCTGCCAATATACAATGTTGGGCGGCGGGCAGGGCCACCTAGGATTGAGACTGCGTATGTCGACACTACCAAGGAAGTCCAGGATTCAAAGACAAAGAACCATATCTGGCTTCTTACTCGAATGTCAGACCATGAGGACCAGTCCATCAGCAGTTGGACTGGGTTCAACATCAAAATGCGCAGAGACATTGCAGTGGTTCAGGACACTGTAAGCTACCTGCCCACTATCAATGCTCCCGCAACAGAAATGTCCACCGTTAATGAAATCTTGGAACAAACGCATGCTATCATGCAGTCCTTACAGCTTAACAAGATTGTGTGCGTGTTTGATCAAGCACTCTATGCCAAAGCTGCCGAAGTTATCTGGAAACAAGAGAAGTTCAAGAACATTATCATCAGGATGGGCGTCTTCCACACAATCTGTAATCTCATCTCCACCATAGGAAAGAGGTTTCAAGATGCAGGTCTTAGAGATCTGTGTGTGGAATCAGGTATCATCGCAGAAGGATCAGTGTCAGGAGTGATGAACGGCAAGAGGTACAACAGAGCAGTGAGACTACACAAGCTCGTGTATGAAGCACTGATGAGGCTTGCATGGAAAGGCTTCCTTTCATGGCTAGAAGAAAACCATTCAAGGGACATACACCATCTAGATGAAACACTGAAGGACATCAACAGCTTTCACAGCAATGTGTCTCAGGGACTCTTTCAAGAGCTGATGGAGAGTGAATCATGCACACATATCATGAAGCTTTTCCAAGTTTATCTTGAGACCCTCAGAGATGAACACAACCTCTCAGCATTCTGGATGTCATACCTGGACATGGTTGAGATCATGCTGGACTTAATTCGAGCCTCCAGAGAAGGCAACTGGATGCTCCACCTAGGAGCAATCCGACAGATGATACCGTGGTGTTTTGCCTATGACAAAGTGAACTATGCCCGGTTCCTAACCTACTACTATGCCTTGATGTCTCGACTGCCCATTGAACACCCAGAGGTCCATGAACACTTCATGCAAGGTGGCTTTTCGGTCCAGATCGGTAGCAAGAATCCCTTTGGACGGATCCCTGTGGACCAGACAATCGAAGAGACGATCAACAAAGACACCCAGACACCAGGGGGCACAAAAGGCTTCAGCCTGAAAGGCGGAGCTGTCGCCAGGTACTACCTGACATCGGAGTATCGCAGCAGGTACTTAAGGCAGCTCAGGACTATGGTAGTAGGCCAAAAGTATACTGACTTCAGCCACCCAGACCTACAGATGCCCAGGATTAGAAGAGATGAGGCCGATGTCCAATCTTTAGTTCAACTGATGGAGACCAGCTGGTTGAACCCCTTCAACGCAGAGCAAGAAGATCTTGTCAGTTTGTCAACTGCGACTATGGCACCACCAGAAGTTGTCAAAGACCTTCTAGGGGCCTACAGAATAGGAGAGGATGCATATCAAGCCTTCAAGGAAGAGCGCCTGGAGATCGATACGCCAACTATACAGTTTCATGACACGATGACGAAGACGAAACTGAGAACGTTCACTAACATCAGAATGAAGCCACGCTCACAAGACCATGCCAAGGAGGTTATCTTAAAGGCTGACAGGAACCTATTTGGCCAGATGATCCTTGTTGCCGAGAACAGAAAGCTCAAAATGAGTGATGTCTTGGCTCATCCCCTGGGGCCTTTGCCTTGGGCACTTGCCAGCGGTGATGGGTCTCTCCGCAAGACCAACAAGGCTGCCCTCGCAAAGGAGTTAGAGAGGAATGTTTCTCCTGCAGAAGTGATACCCGAGCCCTCTGCTACCATAATTGATGGGATGAGCCTGGTCCACAAACTGAAGGGAAACGACAAAACTTTTTCACAGCTTGCAGGTACAGCACTGAGTCACGCTGTTCATGAAGGTGCTAAGAGCAGGCGCATTGATGTTGTGTTTGATATCTACAAGGAGACATCCATCAAGGATGCAGAACGAGCCAAAAGAAGTGCAGGCACAGGAATTCATTTCAAGAACATTCAACCTGGGCACAACATCCAGCAGTGGAGAAAGTTACTCGGTAGTTCCTCCAACAAGGCAAGTCTTATCAAGTTCTTGGTAGAAGAATGGAAGGCACCACAGCACAGGGAGAAGCTCAAGGACAAGGAGCTGTATGTCACATGTGAGCAGCGCTGCTTCAAGATCACCAAAGAGCAGTGGGAAGAGGCTCCTGAGCTTAAGTCAACTCAAGAAGAAGCAGACACACGCCTTCTTCTCCATGCACTTCATGCAGCAGAATCTGGGAACAAGTCTGTCATCATCACTGCAGAAGATACAGACGTCATGGTGTTGTGTCTTGGCATGTGCCACAAGATCCCATCCCATCTGTTCCAGAAGTGCGGGACGAAGAACCGGACAAGATTCCTGGATATCACCACACTGAGCCGCACACTGGGAGGCAGCGTGTGTGATTCATTGATTGGTATGCATGCCTTTACAGGCTGTGATACCGTCAGTGCATTCGCTGGCCGAGGGAAGATGACGACACTCAAGCAGGTGAAGATGGACAAGACATACCAGCATGCTTTTCACGAACTTGGACGCTCATGGGAAGTGTCTCCTGAACTCTTTGAGAAGCTACAGGAAATCACCTGCCACATGTACCTACCATCTACCCACACAACTAAGGTAAACAAGCTTCGGTATGAGCTGTTCTGTGCAAGACGTGGAGAGGTAGAGTCAAGTCAACTCCCTCCTTGTGAGGACTGCCTCTTCATGCATGCACTGCGTGCAAACTACCAGGCTGCGATCTGGAGGAGAAGTCTTCAGAGCCAGCCATTTGTTGCGAACCCAACAGACTGCGGTTGGATGACAGATGAGGACGGTAAGCTTGCCGTCAACTGGATGCGAGGCTCACCAGCACCAGATGCTGTTATGCAGCTACTGTCTTGCAAGTGTGTGCGGTCATGCGAACTCCCTAAGTGTACTTGCCTCAGCAATGGTCTAAAATGCACGGACATGTGCAGGTTACAGACATGTCAGAACAAGGCTATTGAAGAAGAGCCGGTGGCACAACAGTCAGATTCCGAGTCTGACGTAGATGATATTTAGGAGTAGTAATTTGCCATAATAGTATGTACAAGCCCATGGCATGCTTAGTGTGTATTTACAGGACTTGTATTAAATGTGACAATTACTATATGCATTTTGTTGACATTTAGGCATTCCTGTCCCCAAATTTGACATTTTAAAAAATTTCGGAATTTTCGGTAGGGTATGTCTATTCAAGAAGTGATAACGACCATTAAGCTACCAATGTGCAAGGGCTATCATATCAAAACATAAACTAGAGACATGTAGCAAGCTAAAAACACCTAAGAGAATTAGTCACCCCGGGTGGTACCGATATCCCAAAATTCGGGTCTTGGCTCATGGACTATTATGGGGTAAATATTATTCAAAATATGCCAGCTAAATTAATCTATGTTTAATGGAGTTTCCGATACCAGTGGCAAGATCCCAAAAATATGCATGTGTCCATACAAAAATGTTGACCATCGAAATTTAACGATAAATTTTTCGTGTAATTCTCCCTTAACCACTTCTGTACCGGCGACGTTTTTTTTATTTTATTATAGCTATTTAGACGATTTTATGAAGCTTAGGAAGGATAATGGTAGCTAAAAGGATTAATTGAGATAGTCTGTAGCCTTTGAATAAGTAAGTGTCCTTCAACAGCTGTACAAAATCGTCTAATAGTTGCCAGAATAGAATGAAAAGTACATCACCGGTACAGAAGGGGTTAATCCAAATATATGTTGGCTATTACTAGATGATTTTAGTCAGCTTACGAAGGAGCTATCAAAGGCCTAACCCCGAGAGGTACTACGTCTTGTATGTCCACTATCTGGTGCGACATTTTTGGGTTGTTATATAATCTTTAATTATTATTTAGGGTCTTGTTTGTTGCCGCCATTGTATAGCATTGTATATTTAGTTTGCCCCAAAAACTACAAGTAACGACTTCCTAGACCGTCTTCAAACTAAATATGTAATTTTCTCGGTAGAAAATGTCCCAGCTTAAGGCAGGTTTTCCCTAAATTGAAGGCTCTCTATAGATTGCTCAGAAATAAAATGGCTTCTGAATGGGGTAAAATGTCTTATAATCGCAAAATAATATGCCGAAACGTCTTAACATTTCATATCTAATGGAGTGAAACAGGGAGAGTCCTAAAAGACCCTCCTCCCTCCAGATGGTGTTAAACAGGGTTCATATACTCAAAGGCCATCATAAAGTTACGACCTGACGAGCGACATACTGTATATACGACCTATGACCAAACTGCTTATTGTTGTTGATCAGCTTCATGGTTTATTTTCATACTTTTCTTCCATATTTTGGTCAATAAGGCAGCCATAGGATATTATGCTCACTTACAACGAGGTACAAGTATTAAGGGAGCCCACCTCGCATGTTTTTCTCTTTCTCTCCCTCTCTCTTTGGCTTGTATCCATTCGTCCCCATTCAGCCTACTGTTTTAAGACGTTTACCCCCATCCAGGTGTCAACATTTTCATGGCTAACGGTAGCGAGCCAGCATATATATATATTTGTGTTGACAGCAAGCCAAATTTGTAAATTTTTCGATAGAAAAATTTCTCCAGCGTAGCCGGATTTTCGCATACAATGCTAGCTCGCTATCGCTCGCCAGGGAGAACTCGACACCTGGATGGGGATAAACTCTCTGCAATCTCTCTCTGTCCGCCGCAATGTTGCATCTCTCTCGCTATTTTATCGCTACTATAATAATCAGTGTTCCTCAGAGCTTTCCCAGTGTATACCACCTCCTTTACGTAGGGCACGTGGTACCCGTCTTGCAACTCAATCCCACCCCTACTCTGTGCAACTCTCCAACCCAAGAGTGAAACGTTACTCTCAAACTTTCTTCTACTCAACAGCTGAGTTCTGGAACTCTCTCCCAGAATCAGTCTTTCCCTCTTCCTATGGCTTAAATTGCTTCAAACTCCGTGTGTCCAGGCATTTTGGCTCGAACATCCCTTGATTTTGGCCCTGTCACTCTTTTAACTATGGGGGAGTTCTGCCTTTTGCCTCCCTCAATCACATAGAACAAAAATAAAAATAAAAAAACGTTTTAAAACAGTTGGCTGAATGGGGCCGAAGGGATACAATCCAGATAAAAAGAGAAAAGGAGAGAAAGATAAAAAAACAAGGTGACGCGCCGGCCCCTTCACCACCATGACGCCTTTTTACCTTTGATTGTGGCTACAATTAGACGATTTTATGCAGTTTAAGAATTACCAATGCTATTACAAGGGTTTATAGGGCTCATATTTACCCATTTGAGTCGTAGAGGTAGATTATAAGCGAAAGAAACTCATTGAGTGGCAACCAGAACATGATACAAATGACCTAATGGTAATGAAGAAGTTAAAGCGGTTTCACACTATAGCTTATTTGGTCACTTTTTAGATTGGTCGACATTTGTTCGTTAATATTTCTGGTATTTTTGCAGTGGGATCGGAAAATACGCTGACGATTGACAGAATTATTAAAAATGATTACGTCATAAGCTGCCAGACCAGTACTGACGATAACAAGTTGAGAGGAAAAGCGCTCGTGTGATGCCGAGTTTACTGGCACGAGAATTACGATGTCAGCTGCAAAGATACGACGGTCGTTGGAAAAGGAGAAGTCGTAATTGTTTTGAGTGTCCGGCAGTAAGGGTGTAAACATGAAGGATATTGTACAGTTGCTCGCATGAATTTTTAACCAGTCAGTGATTTGATGTATGGAAGGACAATAGTATGACTGAGTTACAAGTGTACATACGAATGCAAAAAATTCAGCAATTTATATGATCAATTAACGATGAATCAGATCACCGAGTAAATATATATGCATGCGGATAAACGTACACTATAGTCTATTCGCTGTAAGTAGGCGAAAAATCATGACCTCTAACCTCTGTAACTCACAAACGACTACAGTAATTAAGCTAATATTTCTACCAATTGGGAAGATTCAGTCAAGGAATAGATGTGGAAATTTACAGCCAATTTGCTCTAGCCCTTTTTGAATTACAAAGGATAGCAATCAGGATGTATCGCCTATTTTCAGCGAATAGACTATAGTTGCCGCGATTCCCCCGATATAGGGCTGGACATACCAGTACACTGGTCTGATTACTCCCAGGGTTTTTTATATTTTCATTTTGACGGCTTAGTAAACACGTACAGGAATTTTTGCCATGTTTCGTGAAACCATATAGAGGAGCGCTATTAATACATATATATGTGTGTGTGTGTGTGTATGTGTGTGAGTGTGTGTGTATGTAAATCTATTTGGCAGTGGGTGGGTTTGTTTTTGTGATCATTTTTTATGTTTAGTCTATCCCTGGTATATAGTTGTATGTTTAGTCTATCCCTGGTATAGAGTTTTATGTTTAGTCTATCCCTGGTATATAGTTTTATGTTTAGTCTATCCCTGGTATATAGTTTTATGTTTAGTCTATCCCTGGTATAGAGTTTTATGTTTAGTCTATCCATGGTATATAGTTTTATGTTTAGTCTATCCCTGGTATAGAGTTTTATGTTTAGTCTATCCCTGGTATATAGTTTTATGTTTAGTCTATCCCTGGTATATAGTTTTATGTTTAGTCTATCCCTGGTATATAGTTGTATGTTTAGTCTATCCCTGGTATAGAGTTTTATGTTTAGTCTATCCCTGGTATATAGTTGTATGTTTAGTCTATCCCTGGTATAGAGTTTTATGTTTAGTCTATCCCTGGTATATAGTTTTATGTTTAGTCTATCCCTGGTATATAGTTTTATGTTTAGTCTATCCCTGGTATATAGTTGTATGTTTAGTCTATCCCTGGTATAGAGTTTTATGTTTAGTCTATCCCTGGTATAGAGGTTTTCCCTAGTATTTTGACAGTTGCTATAACACAGTGTTTGTATGTTGTCTGACATTGGAAATATGCTACCAGTTTAGAGAATATTGAGAACGTGTAGACTTTGTAGTTCTGTCGTTATTGATTTCGTTGCTGAGGTCAACAGGCAGATCATGTGACTTAAAGTGTTTTAAATCGACACCTAAATAGCACGAAAGGTCTAAATATCGATGGTTCACTTTTTGGGCGATTTTTGCATGTATTCATTATTTTTCTAGTTTCCTCCCTGGACCTCCATCAAATTAAAAAAAAAACATCCATTAGATCCCCCTTCTAGATTAATTTGTACATTTTTCGGTAGAAAAATGTCCCGGCCGTAGGCTGATTCTTCCAAAAATTACAGGCTCACTATCGTTCGCCAGGGAAAACAAAATCGACACCTAAATAGCACGAAAGGTCTAAATATCGACGAAGAAATGGGTCGAAAGGTCTCAGAATCGACTAACTAATGGGGCACACATCTTAGCATCGGAAAACTAGTGGGGCTAAACACGAGGGAGAAAAGGGACCAGAAAAGCGGCCGATCTCCCCTTAACCCCTTCACCACCATTACTCATATTTACTTAATATGTTGGCTACAATTAGACGACATTATGCAGTTTAAGAAGGACCTATATGGTATTCAGAGGGTTTATTGAGATCGTAATTACCCCTTTGAGTCCTAGAGGTAGATTATAAGCTTAAGAAAATCGTCTAATGGTAGGCAGAATATGAGGACAGATACGTCATGGTTGTGAAGGGGTTAAATTCCTATGCTGTAGCCACACCTTATGTCGAGCCAAAGCTAGTCAATCTAATTTTGCTCGAGAGATTGAATGCAGATGAAAAGTTTAGTAACTATCTAAATAAAGTACATTAATATACATGTTAGTCAAATTATATTCACCCACATGACAATATTCCTCCTGTTTGCTGCTTATAATGCTGGCAGAATGCAAGTATTAGTTATCATGCATTCATATTTTATTGATAGAAATAAACTTTGAAAAGTAGACAGAGTGAAAATAAACACCATGTTAGGAAGAGCACTTTATTGACAACGTTTCGCATATTTTGCATATTTCATTGGCCTGATGAAGCTATATGCGAAACGTTGTCAATAAAGTGCTCTGTACCAAAAACGTCTTGTGTGTTTTATTCTAGCTATGTTTAGGGGATTTCTAGTAACTTAAGAAGGCTCTGATGTCAGTAAAATTGGTTAAGTGAGATAGCTCGAAGCCTGTTAGTTGCTGGAGACCCTATTAAACTGAATATAATCTTCTAATAGTAGCTAGACAAATATTGAAAAAACGTCGCCGGTACAGAAACGGCTAAATCCCCTTAATTTGGCCGTCACCATCATCATCCGCTCAGCCTCTCACCATTGTTTTTAATTAAGCCAGATGCCATTCTCTGCCAGCATCTCTCCCCCTCCCTCCCTCCTTCCTCCTCCTCCTCCGCCCCTCCCTTTCTCAAATCACGGGTCAGTTCTCTCTCCTTGCCTTCTTCCCTTCAAATTGATCGACTTCAAATATCGCTTCAAATATCGACTTCAAATATCGACTTCAAATATCGACTTCAAATTGATCGACCTTCAAATTGATCGACTAAACACTAGATACCTACACTAGATACCTACACTAGATACACTAGATACCTTATGTTGTAGTGCTCTTTAAGAATTGATTTTCGTAGGAAAAACACGGTTTCATTAATTATAGGTCGAGATGCAATCAATCGATTATATATATATATATATATATATATATATATATATATATATATATATATATATATATATATATATATATACTGCATATATATACTGTATACATAATATATATTATATATATATATATATATATATATATATATATTAGCTAATACCTTGATACCCAAGATCACCATTGCTGTCGCACAGTATTTATCTCTCCTGTAAGTTATGAACGGGGTATATCATCGTCATTGCGTGTTTTGTTGTTGATGTTGGTATTGTTCCCCAGGCTGTCTGACCGAACAGCCCCAAGGTTCCGAGCAAGGCCAAGGCCATAATAACAAGGCCTGTTTTGGTGTATGATCGTTTCGTTTGTCTGACAATTTAAGCAGGACTTCTCAAAAACTTCCAGACGGATTCAGAATATACTTCGTCAGTTCTTTCATAGAAACGATTATTATTTTAGAAAACAGCCGATGACCCCCCCCCCCCCCTCTCTCTCTCTCCCTCTCTCTCTCTCTCTCTCTCTCTCTCTCTCTCTCTCTCTCTCTCTGAATTGTTCCCCGGATTGATGTAGAAAACAGATTCTACAACATAGCTACCAGTACAAATCGCCGACTAGCCAAACTCTGCAGGGAGGAGGACATCGGCTTTGTCGACGACACGTGGGATAATTTTTACTATGATAAATCTTTGTTTTAAGGAGATGGTGTACATCTCAATGAAGTAGGAGCTGCACGTCTTTGTCGTCTGCTGAACGATGCAGTCAAGGATTTCCGTTCAAAAACGGGGTCAACCGGTGGTACCCAGACAGGGTTAGTGTAAGTCAAATATGAACTGAAAATTCAGACAATGCACAATCAGTAACATCCAACTCTAATACTCTTAAGGTGTTTTATGTAAATGCTCGTAGCATACGCAATAGATGTTCAGATCTAGAGAAAATCGTGTTTACAGAACATTATGATATAATCCGCATTACAGAATCTTGGTTAAATACGGAAGACAGAGACTGTTTAGCCGAATATACGCTTCCTGGTTATACAATGTTTGAGAGAAGTCGGATCAATAGAAATGGAGGAGGAGTTCTGTTTTTTATAAAGCAAAGTCTTAATCCCGTCTTAATGTCAAAACCTCAAATTGCGAATATAGACATATCTTACATACTATTAAATAATAAACGAGGAACTAAAATAACACTAGCTTTATTATACAGACCCCCAGCTCAATCAGTGCAAACTGACAGTGAAATTTATGAACAAATTGCAGAAATAACTAACATACAAGATACCGTAATTCTTGGTGATTTCAACTTACCCGTGACTAAATTGGGCGATATTCTTACTTCACACTCTGGACCTCTATGCTAACTTGCAAGAGAGTTCACTTTTTCAATTTGTACAATCTCCGACCCGTGGTAATAATGTGCTTGACCTTGTACTTGCAACAGAAGAAGAATTAATAGAGAATTTGAATGTTGGTGATGAATTCAGTAACAGCGACCATCGTACAATAACTTTCACTTTAAAGTTTACTAGTAACAAATCAAATAGCAGCATTGAGAAAGAACCTAATTTCAAGAAAGCAAATTTTCATAAACTTAAATCAAAGCTTAAAGAAACTGACTGGAACTTTCTGACTAACAATAATGACATAAATACATCTTGGGAGTGTTTCACAACCACTTACCTTAAGGCAGTGCAAGACTGCATACCATCGAAAATACGGCGTCCAGGCCATAATGATAAGCCCAAATGGTGGAATAAAGATATTTCAGACTGTCTGCTTGCTAAAAAATGTGCTAATGATAGATTAAAATCCTCACAAAATGACGAAGAACGGGTGAAATTTGTAGAGCTACGACGCAAAGCCATAAAGTTAATTAAGCAAAGTAAAAAGACCCTGGAGTTACATGTTGCGAATCAAAGTAAAACAAACCCGAAAGAATTCTATAGTTATATCAGAAAGAAAAAAGTAGTTACTTCAACTGTTGGACCGTTAGTTGATGAAAATGTAGAATACACCAAAGATGAAGTACAAATGAGTAATGCCCTCAATACCTTCTTTGCATCAGTTTTTACAACCGAAGACCTCAGTGATATCCCTACACCATCGCCGATTCAGATTTATAATTCAGATGTTCTAAGCAATATCACCGTTACAGAGAGAGAAGTATTGAATTGTTTAGATAAACTCAAGGTAAATAAAACGCCTGGACCTGATACAATCTCGCCTAGAGTTCTAAAGGAAGCTAAGGATGAGCTCTCCAAACCACTGACATTGCTATTCAATGAATCCTTGCAGTCTGGGACTATGCCTGATCAGTGAAAGCTAGCCAACGTAACACCGATATTCAAAAAAGGCAGCAAATCCCTACCCAGTAACTATCGTCCAATTAGCTTAACCTCAATTGTATGTAAAATGCTAGAAACGGTCATAAGAGACAGACTCGTAAATCACTTAGAGGCAAATAACTTACTTAAAGATACTCAACACGGCTTTCGTAAAAAACGTTCCTGTTTAACAAACCTATTAGACTTCTTCCACGATATCCTCAACATCTACGATGAGAGTAAAGCTGTAGATATTATATACCTTGATTTTCAAAAGGCCTTAGACAAAGTTCCCCCCAAACTTTTACTGCTAAAACTAAAAGTGCATGGAATACAAGACAGTGTGTTGAAATGGATAGAAAATTGGCTCAGCGACAGAAAGCAAAGAGTAGTCATAAACGGTAAGGCATCTAAATGGACCAACGTAAGTAGTGGGGTACCCCAGGGACCGGTACTAGGACCAATTCTCTTTCTAATTTACATCAACGACATAGATGAGGGTCTCACCTGTACAATCTCAACATTTGCTGACGATACAAACATTGCAAATAGCGTACTCTCAAAAGAACAAGTTGACGATATGCAACACAATCTAGATAAATTGTCATGTTGGGCCCAAATTTGGCAAATGAGTTTCAATGCGGATAAATGTAAAGTACTACATTTTCGGATACCTAAATGAGAAAGCAAACTATTCGATGAATGGCACTCAGCTTAAGAATGTAAACAGAGAAACCGATCTGGGAGTAACAATATCGAGTAACCTAAAACCGAGTCAACAATGTTCAGAAGTTGTTAAGAAGGCAAACAAAATAATTGGCTTTATAGGCAGGTCAATTGAGCATAAATCCAAAGACGTTATCCTAACCCTTTACAATTCCTTAGTCCGCCCTCTTCTGGAATACTGCGTTCAATCCTGGTGCCCTTATTACCAAAAAGATATAAACAAGCTAGAACGAGTTCAACGTAGAGTTACCAAAATGATACCTAGCCTAAAGAACAAACCATACGAAGAGCGTCTTAGAGAATTAAATCTATTTCCTTTAACCCAGCGCAGATTAAGAGGTGACTTAATTCAAGTGTTCAAAATCATCAAAGGCATCGACAATATGAACTGTAGTAAGTACTTCACTATCGACCAATCTAATTACACGCGGGGAAACGGTTGCAAAATTATTGGTACATCTTTTAGCTCACACGAATCTAAGAATTTCTTCTTCAATAGAGTTGTCAACTTGTGGAATGGGCTTCCCCGAGTCGAGACGTTATAGACTGCAGCACCGTTGATTCATTTAAACTCCGCTTAGACAAATATCTCGCATCAAACCCGCGACTGACTGCGTTTGTAAATGAATAACTTTATTTTATCCTCCCCTCAGTTACTAACCCATCTGTCCCCTACTAACTTCCTAATCCTACCACGGACATTAGTTCCAGGGCAGTAGTTCACTTTCCAATGTTCCCTTACCCACTCTAAACCACTGTTTGGACACTTGATCCTCAGTGTTTTGGAGGACAAGCAGCCTAGAAGGGTCACTAGACCTGTTGTTGCTTGATTTCCTTTGTACTCCTTTGTACCTTTGTACTCTCTCACAACTAATTTCCTCGATCAGCGCCCCCACCCCCACTAATCTGCCCTGTTCACTTCGTTTCGCCCCCCCCCCCCCTCCCCACTCCACAGCCGACGCCACCCCTTTTTCTTTTAATAATTATAGGGGAGACTTGATAGCCGGGACGCGAGGTATTGACTTGGGATTACGCAAGACCCTCTGACGCCTGGGGAGATTATTGTGACGTAATGTGTGTCTGGGGATGGGGATTTCAAAATTAATAATAATAATAATAATAATAATAATAATAATAATGATAATAATAACAATAACAATGGTGACCGCTAAAGCTTACAATTAGGACAATAAGTAACTGTGCACTCTCATACATATACATATACTGTAAGAGATGATAGACTTATGAACGGTATAATGTACAGTATATGGTTGATGGTTAAATAAGTAACTGTGCACTCTCATACATATACATATACTGTAAGAGATGATAGACTTATGAACGGTATAATGTACAGTATATGGTTGATGGTTAAATAAGTAACTGTGCACTCTCATACATACATATACTGTAAGAGATGATAGACTTATGAACGGTATAATGTACAGTATATGGTTGATGGTTTAATAAGTAACTGTGCACTCTCATACATATACATATACTGTAAGAGATGATAGACTTATGAACGGTATAATGTACAGTATATGGTTGATGGTTAAATAAGTAACTGTGCACTCTCATACATATACATATACTGTAAGAGATGATAGACTTATGAACGGTATAATGTACAGTATATGGTTGATGGTTAAATAAGTAACTGTGCACTCTCATACATATACATATACTGTAAGAGATGATAGACTTATGAACGGTATAATGTACAGTATATGGTTGATGGTTAAATAAGTAACTGTGCACTCTCATACATATACATATACTGTAAGATATGATATACTTATGAACGGTATAATGTACAGTATATGGTTGATGGTTAAATAAGTAACTGTGCACTCTCATACATATACATATACTGTAAGAGATGATAGACTTATGAACGGTATAATGTACAGTATATGGTTGATGGTTAAATAAGTAACTGTGCACTCTCATACATATACATATACTGTAAGAGATGATAGACTTATGAACGGTATAATGTACAGTATATGGTTGATGGTTAAATAAGTAACTGTGCACTCTCATACATATACATATACTGTAAGAGATGATAGACTTATGAACGGTATAATGTACAGTATATGGTTGATGGTTAAATAAGTAACTGTGCACTCTCATACATATACATATACTGTAAGAGATGATAGACTTATGAACGGTATAATGTACAGTATATGGTTGATGGTTAAATAAGTAACTGTGCACTCTCATACATATACATATACTGTAAGAGATGATAGACTTATGAACGGTATAATGTACAGTATATGGTTGATGGTTAAATAAGTAACTGTGCACTCTCATACATATACATATACTGTAAGAGATGATAGACTTATGAACGGTATAATGTACAGTATATGGTTGATGGTTAAATAAGTAACTGTGCACTCTCATACATATACATATACTGTAAGAGATGATAGACTTATGAACGGTATAATGTACAGTATATGGTTGATGGTTAAATAAGTAACTGTGCACTCTCATACATATACATATACTGTAAGAGATGATAGACTTATGAACGGTATAATGTACAGTATATGGTTGATGGTTAAATAAGTAACTGTGCACTCTCATACATATACATATACTGTAAGAGATGATAGACTTATGAACGGTATAATGTACAGTATATGGTTGATGGTTAAATAAGTAACTGTGCACTCTCATACATATACATATACTGTAAGAGATGATAGACTTATGAACGGTATAATGTACAGTATATGGTTGATGGTTAAATAAGTAACTGTGCACTCTCATACATATACATATACTGTAAGAGATGATAGACTTATGAACGGTATAATGTACAGTATATGGTTGATGGTTAAATAAGTAACTGTGCACTCTCATACATATACATATACTGTAAGAGATGATAGACTTATGAACGGTATAATGTACAGTATATGGTTGATGGTTAAATAAGTAACTGTGCATTCTCATACATATACATATACTGTAAGAGATGATAGACTTATGAACGGTATAATGTACAGTATATGGTTGATGGTTAAATAAGTAACTGTGCACTCTCATACATATACATATACTGTAAGAGATAGACTTATGAACGGTATAATGTACAGTATATGGTTGATGGTTAAATAAGTAACTGTGCACTCTCATACATATACATATACTGTAAGAGATGATAGACTTATGAACGGTATAATGTACAGTATATGGTTGATGGTTAAATAAGTAACTGTGCACTCTCATACATATACATATACTGTAAGAGATGATAGACTTATGAACGGTATAATGTACAGTATATGGTTGATGGTTAAATAAGTAACTGTGCACTCTCATACATATACATATACTGTAAGAGATGATAGACTTATGAACGGTATAATGTACAGTATATGGTTGATGGTTAAATAAGTAACTGTGCACTCTCATACATATACATATACTGTAAGAGATGATAGACTTATGAACGGTATAATGTACAGTATATGGTTGATGGTTAAATAAGTAACTGTGCACTCTCATACATATACATATACTGTAAGAGATGATAGACTTATGAACGGTATAATGTACAGTATATGGTTGATGGTTAAATAAGTAACTGTGCACTCTCATACATATACATATACTGTAAGAGATGATAGACTTATGAACGGTATAATGTACAGTATATGGTTGATGGTTAAATAAGTAACTGTGCACTCTCATACATATACATATACTGTAAGAGATGATAGACTTATGAACGGTATAATGTACAGTATATGGTTGATGGTTAAATAAGTAACTGTGCACTCTCATACATATACATATACTGTAAGAGATGATAGACTTATGAACGGTATAATGTACAGTATATGGTTGATGGTTAAATAAGTAACTGTGCACTCTCATACATATACATATACTGTAAGAGATGATAGACTTATGAACGGTATAATGTACAGTATATGGTTGATGGTTAAATAAGTAACTGTGCACTCTCATACATATACATATACTGTAAGAGATGATAGACTTATGAACGGTATAATGTACAGTATATGGTTGATGGTTAAATAAGTAACTGTGCACTCTCATACATATACATATACTGTAAGAGATGATAGACTTATGAACGGTATAATGTACAGTATATGGTTGATGGTTAAATAAGTAACTGTGCACTCTCATACATATACATATACTGTAAGAGATGATAGACTTATGAACGGTATAATGTACAGTATATGGTTGATGGTTAAATAAGTAACTGTGCACTCTCATACATATACATATACTGTAAGAGATGATAGACTTATGAACGGTATAATGTACAGTATATGGTTGATGGTTAAATAAGTAACTGTGCACTCTCATACATATACATATACTGTAAGAGATGATAGACTTATGAACGGTATAATGTACAGTATATGGTTGATGGTTAAATAAGTAACTGTGCACTCTCATACATATACATATACTGTAAGAGATGATAGACTTATGAACGGTATAATGTACAGTATATGGTTGATGGTTAAATAAGTAACTGTGCACTCTCATACATATAATATACTGTAAGAGATGATAGACTTATGAACGGTATAATGTACAGTATATGGTTGATGGTTAAATAAGTAACTGTGCACTCTCATACATATACATATACTGTAAGAGATGATAGACTTATGAACGGTATAATGTACAGTATATGGTTGATGGTTAAATAAGTAACTGTGCACTCTCATACATATACATATACTGTAAGAGATGATAGACTTATGAACGGTATAATGTACAGTATATGGTTGATGGTTAAATAAGTAACTGTGCACTCTCATACATATACATATACTGTAAGAGATGATAGACTTATGAACGGTATAATGTACAGTATATGGTTGATGGTTAAATAAGTAACTGTGCACTCTCATACATATACATATACTGTAAGAGATGATAGACTTATGAACGGTATAATGTACAGTATATGGTTGATGGTTAAATAAGTAACTGTGCACTCTCATACATATACATATACTGTAAGAGATGATAGACTTATGAACGGTATAATGTACAGTATATGGTTGATGGTTAAATAAGTAACTTTGCACTCTCATACATATACATATACTGTAAGAGATGATAGACTTATGAACGGTATAATGTACAGTATATGGTTGATGGTTAAATAAGTAACTGTGCACTCTCATACATATACATATACTGTAAGAGATGATAGACTTATGAACGGTATAATGTACAGTATAAAGTTGATGGTTAAATAAGTAACTGTGCACTCTCATACATATACATATACTGTAAGAGATGATAGACTTATGAACGGTATAATGTACAGTATATGGTTGATGGTTAAATAAGTAACTGTGCACTCTGATACATATACATATACTGTAAGAGATGATAGACTTATGAACGGTGTAATGTACAGTATATGGTTGATGGTTAAATAAGTAACTGTGCACTCTCATACATATACATATACTGTAAGAGATGATAGACTTATGAACGGTATAATGTACAGTATATGGTTGATGGTTAAATAAGTAACTGTGCACTCTCATACATATACATATACTGTAAGAGATGATAGACTTATGAACGGTATAATGTACAGTATATGGTTGATGGTTATTGTAATGTGAATTGTTAACCATTCCTATGAAACGATAAACTTAAATTTTAAAATGGGAAGAATATTGACATGGAGGATATATAATGTGCTATACGAAATTTAGCTAATCTATTTTTGTATTAATTTCACCACATCAAACACCTCCAATGAAATTAATGAAAGCATATATGTGATCCACCAGGATGGTTTCACATATTGAGAAATAAATCATTAAGAGAGAGGCACGAGACCAGAATAATCAATTAGGTACAACAGATCGAGGGGTAAAAACGTGATCAGGATACCAAAGAAAATGACTGATGAGATATTGTTGGAATGTGTATAGGCCTAGACATCGAGGGTAAGGTGATGAAATGGGTCAGGATAATACAAAGAAGGTATAGTGGGATTTGGTTTATATTTATTATTTTATATTTTTACTTTCTGTATTTTTCTATCCATCTACAGTATATATCTATTTGCTCAGGTCCACTCCCCATTTTTTCTATGTTATTAGTATATTTTTGTTTTGTTTTTTGTTAAAGGAATGGGAAAAGGAAACAATTGTCATGACAAAAATATATTCACCTAATGTTTGTTGTTATTTAATTCAAGAACAAACTAAAACAGATGAATTTCATCTATTGTGGACTGAAAGTATTATGGAGATGTACTCTGAGGAAGGGAGTTCCAAAGATATGTGACTTGGAGTGTGAATTAATTTTGATAAGCAGAAGTTCTGAAATGTGTAGGAGTGATTGTTAAGTCATGGGTGCTAACATATGACCTAGTACCGCGGGAAAAGATGCGAACGATAGGTTAATTGACCACTTTCAAGTTTCAGGCTATAAGGAAGTTGGAGCTGTAGACTTCTATAGTAAATAGAAATGCACTAATACTGTAGGTTTCTGATGGCTACAGAGTATGGTGAATTGGGTTTTTTGAATTTATAGATGTAGTACAACCGTATTATAGATGTAGTACAACCGTATTATAGATGTAGTACAACCATATTATAGATGTAGTACAACCGTATTATAGATGTAGTACAACCGTAGTATAGATGTAGTACAACCGTATTATAGATGTAGTACAACCGTATTATAGATGTAGTACAACCGTATTATAGATGTAGTACAACCGTATTATAGATGTAGTACAACCGTATTATAGATGTAGTACAACCGTATTATAGATGTAGTACAACCGTAATATAGATGTAGTACAACCGTAGTATAGATGTAGTACAACCGTAGTATAGATGTAGTACAACCGTATTATAGATGTAGTACAACCGTATTATAGATGTAGTACAACCGTATTATAGATGTAGTACAACCGTAGTATAGATGTAGTACAACCGTATTATAGATGTAGTACAACCGTATTATAGATGTAGTACAACCGTATTATAGATGTAGTACAACCGTATTATAGATGTAGTACAACCGTATTATAGATGTAGTGCAACCGTATTATAGATGTAGTACAACCGTATTATAGATGTAGTACAACCGTATTATAGATGTAGTACAACCGTATTATAGATGTAGTACAACCGTAGTATAGATGTAGTACAACCGTATTATAGATGTAGTACAACCGTATTATAGATGTAGTACAACCGTATTATAGATGTAGTGCAACCGTATTATAGATGTAGTACAACCGTATTATAGATGTAGTACAACCGTATTATAGATGTAGTACAACCGTATTATAGATGTAGTACAACCGTATTATAGATGTAGTACAACCGTAGTATAGATGTAGTACAACCGTAGTATAGATGTAGTACAACCGTATTATAGATGTAGTACAACCGTAGTATAGATGTAGTACAACCGTAGTATAGATGTAGTACAACCGTATTATAGATGTAGTACAACCGTAGTATAGATGTAGTACAACCGTATTATAGATGTAGTACAACCGTATTATAGATGTAGTACAACCGTATTATAGATGTAGTACAACCGTAGTATAGATGTAGTACAACCGTAGTATAGATGTAGTACAACCGTATTATAGATGTAGTACAACCGTATTATAGATGTAGTACAACCGTATTATAGCTGGTAAATCTGCTCAACATCAATGTCTACAGATCCAACTTCCTAAAGGGGGGTCACCATTTTGTTTTTATCGCTCTCTCCTTTTTTCTCTTTCCCTGGCTTGTATCCATTCGGTCCCATTCAGCCAACTTTTTTTAAGACGTTTATCCCCATCCAGGTGTCGATTAATTCCTGCCAAGCGATAGCGAGCCAGCATTGTATGGAGAAATCCGGAGAAAGCGAGAAAGAACGAAACTCGCAAGTGGTCAATTGCAGCGTGTCCAACTGAACACCATAAAGGGAGCCCACCTCGCTTTTTTCTCTTTCTCTCCACCTCTCCTTTGCTTTTATCCATTCGGCCCCATTCAGCCTACTGTTTTAAGACGTTTTCCGCCATCCAGGTGTCAATATTTTCCTGGCGAACGGTAGTGAGCCAGCATATATATATTTTTGTTTTGACAGCAAGCTAAATTTGTACATTTTTCGATAGAAAAAATTCTCCGGCGAAGCCGGATTTCTCCATACAATGCTGGCTCGCTATCGCTCGCCAGGACGAAATCGACACCTGGATGGGGATATACGTCTTAAAACAGTTGGATGAATGGGGACGAATGGATACAAGCCAGGGAAACAGAAAAAACGAGAGAAAGATTTAAACAAAAGCCGGTGGCCCCCCTTAAATTATCTGTAAAACAACGTAAGAGATAAAATAATTCCTTGTATGAATGAAAGGATCATTTTGTTTGGGGTATTCATGAACGAGTGGAGATTGTCAGGGAATTAAGGGGAGATGGACCGTTTTTCTGGGCCCCCTTCTCCCTCATGTTTAGCCCCATTAGTTTTTAGATTTTAAGATGTTTGTACCATTTGTTGGTCAATTTTAAGACCTTTCGCCCCATTTTTTTGTCAATATTAAAACCTTTCGTGCTATTTAGGTGTCGATTTCTTCCCTGGCTAACGATAGTGAGCCTGTAATATTGGAAGAACCGGCCTTCGGCCGGAACATTGTTCTACCAAAAAATGTACAAATTAATCTAGAAGGGGGATCTAATGGATGTTTTGTTTAAGTTTGATGCAGGTCTAGGGAGGAAACTAAAAAAACAAAAACATACCGGTATATGAAATAATCGACCCCCCAAAACGGCCCGTCTCCCCTCCGAGGATGTAGTTTTGGCAAATTCGCAAGAATGCGTGCGACGTTCACGATTTTGACCGTTAAAAACCGTTGACAAGTTTATACTCGGCGACGATGTCGCCGATGTATAAGACGTAATCGGCAACATTATGCGAAGTCAACGGCAAATTGAGCGATGGTTCGGCGAATACCTCGGCGAGATTATTTAGTTTCATCCCTAGACCTCCATCAATCATATAAAGCACCCCCAAAACCCTCCTTCAAGATCAATTTGTAAATTTTTCGATAGAAAAATATCCTGGCCGAAGGCCGGTTCCTCAAAAAGTACAGGCTCGCTATCACTAGCCAGGAAAAACTCTACGCCTAAATGACACGAAAGTCTTAATATTGACAACGAAATGGGGTGAAATGTCTTAAAATCGCCAAACTAATGGGCCGAACGTCATAAAATATGAAAACTAATGGGGTTAACCATGAGGAAGAAAGGGGACCAGAAAAACGACCCATCACCCGTTAATTCGGAGATTGGCAATGTCCGGCTTCGCCGGAGACATTTTTCTATCAAATAATGTACAAATTTATCTTGCTCTCAAAACAAAAAATATATATGTTGGCTCGCTACCGCTCACCAGGAAAATATTGAAACCTGGATGGGGGTAAACGTCTTAAAACAGTAGGCTGAATGGGGCCGAACGGATAAAAGGCAAAGAGAGAGGGAGAGAAAGAGAAAAAAAAAACGAGGAGAGAGGGAGAGAAAGAGAAAACAAGAAAAGGTGAGGTGGGCTCAGTTAAGCCGTAACGCAAACATTGAGCCCACCTCGCTGTTTTTGTTTTCTCTTTCTCTCCCTCTCTCCTCGTTTTTTTTTTTTTTTTTTTATTTTCTCCCTCTCTCTTTGCCTTATATCCGTTCGGCCCCGTTCAGCCTACTGTTTTAAGACGTTCATCCCCATCCAAGTATCGATATCTTCCTGGCAAGCGATAGCGAACCAGCATTATATGGAGAAATCCGGCTTTACCGGAGACATTTCTCTATCGAAAAATTTACAAATTTAGCTTGCTCTCAAAACAAAAATATATATATATATATGTTGGCTCGCTACCGCTCACCAGGAAAATATTGAAACCTGGATGGGGGTAAACGTCTTAAAACAGTAGGCTGAACGGGGCCGAACGGATACAAGGCAAAGAGAGAGGGAGAGCAATAGAAAACAAACAAAAAACGAGGAGAGAGAGAGAGAAAGAGAAAACTAAAAAAGGCGAGGTGGGCTCAATTTTTAAGCCTTAACGCAAACATTGAGCCCACCTCCCTGTTTTGTTTTTTTCTCTTTCTCTCCCTCTCTCCTCATTTGTTTATTTTTTTATTTCTCTGCCTCTCTCTTTGCCTTGTATCCGTTCGGCCCAATTCAGCCTACTGTTTTAAGACGTTTACCCCCATCCAGGTTTCAATATTTTCCTGGTGAGCGGTAGCGAGCCAACGTATATAAAACAACAAATTTGAGAGCAAACTAAATTTGTACATTTTTCGATTGAAAAATGTCTCCGGCAAAGCCAGATTTCTCCATATAATGCTGGTTCGCTATCGCTTGCCAGGAAGATATCGATACTTGGATGGGGATATACGTCTTAAAACAGTTGGCTGAATGGGGCTGAATGGATACAAACCAGAGAAAGAGAGAAAAGGAGAGAAAGAGAAAAAAAAACAGGTGAACCCCCCAAGAGAGGTGCATTGAAAAAAAGGTTGACAGTTTCACTATAGGCCTAATATATTTTGTTTACCCACCTCGCGGAAGGTGCTCTTTGGCATCGTTGATGTTCTCGGAACATCTGAGAGCATCGGCGAGCAGAGCATCGGTGAGCATCCATGCAGCGTTGCAAAGTTTTTTTTGTGCGAAACCCTCCGCGATGTCTCGCCGATGTCGCATATGATCGCAGAAGCCCTCGCAGATCCCTCGGCGATGCTAGACGATGCTCGCGAGGGCAACGAACCCTCGTGAGTCCTCGTCAGAAATTTTGAACAGTCCGAACATTTGCGACGACCCGCGAGGGCCCTTGCGAGGCCTTGAGAGGCCTTGCGAGTCAAACGATTTTTCATGAGAGGGTTTAAGACATGTCACGAATGATCCAATTTATTGGTGTCGGCGATGAAAATCGTGAGAAGTCGCATCAGTGGGAAAGGGGCATTAAGGGGGTGTTACGCACTTTTGCTGGACCCCCTTCTCCCTCGTGTTAAGCCCCATTTGTTTTGAAATTATAAGACGTTCGGCCCTTTAGTTTGGCGATTTTAACACCTTTCGCCCCATTTCGTTGTCAATTTTAAGACGTTTCGTGCCATTTAGGTGTCGATTATCCTGGCGAGCGACAGCGAGCCTGAAATTTTAAGAGAAACCGGCCTTTGGCCGGGATTTTTGTTTATCTTGAAAGGGGGTCTAGGGGGGGGGGGGGGGGGTTTCTAAGCTTGATTTGGGTCTAACGAAATAAAGGTATAAATGAATTAATAGACCAAAGAAAAACAAAAAACGGTCCGTCTCCCCTTAAGTATACAGTATATGGTGCGAATGGTAGTATGAAATTTCAATTACACGCTTGGGTACTTATTACGCAACCTGCCTAATCGTTGTACCTGAATATATCAAAAGTATTTGGAATAATATTAATTCTAGCGTGAATGGACTGTATTGTGTGTGCAGAAATAATCAGCTTATAAAATATTATTGGAGAGGGGAGAGTTTTTTTTATACCAAAATTCATCATCTAACTTTTAATGTTTGATAGAAAGGAGAGAGTACAGACACTAATCAAATTAGTAAATATTTAAATCGGAAAATCAATTCGAAATTAGTAATATACCGTTTATAAGATAATGGATTTGTTAATAATACGTATGAAAGGTTATTCAGATTATTAATAATTATAATAAACTAATGAAAGCATATGGTCCTCCCGGGATTCGAACTCGGGACACCACACCCAGAACAAAAGCATCTAAACCATTACACCACCAAAACATTTGTCAACCTACTGTGTACTGAATATATACACCAGTTGAGGAGGAGCACTTCATTGACAACGATTCGCAGATAGCTTCATAACCCCTTCTGTACCGGCGACGTTTTTTAAATTATATTCTCGCTATATTTAATAGTGGCCCCTTCATCATTGACGATATTGCCTATTAATATAATAGTCATCCTTCAACACCCGCGGCAGCAGTTTTGAATCTCCCGCGGAAGGGTCAGGGAGTACTCCTTCATAAGTGCACGCTTAATTCTCATATGGAATCGTCTTATGATTGGGTACCCTACAGAAAAAAACTTTGTAGAAAACAAAAAAGAAAGATTTAACTTAATATCTGTTATATTATGGCTTTCCATGTGTGGATTTCCTGTGTGTGGCTTCTATACGCAGACCCCCTAGCGGCCATAACTTCCTTCTCCCTTCCGCAGTCGTACCAGGCGGGCGGGTGTCCCTTGTGCTCCAGCTTCATTCGTCGTTCCTTCGCTTATCGTTGAGTCCTTACTCATTTGTATACATCTGCGTTGTACTGAACAAGGTTTAGATTAGCTAGCACGGGCTGCCCCATTGGTACGTCTGCAGGACGTGTGTAAATTAGGGTACTATTGTAACAAGGCGCCTACGCATCCCAGGATCTACGCGCCATGTGTGTTATTATTGTGTTGTTTTGGCACCTTAGCTTTTGATATTATAGCTAGGAGGCTACCATTCTACAAAAATATGCTTCAGGCCGTTACTTTGAGGCATTTGCAAATTATATTGTTGTTTTTTAGCAAATGCTCCAGTTCAAGGATGGCTGCACTTGGTATGGAGCCTTCTAGAGATCATATTTGCTTCTGGGCAACCCCCCCCCCCTCTTCGTGCTGCTGCTGCTGGGTCGTCGGAGCGTCAGTTCATCCTGTGTTGTTTCGTCGGGCCTTATGGCCAGCCTCATTATGGGTCTGCAGTATAGGCTTCAGGTAATTTATTATTATAAATTCTCTGTTATTATTATTATGCCTATGTGTGCCCCTGAGTTGTGCTTCATGTGTGCACTACATGTTTTGTTGGAGGGCTTTTTGGGAGATGCCCCTATATATGAGTGGGGTTTTGCTAGGGGTGTCTTTTACATATAAGCCTCCCCCTCTAAAAAATGTTGATGTTTTCTCCGGTGGCTTTCTCAGCAAGGCCTCTGTCTCCTCGTCTCGCAGACGAGTAAGGAAGCAACCAAATGTCCCGGCATGGTACGCTGAACCACAATCCTTCCGGCGGAAAATGCAAATTCCTAAGGGAGCAACCTCGGCCCGCCGAGTGAACTCGCCCTGACCTAATTGTCACGCGGCAAGACTTACCTCGCCCGGCGTAATAGTCAAGTTGCAAGTGTTATGATACGTCATACAAGCACGTTATCTATTCTTTTTAAATTCAATAGTCACGGATAGTTAAACACTTTAGGTCACGAAGGCCAGTGACACTTTGTCACAGATAAGCAGTTCCAATCAGTTTAAACGGAAAACCCCAGGTTTTTCATGGTCGGGTCCAGCGGAAGGTACCTGTGGCTATAGCTAATTTTCCGGCGGACTTGAGGTAGGATGTATTAACACCTTGCAGGTTATCCTTATGAGCATTGATTCCTGGAAATTTTCTATTTCCAGAATCCCCAGCACTACAGTTACAACAGGCCCGGCGGCTGGTGGGTGGATGATTCCGGCGGGGGGGGGGACCCCTATTTCCATCATGCCTCGGTTTGATCTGTGTGCTACTCCTACCTGTTCATTATTATCAGTATTTGCTCACAAACTCTGTATAAAATGTGTGAAATGCCTCAATCGCTCTAGGGGTTTGTGGGTGTCCAAACGTTGTTCCATTTGTTCCGACTTAAAGGCGGCGGTATTTATTAACACACAAAGAGCGGGTGGTAGGGTATTTTACACTGTGCCGCCCAGAGGGGGGTTTTTACCCTAAATAGGGTTGTTTCCATGCTCATTTTCATGCATAAACAAGACCCAGAGCGTAAAACAAGTATCTATTCCTGAAAGGGCGTAAACAGAGCTTTCCAATGACACCCGAACCATCCTTGTACAACCACTGGTTCTCTTGCAACGATCGTGCAACACGAGTGCTAAAACCCTAAAAAAAGGTAACTTCCTTACATAATTCCGTGTGTAGCGAGTGAGAGGAGGTGAAGGAGGGTGGAATACAGCTCAGTACACCCACGGCGGTGGTGGGGAGCGGTCATGAGGTTACTACGCTCGTCCCACTGCTCTGCTCTCTCTCAGAGCAACATTACGTGCTGAAAATGGCACTCGACATATGTGGTGCACCGCCACATAGTCCATATTTATTTAACTCGACATATGTCGTGCGCCGATGGTTAAGGGTTAATAAAGACGTTGCTTGGCAGTGTTAAAGGAAATAAAGAGAATTCTTAACGTTTACGCCAAAGATACTGCCCATAAGGCTCTTCATTGTGATGACGACGTCCTGTGGGATCATTTAGTTATCAAATCGCCTTTGGATAAATCAACTCCAATTAAATCTACTAAGTCTAAAACGAAATCTAAAACCCTTTCAAAAGAGGTAGTGAGTCGCAGTAGTAGCAATGAGAGTGAGATTGCCGAGGCTCACCCCCCCCCCCCGACTGAAACAAGCGGAGGCGGTCGCCTTCCCCACGACATAAATCAAAGTCACGGTCGAGATCTCCCAACAGACAGTCCCGGCACTCATCGGCGGAGTCGTCCAGATCGACCAAACGCCGTCGTGAGGACCCTGTTACTGTCCCTACGACGCCGGCCAGTACAGGGCGAAGTAGTAGCCGGAAGGATACCATACAGCCACCTCCGCCCTCTACCCCTACCTCCAGCACGCCCACAGTCCAGTCCGGCGACTCAGAGGTAGGGGCGGAGGACATAGAACCTAGTCCCAGTCATGAACAGTCATTGAGTGTACCGCAGGATTTCACTTTTGCAATTCCAAAGTTAACACATGTACCACGTAAATGTTCTTCGGTTGGACCAAGTCGAGTCTTAGCGCATCAGTATAGAGGTTTACCTTCAGGTTCAAATACTTTTGATGACTCTCAGGTAATTAAAGACTCACAGCCACCTGCGGCGCGCGACCGGGGGTGCTGGCGTCAATTTGAACCATGTCAACATAATGTTAGAATTAATCAGGTAACAGATAGGGAGCGTAATGACAGTGAAGTTTTACCCTCGTCAGTACCTGATTTGGTTTGTCCGCTGGGGGACCAAGCGCCGGAATCACAACAAGACATACCGGAAGTGCTTGAGTTACATAGAGAGCCGGAGCAGGTAAACTTACCCTCGGCTCAACCACGTATAATGTTTGAGAAGTCAGAAGCCAGTTCCCAATCTTTCAGGGGTTCTCACAGTAAGTGTGTTACCACAGATGAGATAAGTGACATATTACATAGGGTTATGCGGCAGTACCATGTCTCTGCCTCTTCTGATCTTCTCTCTAGTCAACCGGTTGCTCCCCCGAGTAGCTCCATGATAAGACCATTAGAGCCTCCAGGTTTTACCACGCCTAAGTCCTCTTTACCTAATTTCATTATACCTCCGGCAACGACCACGGCTACCGGCACTACAGTGCCAGCCTCTATGAGTACCACTAATGTTCGAGTGATTTCTGACATCACTCCTCCCCCCTTAGATAAGGCCCCACAGCGGAAAGGCCCTATGCCTCTCCTCTACGGGCCAGATTGTTCTTGGGTTCAGGTACAACCATTGTTGTTGTTGTTGTTGTTGTTGTATGTTATAAAAATCGCCACCTGTAAGTGGCACCGATTAGCATGTCGCCCATCGGTAATTTGTGTAGGGTTTTTCCCCTGGATAGGTTGCCCGCCAAGGCTATCGAGTCCCATCCACCCGGAAACACCCCTTTCAGATACCAGGGGGACAGCTATCACCAGAGACACCCCTATTACAGGGGGACCACGCCCCTTTCAGATACCAGGGGGACAGCTATCCAGGAGACACCCCTATTACAGGGGTGACCACACCTTGCACTACCTACTATTTCATGGGATCTACCGGTTCCTAGTGAGTGGACTATTCAAATCAACAAGAGTAGAAAACTCAGAGCTAAGGACGAGGTAGGGAGATTACTGGACGTTTCTATTAAGGCCATACTTAGTACATATAATGCTGATTTCTTTGTGTTTTCAGCTGCCCCAGCAGTACCGCCGGCCTCATCTGCACGACTCTTTGCAGACTGGTCCAAAGCTGATGGCGTTAATGACATCAAAGCTTTGAATGCACTCACGCCGGAACTGGCTACAGTTCCGGTACTAGATCAGTCACAGACACTAGTTCTGCAGTTTGGGCGGGTAGGTCTAGGCCCTTGGATATACTGGGAATCAGAGGCGCAGGTATTTGCTTCTACCATTACATCTAAAACCTCCCATCAGGTCCCTCAAGAAACACATGCTTGATTCTCGTTACCTGTAAATAAGGCAGAGGGGGTGTCGCCGGCCTTGTTCGCTTTCTTGGCGGCACCCAAACTAGCACTTCACCAATTAGATGACCCCTTTTGTACCCCTCCCCCAGCCCATCTGGATAGAGACTTTAAGTTAAGGAACAAAGCTTTCAGATGGTTTTCCCAATACCTTGTCTGTCGCCAGGTTACTGTATCCCTCGCTAGAACTATTTTGGCCATTGCGGACCAAAATGTTAGAAAAGCCACAGAACTGTCACATAGGATTTTATTACAGAATTCCATACAATCCCTGGGTGACATTCGAATAGCAATCATGGAAGCGGTTAGGGCCTGCCAGGATCTAAGGGTGAATTTGGTAAAGAAGTTGCCGGAAGATATTGGTCGCCCGGTAACTCTTTCCCCAGTCTTAACGGCCTCCCTCCTCAATTCAGAGACGTGGAGTGTAGTTTTAAATATGGTAGATGGGTGGAAGCAGATTACCTCCCAGGCTAAGGGAGAACCGTTTAAGAAACCTTACAGTAAGCCCAAAAGCGGCGGCAAGTCACAACCCCCTCATGCTAAACAGTCCTTTCGGGATCCCAGGCCTCCTCCACAGCAAGGAGGTAATCAGCACAAGCCCAAACAAGGTAAATACTCAGGTTATAGAGGTAAGTCACACCCCAAACCAGGTTAGGGACAGACGTCAGCCAAGACTAGCCAGCCGTCTGATACCAACCCACGACCCCCTCCAAAAAACTAGCCAACCAGACTCTCTGTCTCCCAGTGCCGTGCTTAGGCGTGTCGGATTCCAGAGTTGCTCTACCGGACAGACCCAGTTTGCACACCGGGTCGTTCCAGGTATGCCGCAGAGCCTGGCCCAAGCGAACTTGGGCCAGAACTATAGTAAGCAAAGGAATCACCTGGCGGTGGATCCGGCGACCTCGACTGCATCAGGCGCTAGAACACAACAATGTTTCACAGGAGGTGGAGGCCCTGGTCCAGGAAATGATCTCAAAGAAGGTCATTGTCCCGGTAGAGCCAACTTGCCCAGTATTCACCTCCAGACTTTTCTAGTGCCAAAGAGAGACAGTGTGCAGATGCGACCAGTAGTGGATCTCTCGCGTCTGAACACTTACATTATAAATTCACCCTTCATGATGCTTACCGTACACCAAATCAGGCTCACACTTTCGCCGCAGGGTTGGATGTGCTCATTAGACCTCAAAGACGCTTATTGGCATGTCCCTATCAACAAACGGTTCCAAAAGTTCCTCGCCTTGAGGATCAGGCAAGAGACCTATGTCTTTCAGAAACTGCCTTTCGGTTTGAACCTGACACCGATAATTTTCACAAAATTAGTCCGGCAAGCCCTTCTGCCATTGTTAGCCCAGGGCATAATGGTGTTTTGGTATCTAGACGACTGGCTAGTGGTGGCGGAGTCAGAAGAGTTATGTCACAATCATGTCAACCAAGTAATCAATCATGTACAAACCCTAGGGTTCAAGGTAAACTTGGCAAAGTCTCTCCTTGTGCCCACATGGAAACTTCAGTGGATAGGGCTGGTCTGGGATACCGCCAATCTAACTCTTACTCAGAGTGTGGACAATCGCAACAGATTTCGCAGGAAACTGTTTCGTTTTCTCCACAGTTTGAATACGACAAGGAAGATGTGGGAGTCCCTGATCGGCTCACTCAACTGGATCCAATTAACTGTGAAGTTGGGCCTGTTGAAAGTAAAGAGATTAATTTTGGAAGGCAACAAAGTGTTTCCCCTCTCGCCGGAGAGGAAATTATGGCCAATTCCTCCATTAATTCACGACTTACTGTCGGTCTGGGCGAAGACCGAAACACTACTCTGTAACAACATGGGTTTCTCCTCCTCCTTCGGCATGGGTAGACACAGATGCTTCAGGAACACTAGGTTGGGGGTATCAGTCCCATCTAGGCCATCAAGGGCAAGGCACTTGGTCCCAGAACGAATTATTTCATATCAACAAGCAAGAGCTTCTAGTTCCTCTATTTTTTCTCCAAGCTCACGGCTTGTCATTGCAAGGGCAGTCAATCTCGTTTTGGATGGACAACTTAATGGCAGTCCATTGCATTCAGAAACAAGGTTCATTGAGGTCTCGAGCGTTGCTAGTAGTGTCAGAACAGATTTTTGCTCTAGCCGAATCGCTGAGCATTCATCTGCATGCATCATATCTCCCAGGTGTGTCGAACGTCTGGGCACATGCTCTGTCCCGGAGACAGAGCACTCTAGTAGAATGGGCTCTCAAAAAAAAAACGTCTTCGACAAGATGATTGCCAAGCCTTACCGCCCACAAGTGGACCTATTCGCATCCAAGGATAATCACAAGCTCCCTCTCTTCCTTACCCGCCAGGGGCTAACTCCGGCGGGGGGACCAGATGCGTTACTGGAGGACTGGAACAGATGGAATTCAATTTATCTATTTCCTCCACCAGATTCTGCTCTAATGTGCAGGGTAGTTCACAACCTACAAGGTTACAGGGGCTTAGTCTCGATGATCGCACCATTATGGCCTGCTCAGGTGTGGTACCACCAGTTGCGAGAATGGTGCAGGAACCCGGTGTCGCTCCCGGTCTCCGCATTCCACTTAGAGAAAATTGGCAACCTTCAGACCTCGCTCAATTTTGCCTTCTGGACATTTTCAATGCAAAATGGCTAGCTCAGTATGGGGAAAGTGTCACTAGTAAATTGATGAATCAATATACTATATCTACCAGGAGACAATATCAATCGCATTGGAAAACGTTTACAACCTGGATTGTAGAGTCAGGGCAAACCGATGCCTCAGGGGCCCTGATATTCAAATACCTAGATTATTTATTTGAGCAGAAGCATTTTTCTGTTGTTACTTAAAAAAATAACTTATCTGCCATCAGAACTCCTTTCTTTGATCTCACTGGTCTCTCGATACCGCAGGCGAAGGAGAAAGGGTTTATGAGGGCGTGTTTCAAGCTGCGCCCACCACCACGTCAGCTCATGCCCACCTGGTCGCTAGATAAGGCCTTATCTTTGCTTCAATCGCGCAAATATAATAATGTGCCGGATATTGATTCACTTTTAAAGAAGGCTGTGTTCCTGATGGCTTTAGCTACAGGAAATAGGGTCTCTGAGCTGGCGGCAATGAGCAGCGAACCTAATTGCCTTGGGTTTGGGAGACTGCACGACAATGTCCAAATCGCGCCGTCTCCTACATTTATTGCAAAGAATGAGCACTCTGATCATGTTTTCTCAGAATTTTCCGTTCCGGCGTTAAAACGCGGACACACACATCATATTTTATGCCCAGTGGAGGCCTTAGCTAAGTTTATGAGGGCAGCTCACCCTCGACAACCAGGTTTTCTGTGGGTGAACCAGGCAGGTAATCGTGTTACTAGAAGAAAATTAGCTTCTCTGCTAGTAGATGTTATTAAAGAAAGAAATCCCGGTGTGGTGGGCAGGGCCCACGACATCAGGAAGTGGGCCGTCTCTCTTAGATTTGTACACAATTTCTCTATAGAAGACATTACCAACACTCAATTGTGGGTATCCAACCATACTTTTCTAACACGATACCTGTCGGTCGCTCTGGACAAGCCGAATCGTACCTGTGTAGCTTTACGACAGAAGGTCTAGTAGGCTCTGTGCTATTGATTGTTTAAGGTTAAGGCGAGAAAAAGTGTGTGTGTGTGTGCTGAATAGTCCAAAGCCCCACTAGGACCCCTTCCGCCGGAGATGTGATAAATCACGAGCTGTGATGGAACTGGGTTTACTGTTCAAAACTTGTATTTTACTTTTAAGAAATCTATCATAGTTGCAACTATATAGGATTACCAGAATGTACAAACATATATAAACTGTACAAATATTGTTAAGATTAGAACAACATTCCAAAGAGTTTATAGTTCTAGTTAGGGACACAAAGGTGTTCCCAGAGTATCATGTATAGATCTTAAAGTACAAGATCTGGTCATGAGCAAGCAGACTTTCTTTGATGTCACGCACTGCTTGCAATCTCTCATATGTCTATATTATTATTTACAATAAAAACACTTAAAAAATGTATACGGCTTATTTTTTGTCCTGAGGTTAGGGTATTGTCACGAATGTCCCCTTCCAGTCTTGGTACTCAGGCAATATCGTCAATGATGAAGGGGCCACTATTAAATTATAGGTTTGATTCCCGGAGAGAAGTAATGATAACCTAATATTTAGTAGGGCCCCGTAATCATTGACGATGCATGGCCCTCCCATCCATCACCTTCCCATTCGTTGATTTCTATAGTTGTATCTTGGTATATCATTGAAGGAAGTTATGGCCGCTAGGGGGCCTGCGTATAGAAGCCACACACAGGAAATCCACACATGGAAAGCCATAATATAACAGATATTAAGTTAAAACTTTCTTTTTTAATTTCTACGAAGTTTTTTTCTGTAGGGTACCCATTCATAAGACGATTCCATACAAAAATTAAGCGTGCACTTATGAAGTACTCCCTGACCCTTCCGCGCGGGAGATTCAAAACTGCTGCCACGGGTGTTGAAGGGAGACTATTATATTAATAGGCAATATTGTCAATGATTACAGGGCCCTACTAAATATTAGGTTTTCATTACTTCCCTCCGGGAATCAAACCTATAATTTAGACGATTTTGTGTAGTTTAACCCCTTCAGACTCATATGACGCAGAGATTGCCAGATTTGCAATAAGAAATAGAGTTCTCTCACTCTTATAAGTACCTCTCCAAAATTAGTTTTCTGCCCACAGCTAACTCAAAGACAACTGCAGAGGTTGAAGTAACTAAACTAAAGGTTTCTAAATACTCCTGATGGTAACAAAGGCTTTAAAGTATCCCCAATAGGCTCAAAATCGCGTCATATGTCGGAGAGGGTTAACAAGGCTCTGTGGTAGTAAAAACGATTAAGGGAGATAGTTAGAAGCCTGTTAGTTGCTGAGGCCCTTAATAAACTGAATGAGATCGTCTATTTGTAGCAAAAATAATATTAAAGAGACGTCGCCGGTACAGAAGGGGTTAAGTGATCTGAAGAAGCTATATCTACTGTGTAATGTCTTTTATAACACAAGATTTTCTCTAAGCACTGAAACATTAATGAAGTTTGTATTAACTATATAATATGAAGTATTTGGCTTTTAGTAAACACATACTAATATAATTTAACCCTTTGAGTACCAGCGACGTGTGGTATATTTTATTCTAGCTATATTTAGACGATATTATGCAGCTTAGGATGGATCTGTGGGAGTGAAAAGGATTGGTTAAGATATACTGAAGCCTTATTATTGCTAGAGGTCTTTCCTAAGCTGAATAACATCGTCTAATAGTTGCCACAATATGATGAAAAGGACGTCCCTGGTACTGTACGGGTTAAGAAGTCCCAATAGTTGTACTGGCATAATAGAATCAAACAGAACACTTCCCTTAGGAGTTTCGAACCTAGGCACAAGGCAATATCGTCCACAATCACTATAACAACGTTGGCGGTACACTCGGATACCATAGTCTCTAGCCCACTCATTAGCATTCGTAGACCCCCTTTGTATATCTGTATGCAATTATAACTATATGGATTGATTTTTGGATAGAACTTGCTTTTCAATAAATTGTATTTATAGTTTTGTAGTTGATTTATAGAAAAATATATGCATAAATTGGTTTCCAGAGATGTACTTCCATAATTAAAAATAGATCAAGTTCACGAATGTGTATGAGTATGCTAGAAACTATGGTATCCGAGCGTACTTACAGTAAATCCATAGAGAACCATTACACAAAATTCTAGGACTAGGTACAAGACATTTTAATTTCAGAAAAATGCTGTTGGGATACGGATATGTGTGCAGTGATACGCTGAACTAGAAATAATCTGGTCCTTTAGTGTTATAATTGACCAACGTTATTGAATGATCTGGTGTTGCAGAGCAGCAAATCGAGTTGCACTGAAATCATTCAGGGAAAAGGAACTCAGGAACAATATGGCTTTAGCTTTTGGTATATGGTCTGACCTAATGTCTTATACTATTCGGCCTGGTCTCTTTAGTGTAGCCGAGAGAACAAGTGTGTCTCTTCACTAGAAATTTATGTTTTTATATCCTTTGGTCTCCATCTACTTCTGTGATGAACCAACGAAGATATGTTAACGTGTGCTAATTTCCACCAATGTGGATTCCATGGGAGGATATTAGCCTATGGCGTATCATGACATATTTATGTCATGCCTATTCAAAACTAGTGTTCACTGGTTTATCATAGCTAACCAGTATCCATGCAAAATCTAAGTAACTCATTTTAACCTATGCGACATGTAGTCAGTGTACAGTATGACCAGAAAGAGGTGAGCAAGTGAGTATTGCTAAATTGACACATAGTTGTGTTGGCTAGGAACTGGTGTGTTCCATATTTCACAGGATACGAATCAGCTTAACTACACTAGTTGCATTGAAATGGATGTGCAGTCTTGATCTGAAGTTAACAGGAAGTTGTAGGGACACAACAAATTGTTATGTGAACTTGTTGTAAAGTGTTAAGCAAATACCTATATACTGTATATTATGATTAGTATAGGTCTACGATTATTCTAAAATAGTAGGTTAAACAGAGACATACGAGTGTCTTAACTGTTCATTCATTATCGAGAAAGCAGCCGCCAATGGGGTAAACTTTCCACCAGGTTAAACAGAAAATGAGTATAGAGTATCGCCAAAGCTTGGGTACAGTCACTTTCACCGGCCATGTCCCACATTTACTACTTTTATCTTCCTCTGTCGACAGAAGATAAATAATACTCATTAGAATTGGCATTAAGTTGTGTGTTCCAGGGTACTTTTAGAGTATGCATTGGAAAAATAGTCAACGGTAAGGTTATGAAAATTGGACAAGATATATTTGAGCGCGCCTGTACGTTGAATAAGTGAAGAATAAATTAACAGGTGGTGAATAAAACAGAGGTACACAAAAGGGGCATGTAAAAACAGTACTATATGTCTCACGACTTGATCACTTCGATAACCACTACGATAATACATGACAAACCTAATATATTTAACTAAATACCTAATAAACGTAACTAAATCATAACCTACCATAGCCTATTCTAACATACATTGCGTCAGATGCGGAAATTTAAGTTATTTTATAGCTCTTTAACTTTATACATTTAATAATGAGCGAACAGATCAGACTATAGGTTTTCTAAAGAGGGTGTGTGTGCTTATTTGCTGTTGGGAGTGAAATTAACCAATTATATATTCATAGCTGACTTCCTTTCCTTGCCTGGTATTTCAACTTTCCTCATTTATATTGAATCTCAGACCGTATATTTAATTCATAATATATTGATATCTTCCCCATACTAGCTATTGCATATTTTTTATATAATTAACCCTTTGAGGATATGACGCCTTAGAACAGTTTATTGTGGCCATCATTAGACGGTTTTATACAGTTTAGGAAGGATCTGTGGGAATCAAAAGGATAAAGATTATCTCAATTAACCCTCTGACTTATATATACCCTTCGTAATCTGAATACAATCGTATAATAATAGCCAGAAAACAGAAAGGAAATGCGTCATCGATCCTCGTTTAGTTAAGCTAAATGTATATAGTAGATTATAGAAGCATGAGAAAACATATTAATTCACACCAAACTTCATTGACTGTAGGAGTTGCTTTATCATAGCAAAAGAAAAACACTGAACAATGTCTTTTTGGGTCAAAAATGCATCATCAAAATAATAAATTTTAATGCAATAGCCTTATAACTTCAGTGTTGATAAGTCGTCCTATCTCTAAAGTTTAGTATTTAACCCGGGTACCCTTCATTGTGTCGTAAATTTGGCTAGAATATGCAAAGTGATTTCAGTTGGATATATTTTACTAAATCAAATTCATTCATAAATAGTATTACTACAAGCTAATAATAATAATTCACAGTCATAATATTCGAAGTCTACCAAGCTGGCAAACTTGTGAATCTATTTTATGTTTACCAGGCATAATGCTTCTAATTGTAAATTGATTCTTCAAAATTGACGAGATAATTAACAAGCGATTATCACAATTCATTAAGCTAGATTAGATTTCTCCCAGTATATTAGCATAGCATCATAAATTAAACAATAAATTAAATAGCCCTGTAACTAAGAGCTTACACTTGAACCTTACCACAGTGAAATGCATACTTTGATGAAAATAAAGTTATAATAGATATAAATTGTAATCTTAATCCTACTTTGTCCGAAGAGGTCTTTTGGGGCTTCCTTGTTATGCTCCACTATTTTGGATTTTATGAGACGTTTCACCCCATTAGTTTGGCTATAATACGACGTTTCACTCCACTAGTTTGGCGATACTAAGACGTTTTATCACATTCATGTTTTTTTTTCTTTCTGGGCGAGCCTATAACTTTGAAGAAATCGGCATTCGGCCTGGACATTTTTCTATCGAAAAAAATAAAAATACATTGAAGGGGGTCTGGGTGAGCAATTTTTTGTTTGAAGGAAATCTAGGAATCTTTTCCCCTAACACAGAGGAGATTAAGAGGTGACTTAATTCAAGTTTTCAAGATCATCAAAGGCACCGACAATTTGAACTGCAGTAAGTATGGTCGCGCTAATAATTCATGTCCCAACTGTCATTACGTTTAGCTTGCTCTGCGCTGTATTAATGTCTGTCAGATGTTGAATAGGGTGGGTAAGTGTAGGAACATGTTTGTATATTTCACTCGATATGAAGAAATGAAGCTTAGATATTGCTGATACCAATTATTGATCAGAATATACTTGGTGCCGAGACATCACTTATTAGCGCGACTGTACTTTACAATTGACCAGTCAAATTACACAAAGGGAAATGGTTACATAATCATTGCTAAATCATTTAACTTGCATGAATCTAAGAACTTCTTCTTTAATCGAATTGTCAATCTGTGGAATGGGCTTCCTCGATATGTTGTAGACTGCAACACTTGATTAATTTAAGGGGGGGATGGGCCGGTTGTCTGGACCACTTTCTCTTTCATGTTTAGCCCCATTAGTTTTCAGATGTTAAGATGTTTGCCCTATTAGTTAGTCGAATTAAGACCTTTCGCCCCATTTTGTCGTCAATATTAAGACCTTTCGTGCTATTTAGGAGTCGATTTTTTCCCTGGCAAACGATAGTGAGCCTGTAATGTTGGAAGAACCGGCCTTCGGCCGGGAAATGTTTCTACCGAAAAATGTACAAATTATTCTTGAAGGGGAATCTAATGGATGTTTTTTTTAATTTGATGAATGTCTAGGGAGGAAACTAGAAACATAATGAATACATGCAAAAATCGCCCAAAAAGTGAACCATCTCCCCTAAATATCCACCTAGACGAGCACCTTGCCTGAAACCCACGGATGACTGTATTTGTAAATTAATATATTATTTCCTTAATACTATATTGTTAATATATTAACCTAATTGAAATCATACTTTATCATAATATTATCCTCTCTGAGAAACTGTTGGGCGCTTATACCCCTTCTGTACCAGCGACGTCTTATTTATTTGATTTCAGCTACATTTATACAATGTTATGAAGTTTTAGAAGGATATGTGGTAGGTAAAAGGATTGATTGAGATAGTTTGTAGCTTTGTGATGGGTAGACGTCCTTCCTAAGCTGAATAAAATAGTATAATTATTGCCAGTATATAATAAAATGGATGTCACCGGTACAGAAGGGGTTAAAACAGCAGTAACTTAGCGAGCAAATAACCTGGAGGGGTTGTTTGTTATTGTTTGATTCCCTTTGTACTCCTGTGTACTCCTTTGTTATGAATATAGCTATCTCCCTTCCAATTTACCCAGATTAAGGGGGTAGTGCTTGGTTGTTGGTCTAACTATTTATCTATTTATTTATTTTTTGGTTTCCTCGCTAGACCTCCATCAAGCTTAGAAAAACACCCCCTAGACCCCCTTTCAAGATAAATTTGTACATTTTTCGGTAGAAAAATGTCCCGGCCGAAGGCCAGTTCCTTCTAAAATTAGAGGCTCACTTGCGCTCGCCAGAAAAAAATCGACACTTAAAGGGCACGATAGGTTATAATATTGACAACAAAATGAGGCGAAAGGTCTCAAAATCGCCAAACTAACGGAACGAACGTCTTAAAACCTCACACTAATATGCTAAACATGAGGGAGAAGGGAGTCCAGAAAAAGCGATCGAGTAGTACCCCCTTAATTAATACAGTATAGACTACCAGAGTCATAGTACGTACCCCGGCATTGTGTTGTGGCTAGTTCCAGCAACGCCAGGAATATACACAGATCTTGAATCCTGTTGTTGAGCTTGAGTGATCTATTAATAGGCGCGTTCTCAAATGTGGACATTGTGTTTGATTTATGACTTGCAATGAGGCATAAAGGCGTGTTAAGGCCATTAAAACCTTATACGTGCTCAATACGGTCATCCAAGATCAATAGGAAGAAAATATAAGGATTGTATATTGCACTGTTGGGTCCCGGGCAAAATTATTGGACGGTGAATGTCGGCCCATATCTAGCCATTGATCCAAGGAATCGAATAGAGAACAGCGAAGTGGTCACGACAACTAACAATAGGAGACGCCAGAGAGAGTGAGAGAGAGAGAGAGAGAGAGAGAGAGAGAGAGAGAGAGAGAGAGAGAGAGAGAGAGAAAGAGAGAGGAGATCAAAATGTTAGGGCTTAGTGAGTGATAGAGGGACTAGTTTGGTTGATTAAGAGAGAGAGATAATAGATAGGAGAACACATTTTAAAATTACGGTAGAAATGAAATAGTCATGAGATAATTGTTATTATTTTGATTTGTTTTTAATTTTTATTTTAACTCATTTAACCCCTCATTTTCCCTAATAATCATAGCCCGCCCCACTATCGGTCGGCGTGTCTTAAGATCGTTGGATAATGGGGAAAACGGTTTTGCCGAGGTTTGTAATTAAATCCAAACACTATAATATTGAAGAAAAATAACCGATTCCAAAAATAAAAACCCTAGGAAAATTAGTGGCATTAACCCTGCTCTATCGGCAACGTCTTTTACATTTTATTCTGGCTACTTTTAGACGATTTTATTCAATGTAAAAAGGTCTCCAGCAAATAACAGGCTTGGAACTATCTCACCTAACCCTGTATACTGCCACAGATTATTTTTAAACTGAACAAAATCGTCTAAATATAGCTGGAATGAACTTATACAAACGACACCGGTACAGAATGGGTTAAAATCAAAATTTCCAGACCCCCTACCTATGACTTTTATCTCCAACATAATTCATGAAATCACTATGTCCTGTTAGTGTTGTAAAGCTCGATACATATGTGAAACAGTGCGAAATCTCACTCTTAGGTTCGCAGACCATAAAGCCTTAAAAGCCGGAGTCACACGAGCCGTTTTTCGAGCAATTTGTAAAGGCAATTGTGGTCAGAAAGCTTAAACAATTACACTTTATCAAAATTCAGTCAGCTAACATAATCTACCTTCAGTCTAGTTACCGATATCAGTGTAAAAATTCCCGAAATAATACGAGAAAAAACTTGCTCATGGAAAATTGACGGAAAAAGCGTTCGTGTGACACCGGCTTTAGGGCGTGTCTGCTCGCACTGGCCGACCTATTACCTCTCCCTCTCATTCTGATATCCGTTCACATTCAGTTGAATTATATCACACCTCTATCAAATAGGTAACACCCGGTTCTTAACATTAATCATCAATTACAAAACCCAATGTACTTGAATAAACTAATGAAAGCACATGGTCCTCCCGGGATTCGTACTAGGGACGCCACACCCAGAACATAAGCATCTAAGCCATTTCACCACAATAATATTAAAATCTTGACGATCGCAAAGTCCCCTTCAGACACTAAAGTGCTGGCATACCTTTGTATAAAACACTTCTCTCCTGAATTGAACAATCAAATCGCCTCTTTTCAATTAAATATTATTAAGGGAGCCCACCTCGCTTTTTTTTTTCTCATTCTCACCCTCTCTCTTTGGCTTGTATCCATTCAGCCCCATTCAGCCTACTGTTTTAAGACGTTTACCCCCATCCAAATGTCAATATTTTCCTGGCAAGCGGTAGCGAGCCAGCATATATATATATTTTTTTGTTGACAGCAAGCTAAATTTTTAATTTTTCGATAGAAAAATGTCTCCGGTGAAGCCGGATTTCTCCATACAATACTGGCTCGCTTTCGCTCGCCAGGAAGAAATTGACACCTGGATGGGGATAAAACAGTTGGCTGAATATGACCGAATGGATACAAGCCAGGGAAAGAGAGAAAAGGAGAGAAAGAGAAAAAAAACGGTGACCCCCCATAAATGAACCCCTTACCGAAACACCTGATTTATTTTCGAGGACGCAACTATACGTTTCTCACACCACACTTGTTAGTAAGTCCTACACAACACCTTGAGAGACTCACAACTAGGCTTGTACACATCATTTACTATATGAGTTAACGTTTCACTCACTGATAGCGCTTGGATTAGCTTTTTTTAAGCACATCTTTATATATGTTTAATTAGAGAATGTAAACGAATTACCTGTGATGTATTGATGTTATGCTGCTTCTTAAAGCCGGATGATGCCAATTGTTTTGGTGAAACGTTGCAATAGACAAGAAGTTAAACTGCTACGGCTGCTTTTTGCTGCCCTGAGTGCCCCATATATATATATATATATGTGTGTGTGTGCGTGCATTACAATTAGACCTCCACAACACAGTAGCACCTAAAGCACCCATCACACTATGCCGATTTAAGTGCCGATGCTCCAGGACTTAAGGGTCGTAACGAGGTCTTTGCCTACATCGCTGCGCGTCGTGGGTGGGCGCCAACTCAAGAGAGACGTCGGGAGAGGTCGTCAGGGGCTTCAGGAAAAGTTTGACATGCACAACTCTCATAAGCTGAGTCGGCGGCTAGTGAGTTCAAGGAAATGGACAGGACGGGGATGGTAGGCGGACGGCATCGGGCGGCGTCCAGTCGGTGCCAGACAGTACAAGGGTGCCGAACTGTCTGCGACAGACGCCGCTATAAAGTAGGTCGCCATCAGGTGGCGACCCGGTAACAACCTGCGGGGACCTTCGGCGACCTGCGGCGAGCCTACGCCGTCTCAAGGGCTCGGCAATATTTTTTGAGGCAACTCAAGTGGAATGGGACGCCGTCAGACGGCGTCCAGCAAAATGTAGTCTGCGACCATGAGCAAAGGCGAATGTCAAAAGTTTCCTGAGTCGCCGCCCAGGCGGCATCATAAGGGGAGGGCCTCCCGTGAGTCCGCGACCTGGCAACGTTGCACGTGGCGGACCGGTTTGCGTCGGTTGGGGTCAAGCGTGACGGAGTAGGTGTCCAGTGTGACAGGGTGGCTGTCCATCGCCGCAGTAGTACCTATAGGCGCCGCTCGTCGGAAGCATTGTCGCCGACCACTTAGTTTGCTACGGCGCATGTCGCCGCCCCGGCGGTGACATTTTTCTCCCTTACGTCTTGCATGGTCGCCGCTCGACCCTGTCCAGTCGCCGTCAGGCAGCGTGCCCGTCCATACTGCCCGCCGTGGGTGTCCCGTCCCGCGATCACCCACGTTACTCAACAGTGGTCTCCCCCTTCTATCGCAACTCCTTAAGTCGTGGAGTGTCGGCACTTAATTCGGAATAGTGTGACGGGTGCTTAAGGCCTGAGAGAGAGAGAGAGAAGAAGAGAGAGAGAGAGAGAAGCAGGAGACCACTACAGCCGTGATTCGTGTAAACCAAGTTATTTGTATAGAGAATTTGATAATGCAATTACATATATTTATCAGTGGCCCCTCCATCATTGACGAACATGCCTATTACATAAGGCATCCTCTTCAAACACTAATCCGCCGTAGTTTGAATCTACCGCGCAGAGCATTTAAAATCTGAGGAGCCTTCATCGTGAGCGCACGCGACCTCACTCATGGTTTCAGTCATTATGAATTTGGTTCTCACTACGAAAAAACTTCGTATAAAACAAAAAGAAAAAGAAAATAAGAATAACTATCCAATAAGCTTTCCATCATATCGTGGATGTACTTGTGTGGATCTTTGACCAGACGCTGATTCAGGCGTCATACTTCCTTCTCTGCTCTGCGGTCAACCGGCCCGGACGTGTCTCTCCACGTTCTGCTGGTTCCGCATTTGCTGCGTCCCTAGTGAGTTTTTTCTCATTTGTTTACTCCGGGATGTATCGAGTAAGGTTAGGATATGCGTAGCAGGAGTGTCCTGGGCTGGTTGCCCGCAGTGCAGTGTATTTTGGGTCGTGTGTTTGGGGCATCTATTTCGGATGTACCCTCGTGGTCCTGTTGTGGACAGGTGAACTTTTTCACAGTTATCTAGCTTTGTGATGCAGGCGGCTTTCATTACGCGTTTTTGCTTCCTTTTATCTTTCTGATGAGGTAGCGTATTTTTGCTGACGTTCCCAGCGTATTTTTCTTCACTTAGTGAAGTTTTTTCTGGGTCCCGAGTCAGTTCTTCTCTTTGCCGGAAGTATTTGCTACAGTGGTGTGTTGGCGGTGGTTCCTGTTGTGATATAATTCAGTGCTTTTTGTTTATATTCCGACATGTTACTGTTATCCTTCTGCCTAAGCCTAGCCAGCCTCTCGTAGCTTTTCCACATATACAAGTGTTATTGATTTATTTTATAAATATGTACTACTGTGTGATGTGTGTCCTGGTTTAGTTGTGTATTGGCTAATTCCACGGACTATTTATGTGTCCTGGGTTAGTTGTGTATTGGCTAATTCCACGGACTATGTTGGGCCCGGCGTTAGTTGTGTTTTGGCTACGCCTCGGTCCTGTGTTGCGTTCAGATGGTATCTGGACAGGGTGGGTTTTTTCTGGCGGGTGTTTCTCGGCTTCACCTTGATAACCCCGGCTGGTTGCCGAGTTTTGGCCACGCATGGTTTAAAACATGCTTGTTTCCCCGGAGAGTGGGTGTCTGTGGCTCCCCAGGACTGCGTCTCTGGGGTGCCTGTTTCAGGCTCCTTATGATTCCCGGCGGGTTGGCTGTACCCATCTAACAGTGTTCATACGGACACGTGTTGTTTGTAGTTTTTTCGGTTTTGCAAAGCCAATATAAAACTATGCTGTTGTTGTATTTCCTCCCCGGCGATCTTTTACAAAGAAGTGGGGATAGGAACAATTGGGGTTAACTTTTAAACTTTAAATCACCCGGCGGGTGCAACCTGGAAGGGTGGGATGACCGAATTTGCAAAATTCAGTTTAGTTGACCAGACAATTGAGGGATGCATTGTGTATCGCCTCCTTCAACATACGGCGCTTTAGGGCACAATTGGGGTTAACGTTTTTTAAACTAATATTCACACCCGGCGGGTGCTCCTTGGAAGGGTGGGAATAACGAATTTACAATTCAGTTAGTTAACCAGACAATTGAGGGATTCGTTTTGTATCGCCGCCTTCAACATACGGCGATCTAAAAAGATACTTCGGGAGAAGTTAGATCTCGTATATTTGTCAGGCTTCCCAGTTTTTTATATACGAGATAATTCGGGGGCCGGCGTCTTTGTTAGGAGGGTTTTTTCCAAAATTGAATCTTGAAACAAACACCACCGGAAAGACTTAATCTGTTATAAACGCCATGCTGGTCTTTATATATTATGTCAGAGGGTATTCATAAATCTTTTGGACAAATTAAGATATTCTGATATCTTTTACTTAGGAAACCCCACCGCGTAGCGAGCTGTAGTCGTTGAGTATTACGTCTCGTTACCCGGCGGGTTATTTAACACTTGTGTGCGAACATGATTTGGGTTAACCTTATGAGCATTAATTCCAGGAAATTTTCTTTTTTTCCAGAGCTGGGTCCCGGCGGGTCTATGCAGAACCTGGAGTAAGTTTCCCACCAGTCTCTGTCATGGCTACCTTTGCACCGGTTTTTGCTTTATGCATTACGCCCTCCTGTTCAGGTATCCCTATTTTTGCGCACACCCTTTGTATAAAATATGTTAAAATGTCTCGTTTTCTCCTTTCCGGCGTTTTTCTCGTTGCTCCGAGAACACCGTTTTTGTTTACCGAGTTTTAGTCAGGATGGCTAAAATAGGTAAGTTACCCCGACGAGTTTGGTCGCTTGAGGGCTCATCTGAAACTGTGTTTTCTGTGGTCGAGCCTGGGATCAGGCTTCCTGTGTTATTCATTGCTTTATGCATTACGCCCTCCTGTAATGTCTCGTTTACTGGGGGTTACCTTTCCGGCGTTTTTCTCGTTGCTCCGAGAACACCGTTTTTGTTTACCGAGTTTTAGTCAGGATGGCTAAAATAGGTAAGTTACCCCGACGAGTTTGGTCGCTTGAGGGCTCATCAGAAACTGCGTTTTCTATGGTCGAGCCTGGGATCAGGCTTCCTGGGTTATTCCCGTCGAGGGGGGCTCCACACAGTTATCTAGGTGATCATGCTGACACCTGTTGGACATGGTTTTCTCTGCTTTTCAAAGCCATTGAAACAATGCTGTCTGTTTGTTTGGTCTTTCCCTCCCGGCGACCTTTTTACAAAGAGGTCTGGGGCAGGTATAATTGGTTTGACATTGCATATAAAACCCGGCGGTTGTACCTTCGGGTGGTTATATTAACGGATTTGCGATTCGCGATAATTTGCCAAAACAATTGATTGATACAATAGGGTATCACGGCCTTCAAGACGGCGATCTATGAGGGCTTCTGGGAGAAGCCGGATTAGAGATTAAGATAGGCTTAGACTTTTTATGGGATAAAAAGATGCTTGAATCTTACTAGCCAATATAAAACTATGCTGTTGTTGTATTTCCTCCCTGGCGATCTTTTACAAAGAAGTGGGGATAGGAACAATTGGGGTTAACTTTTAAACTTTAAATCGCCCGGCGGGTGTAACCTGGAAGGGTGGGATGACCGAATTTGCAAAATTCAGTTTAGTTGACCAGACAATTGAGGGATCCATTGTGTATCGCCTCCTTCAACATACGGCGCTTTAGGGCACAATTGGGGTTAACGTTTTTTAAACTAATATTCACACCCGGCGGGTGCTCCTTGGAAGGGTGGCAATAACGAATTTACAATTCAGTTAGTTAACCAGACAATTGAGGGATACGTTTTGTATCGCCGCCTTCAACATACGGCGATCTAAAAAGATACTTCGGGAGAAGTTAGATCTCGTATATTTGTCAGGCTTCCCAGTTTTTCATCTACGAGATAATTCGGGGGCCGGGGTCTTTTTTAGGGTTTTTAGTTTTTTTTTCTTCTCCAAAATTGAATCTTGAAACAAACACCACCGGAAAGACTTAATCTGTTATAAACGCCATGCTGGTCTTTATATATTATGTCAGAGGGTATTCATAATCTTTTGGACAAATTCAGATATTCTGATATCTTTTACTTAGGAAACCCCACCGCGTAGCGAGCTGTAGTCGTTGAGTATTACGTCGTCTCGTTACCCGGCGGGTTATTTAACACTTGTGTGCGAACATGATTGGGTTAACCTTATGAGCATTCTATCTATCTATCTATTGCCTGACGCCGCGATCCCCGAAGCGGTGGCCACGAACGAACCGCCCCCATGCACCTCTGTCCCCAGTCAGTCGACGCCCCTCCCCCCAACCAGCACCGCCTTCGTTCATGTAGTTCCTCACTCCATCCTTCCACCTCATATTCGGTCTACCTCTCCCCCTCTGTCCCTCCACCTCGCTCTCGTACACCCTCTTAGGCAGTCTCTCGCTTTCCATACGTTCCATATGGCCGAACCATCTCAAGTTGTTCCTTTTCACACTTTCCAGCACATCTAGCTCCACACCACACCTCCTTCTTACTTCCTCATTAGTCTGTCTATCCCTCCATGTAACTCCGCACGCACTCCTTAAGTAATTCATTTCCACTGCTCTCACTCTTGGTCTGAGTCTCTCAACCAACGTCCATGCTTCGCTTCCGTAAGTCAGTGTCGGGATTATCACACTGTCATGCAAGGACTTCTTCACTTCTATACTGACCACCCTATTTCTTGTTACTGCTTTTAGCGTTCCTACAACCCTCTTCCCCTGTTGTACCCTCTCCCGCACCTCTTCATCCATAGTCCCATCTTTACTCAACACACTGCCCAGATACTTAAAAGAGTTGATGATCTCCATAGCCATATGAGCATTAATTCCTGGAAATTTTCTTTTTTTCCAGAGCTGGGTCCCGGCGGGTCTATGCAGAACCTGGAGTAAGTTTCCCACCAGTCTCTGTCATGGCTACCTTTGCCCCAGTTTTTGCTTTATGCATTACGCCCTCCTGTTCAGGTATCCCTATTTTTGCGCACACCCTTTGTATAAAATGTGTTAAAATGTCTCGTTTGGTGTGGGTTACCTTTCCGGCGTTTTTATCGTTGATCCGAGAACACCGTTTTTGTTTACCGAGTTTTAGTCAGGATGGCTAAAATAGGTAAGTTACCCCGACGAGTTTGGTCGCTTGAGGGCTCATGAGAAACTGCGTTTTCTATGATCGAGCCTGGGATCAGGCTACCTGGGTTATTCCCGTCGAGGGGGGTTCCACACAGTTATCTAGGTGATCATGCAGACACCTGTTGGACATGGTTTTCTCTGCTTTTCAAAGCCATTGAAACAATGCTGTCTGTTTGTTTGGTCTTTCCCTCCCGGCGACCTTTTTACAAAGAGGTCTGGGGCAGGTATAATTGGTTTGACATTGCATATAAAACCCGGCGGTTGTACCTTCGGATGGTTATATAAACGGATTTGCGATTCGCGATAATTTGCCAAACAATGGATTGATACAATAGGGTATCACGGCCTTCAAGACGGCGATCTATGAGGGCTTCTGGGAGAAGCCGGATTAGAGTTTAAGATAGGCTTAGACTTTTTATGGGATAACAAGATGCTTGAATCTTACTAGTGTTTCAAGTGTAAAGGGATACTTGAAAGACTTCATCTTTAATAAAGATATGCTTCATCTTTATGAGGATTCAGAAGTTATGCTTAATTCTTTTAGACAGGTAAAAGATATGCTGAAATCTTTAATAAGCCATTGAAACAATGCTGTTTGTTTGTTTAGTCTTTCCCTCCCGGCGACCTTTTTACAAAGAGATCTGGGGCAGGTACAATTGGTTTGACATTGCTTATAAAACCCGGCGGATGTACCTTCGGGTGGTTATATTAACTGATTTGCAATTCGCGATAATTTGCCAAACAATTGATTGATACAATAGGGTATCACAGCCTTCAAGACGGCGATCTATGAGGGCTTCTGGGAGAAGCCGGATTAGAGATTAAGATAGGCTTAGACTTTTTATGGGATAAAAAGATGCCGGAATCTTACTAGTGTTTCAAGTGTATAGGGATACTTGAAAGACTTCAAAAGTAGTGGTGCAGTGCTACGGTTCGTTGACCGGCGGTTTTGTGGCACATATTTTGTACCATTTTTTGGGTGTAACCCTATGAGCATTAATCCCCGGAAATTTCTCTTTCCAGGGCGGAGTACCGGTGTTGCACCAGGTGACCAGGTAGTTCCCGGGGGCGGGGTAGTTTTCCCCCAGTCTCTGTCGTGTCGGCACTTGAATCTCTCATTGCTGTATGTTCAACGCCGTTAAGCTCAGGTATCCCTATCTTATTTTTGTTTGTTAATGAAATAATTTAATAGCTGAATTATAATAAACATATATATTTTATATTATTATATTATGATAATATTGTGTTTATTTATAGTAATTTATTTTAATACAATTAAATATATATTAAATTAATTAGTATACTTTATGATTTTGCTCACCAGCTCTGCTTTCAATGTGTTAATGAGCTATGGGAGCTTTTAATTATCATAAACCTTTACGGGACTCGGACGGGGGCTCCCATTCAGAGAGTATACCGAGCTCGCAAGCGAGGGACAGCCACAGCCAAGGTGTATGGCGATACTCACAGTCCTGGCAGGACAGCACACATCCCTTTGTGATTCAACTAGTGCTGACGTCCACCGGGATGCCGATGTACCATCTTCTATCCCAGTTTTAACATGGCAACATGTGGAGGTCCCGGCTTCGGCGGGATCTTCCCATGATAGGCCAGACTTAACGGATGAAGAACAACGATCTCTGGTCTCAGAGATGGAGGTTGAAGAGTCCAGTCACCTTCTAGGCGACTCTCAGGGTCCTGTCGAATCTCCACGGAGTTCGTCATCGGCTAGGTATGTACTGGCGGAAGAGATTGATGGACTACTATTGAATGCAGTTAATAGGTTCTTTGGCCCTACGCCGGAGACTCCTTTTGATACGGGAGATCCCGCGATGTCGACGATTGTGCGACCTCTGGCTACATCCATTACTTTAGCTAAAATACCTAACCATCCTCTTGTGTCAGATCCAATTTCCAATGTGCCAGGCACAGCAGCTCTCACTACTTCCACTGTGCGAGTCTTATCAGACATATCTCCCCCTCCTTTAGACAAGGCACCAGTTAAAAAACAGGAACTATGCCTCTTTTATACGGGCCGGATGAGTCAGGGGTAGCAATGTTACGGAAATGTTTTGGATGTTCATATTAAGGACATTCCAGGTTCTTATAACCATGACTTATTCTTCCCACCAAATCCCTCCAGAACGCCATTCTTGGTTCTCTCTTCAGGTTTTTGGTGCCGGCGGAGTCCCCTCTGCTTGGCTGCCACCCCCCACAATTGGCGGCCTAGAAACCTCGCGGACTTGTTCATTATGGACATTCAGGAGGCCAAGTGGCTAGCACCATATGGTAGCGACGTGACCCAGATATTCACGAATCAATATACCCAGTCTACAAAGCGACAGTTTCAATCGCATTGGCAAGCTTTTACGTCTCGGATTCTTAGAACAAAAACAAACTGTGCCCTCGGTGGCGTTGGTTGTTAATTATTTAATTTATCTGTTCATGCAGAAACATTTATCTGAAAGTGATTTATGTGGGCAGGTTTTAAACTCCGCCCACCTCCCCGTCAGCTCAGGCCTATATGGTCTCTGGACAAAGCATCGTCGTTATTCTCGTTCCCGTATGTAGATTGTAGATTTTACAAAAGGGCAGTATTTCTTATGGCTTTGGCTACCGGGAACAGAGTATCTGAGCTGGCGGCGATGAGCAACGCACCTAATTGCCTCAGGTTTGATAGGCTTCATGAGGGTATTCACATTGCACCGTCCCCAGGATTCATAGCCAAGATTGAGCACAGTGAACACGTGTTTTCAGAGTTCACGGTGCCGGCGTTAAAAAGGGGAAAGGTGCACCATCTTTTTTGGCCCAGTGCAAGCTCTAACCAAATATTTAAGAGTGGCACCTCTAAATCACCAGGGTGCTTTATGGGTCGCAAGTCCGGGTGAACGCTTGATGGAGCGTACACTGGCTTCTCTCTTGGTCGAGGACTTTAAAGAGAAGAATCCCGGCGTTGTGGGTAAGACCCACGATTTACGCAAGGGGACAGCCTCTTTACGTTTCCTCAATAATCTTTCGGTGGAAGTTATTAAGTCCACACAGTTGTGGGCCTCTAATCAGGAGTTTTTGCCTCGATTCCTTTCAGTAGCTCTGGACAAACCTTCCTTGCCATGTATAGCTTTACGGCTGAGGGTCTAGGTGGCCCTTTTAGTCACGTTTTGTTTAATTTCAAGAAAAAGGGGGGGGGGGGGGGAGGGTGCAGTCAGTGTGACATAGGACACCCTAGACCCCTCCGGAGTATGTGTTCGGAACATACGAGCTGTGATACTGGTTGTAGGCATTGTATTATAACATTTCTCTGTAGTATTCATTGCAGGAAATTGTGCTAAAGGCCAATAATAGTGTTACAACAATTCTTGTTGTAAGTAGCTTTGGCTGTGAAGCAATACATTTTTGAGAAATCTCGGTAGTTGCAACTACGACTTTTACTTTTGAAGTAATTACTTCTGCATAAGTACACGAGTTCAGTACTTCTACGAATGTACAATAATTAATTTATGTTTGGTTATATTTTTAGGAATATATCCACTAGTTAATGGGGTTTATATGTGCACATGTAAACTTATAAGTTTTTAGTTTTCACAACTTACTTTAAGTGGGGTGCCTTCTTAACTAGCAGATCTGTGCACAGAGTCTCAGAGTTAACCCTTTTGCAAGCAGGCTTCTTTGAAGCACGCTCCTGCTTGTACCCCTTTTTGAAGATTTAGGCTGGTATAAAGTGTATGCACCCGAATATCTCTTTTTTTACAAAAGTAAGAATACTATGTGGTTGTTTGATTATCTGATTTTCTAGAGTTATGATATGATTACGAATGTCCCCCTCCAGTCTTAGAAATCAGGCATGTTCGTCAATGATGGAGGGGCCACTGATAAATTATAGGTTTGACTCCTGTAAGGAGATAAAGAAAACCTAATATTTAGTAGTGGCCCCGTAATCATTGACGACTGGGGCCCTCCCGACCATCCCCTTCCCATTCGTTGATGTATTAAGGATTTTGGTTTACTTGATATGTCAGTGAAGGAAGTATGACGCCTGAATCAGCGTCTGGTCAAAGATCCACACAAGTACATCCACGATATGATGGAAAGCTTATTGGATAGTTATTCTTATTTTCATTTTGTTTTTATTTTTTACGAAGTTTTTTCGTAGTGAGAACCCAATTCATAATGACTGAAGCCATGAGTGAGGTCGCGTGCGCTCATGATGAAGGCTCCTCAGATTTTAAATGCTCTGCGCGGTAGATTCAAACTACGGCGGATTAGTGTTTGAAGAGGATGCCTTATGTAATAGGCATGTTCGTCAATGATTACGGGGCCACTACTAAATATTAGGTTTTCTTTATCTCCTTACAGGAGTCAAACCTATAATATTGTATTATTAAACTCCTAATAATTATTAAAATGTTAGCCATTGTAAGCGTGTGTAATGATGGTTTAGCTATAATTTACAACATATGAAAACAAGTGTGGCTAACCACTAACTTAGAGGAGTATGGTGGGTTAGTTGGGGGTTGGAATTCGAACCCGTAACTGAGCAGGAAGTGATAAATATTATAAAAGATTTTGGCAATGTCACCAGGTTGTGATGATATACCTATGCGAGTTATTAAGCAGGTTGTGTCCTCTATTGCCCCAGTGTTAGTCCATCTATGTAATAGGTCATTTTCAGATGGTGTTTTTCCTGATCCGCTAAAGATAGCTGAAGTTGTACCCATTTATAAAACAGGAGACAAACTATTGATTTCGAACTACCGACCTATTTCTATCTTGCCAGCTAGGTTCTAGAGAAGATAGCATACAACAGACTTGTTTAATTTTGTAATATCAATAATAAAATAAGTGATTCGCAATATGGCTTTCGGAACGGTCGTTCAACTGAGAATTCTTTATTAAAGCTCACAACTGATATTTTTGAATCTATGGATAACAATATGTATACAGTGGGGATATTCTTGGATCTATGGAAGGCATTCGACACTGTGAACCATGAAATTTTACTACAGAAACTTAAGTACTATGGTATTAGAGGTGTAACACTTGCTTGGTTTGACTCTTATATTTCTCACAGAAAACAATATGTACAATATAAAGAGCACAAATCTGACTTATTAACAATAAAATATGGAGTGCCGCAGGGGTCAATTCTGGGTCCGCTGTTGTTTTTTATTTACATAAATGACATTATTCACTCAAGTACTATCTTTAATTATATTTTGTTTGCCGATGACAGTAATATTTACTTGAATGATCCAGATCTCAATGACCTTATTACCAGAGCGAACCAGGAGTTGATCCATGTGCACAACTGGATAATATCAAATAAGCTCACACTTAACTTGGATAAAACGCATTATATAATATTTACTCGTAAAAATAAAAGAGCTACATCTTTGAGGATAGGACATACATATTTATATGTCTTGTACAAGAAAACAAAACTACATTTTTGGGCGTATTTGCTGATGAAAATCTAACTTGGAATCAACATATACAGCAGGAATATACAGGAATACAGCATATACATACATACATATACAGGAATACATACATATATATACAGGAATATACAGGAATATACAGGAATATACAGGAATATACAGGAATAATGGAATATACAGGAATATACAGGAATATACAGGAATATACAGGAATATACAGGAATACAGCATATACTAACAAAAGTCAACAGACAATGTGGCCTACTGTACCATACGCGATCCACACTATGTGTGGTCTACTACTCCTTAATCCACCCTCACTTTACCTACTGTAATACTGTGTGGGGCGGCATATCTAAAACTAAGTTAAACCCACATACAGTAAGCGTATTATAAGAGCAATAGGACATCTTAGAAAGTACGATCATACAAATGATAGATATAAATATCTCCAACTCCTAAAATACTCTCATTTTACATTATTACGTTTTGCCATTTTTGTATATAAATCTTTGCATAATAACAATCATAATAATAATATGTTTCTAACGAGACACAACCCAAACTACTCACTCCGTAACAATACATCCAATGTTTTAGCCATACCTTTTATGAGATCAAAACAAAGCCAAACCTCAATACGGTACCAAGGTGTGCGGGTGTGGAACAGTTTGCCAAGGACTATAAAAGACAAACCTTCAGTTGCCAGCTGGACATTTCTGATATTGTGTTGTAGAAATCACAATGTTAAATTTACACCATGTATGTATTTTGGCTAAATAAACTATTTTGAATTTGAATATGAATTGAAGGTGGGGTAGACTTGGACTCCCCCCTCCCCCCTACCACCTGCCCAGCGTGGAGGAGGTGAACGAAGGACCCAACCCTGAGCAGCTTTTAGTACGTGTGAGTGTACTTGTTTTTATATGCAACACTCGACATATTAAATTTTTGCCCGCCTCATAGGCCAGTGATTTTTCAGTATCCACATTAGCCGAAGACCTCGTCATGAATTAGGACGACATCCCATAACCTTCAGCCAAGTAGCAAGGATGTGTCTCTCTCAATGCTAATAGGTATTCTTATTGCCATAGGCTCCACATATCCTTATATAATTTATTCATGTAATGATACCTCGCCGCCATCATATTCTCCATTTGTAACGACGGATCTATCAATTCCTGTTCTGCTATAGCTTCATTAGGAAAATATAATAATACACATGCATTTGATAATTACGGAACCAAAATGGCGTCCAAAGAAAAAGACGGTGGATTTCTCTTACAAGGAAATCTCTAATCATCTTCAAAACCCCAAGCACTTAATCATTTAGCCCCATCAGTATGAGGGCGCCTTTTTTATATATTTTATTTATTTTTATTTATTTTTCATTAGGAGAGTTTACGCTGGTTAGGAAGGGTCATTAAATATCACAGAAATTGGCCTTCGTATTTCTATAGATCCATTCTAAGCTGAATATTATCGTTTAGTGATACAACAAAATGAAGAAAGACATCATTATATAATAGAGAGCTTAATAGAAGATAAAACCTAATTCATTCGAATCCACGTACGTCCCATCAACGCTAAATACTCCAACCTATTTATTGCTGGGCCTGTAGAATTCAAAGTTTTTTTTTTTTTTTTTTTTTTTTTACTCTATTGTTTTCTCTTCTCCTTGACCTACCACTTTCCTTAACTTCTCGATCTTTGAACTTTTATACCCACTCTCCTGTCCCTAATTCTCTCCATTGGCTCATGGCATTTTCACCGCCCATGCTCTGTTTAAACCAGTATCAGACGAGAACTTTTTCACTCAAACATTTTCAGTAAATCTGAGCTGGTACCCTCCGAAGAACATTGTTTAAAGATTTATGACAATTATATTAATCTACCTCCAGACTACTTGCCGTTATCAGTAGACAATTATTCCAAAACATTCTCAAAATGAAATTGTGGATACAAATTTGAATATTATATCTCTCGTGTGATATATCCATTATGTTATTACCGGGTACTCATTAATTCACCCGTTCAGCACCAGTTCCGTCCTTTTCAAAATTATACTGGCTACTAAGAGACGCATATATTCAGTTTAAGAAGGGCCTCCAGCAATTATACAAGGCTTCGAACTATCTTAATTATTAACCCTTTTTACTACCACAGATCCGTAACAGGGATCACGGGGTCTGGCAAGAGATAAATAGATAGATAGACATATAGATAGATAGATAGACAGATATATAGATAGATAGACAGATATATAGATAGATAGATAGACAGATATATAAATAGATAGACAGATAGATAGATAGAAAGATAGATAAATAGATAGCTAGATAGACAGACAGACAGACAGGCAGATAGATAGATATAGATAGTTAGATAGATAGATGGATAGATAGACAGATAGAGAGATAGATAGATTTCCGCCTGTTCGACCCGGAGGTGAAGATATCCGGTAAATAGGCGGCCCATGAAGAAGTTTGGCCCCTCATCGCGTTAAAGGGGGATGGTTCACTTTTTGGTGGATTTTTTAATTTATTTATTTATTATTTTTTTAGTTTCCTCCCTAGACCTCCATCAAACTTAAACAAACATCCATTAGATCCCCCTTCTAGATTAATTTGTACATTTTTCGGTAGAAAAATGTCCCAGCCGAAGGCCGGTTACTCTTAAGATTACAGGCTCGCTATCGCTCGCCAGGAAAAAATCGACACCTAAATGGCACGAAATGTCTTAAAATTGACAACAAAATGGGGTGAAAAGTCTTAAAATTGACTAACTAATGGGGCAAACATCTTAACATCTGAAAACTAATGGGGCTAAATATGAGGGAGAAAGTGGTCCATAAAAACTGTCTACCTCCCCTTAACTCCACATAACATATAAAATTGCATTCAACTACTCTTACCATTACGGTCATAATTGCCGTTCCTTATAATTGCCACGCCATTATTTACCTCCATCTAGTTGCAAGTATACCAATGCAATAGTTAGAAAATATTACCAGAGTATTGTTTGAATGCAAATTAGACGATTATAGCCCCATGCGATATCCCCTTTTAACTCTTTCGTTCATTCTTATTATACTCCAAAACGCAGATTTGAAACATCTCATTTTCGCTTTCCATGCTTTAAGATTGGTAATTACTTCTTATAATACATGCTATACATTTTGTTAACTGTAGGCTATATGAATATACTGTATAAATATGTATAATGTAATTGCATATTTTTACATTGCTTCTAGGAATATGTTTGTCTTTCTTTCTCTTCACAGACAGTATTTAATGATACTTATAACACTTAGGTTGTCCCTAGCACCACATGTTGCCAGGTACAAAGCAATATATTAAGGGGGTAGAGCTTGGTTTTTGTGGACCTCCTTCTCCCTAGTGTTTAGCATATTAGTTTTGAGATTTTAAGACGTTCCTTCCATTAGTTTGGCGATTTTAATACCTTTTGCCCCATTTCATTGTCAACTTCAAGACCTTTCGTGTCATTTAGGTGTCTATTTTTTCCTGGCGAGCGATAGCGAGCCTGTAATTTTAAGAGGAACCGGCCTTCGGCCGGGACACTTTTCTATCGAAAAATGTACAAATTTATCTTGAAGGGGGGTCTAGGGGGTGTTTTTATTTTGTATTTTCTTGATGGAGGTATAGCGAGGAAACTAAAAAAAATAAATAATGAATTGCCCAAAAAATAAGCACTAGCCCCTTGAACTACATGAAACTGGACTAAATGTGCTCACTGCCACAGTTCCAACTCGTTTTACCTTCCGTTTCCGCTTACTGGCTGTTCTAACTAACTCTATAACTCTAACTCTAACTCTCTCTCTCTCTCTCTCTCTCTCTCTCTCTCTCTCTCTCTCTCTCTCGTGTATATGCCTGCATAGGTGTGTGTGTGTGTGTGGACAAGCGGTAGTGTGCTTAAAGGTACAAAATTGACTAAATATGTAGGTTTGCAGGTACAGTCGGTCACCTTTCCGACTGGGCCACCTAATGGTAATTTCGCTGAGAGTCTTTCGCTCTGATATTAGTCAGATCGGTCACTCCCCCCCACCTTGAATCTGTTTCATATTATGTCCCATAGATGGCGTAGTTAGATTTGCTGGGAAGGAGAGGGAGGAGCAATAGGGAGTAAAGGGGGGGGGGGGGGGGTATTATCTTGTAGGAAAGGTTGTAAGTGTGTAGGGTGGGGATGTTAAGTGAATTATTTCACCAGGTTTATGGTTGCCATTTTATCTCATGATATTAATTACAATGATTGAACAGCTAGTTTTAGTGAAATCTACATTAAGAAATATTGGAATATGTATTATTATTTTTTGAAAACCAATTTGTAGGGATGGCTAGATTCACTGTCTATTTAGTAAGATAGCTCTTTCTAATTTATTAACTCACACACTATATATATATATATATATATATATATATATATATATATATATATATATAATGTATTAGTCTTTTCCTTAGCTGATATTAATTTGCTCTTCTTGGGGTTAATGTTGGTCTCTTAATTTTGGTTGAGGTCCCGGCCTGGCCCTTATTGTCGATTTGCACCATTTGTTTTGGGGATCATACGTTTCTGTCTCATACCTAGGGGTATGAGGTTTGCCCGACTCGACTCGCATAAAATACTCATCACTCTAAGGCTTAGTATAACTTATAGCACCTATGTTTATCCTTACCATTACACTTTCATCACATTACATCTAACCCAGTACCATGAACAAATTAGTGGTATCGCATATTCATGAATTTAGGAGGAGCATGGAATATTTATTTATTTCTCTTTCTCTCCCTTATTTACTAAAAACTTCAAAATCGTTATAAAGTATATGCAAAAATAGGCCCTACTCACATGTAATTGGAAAACGCTATATTCTTTCAAAGTAGCCCCAGCTAACCTATAGTGGTTTGCATTTCCCAATGTTGATATGTATGACACCGGTGTTTGGTATTAGCATATACATTTGGATATTAATGCAAATATAATTAAACCGTTCAGAGCGAGAGCGAGACGGAAGGGAAAGACGAACTAAATGGGCGAATACATCCGAGAGACTTATAAGCGATGGTCTGACTCTAATATCTGTGGATAGAGTATATATTGAAAATAATAAGTACTCAGTAATGCATACTGTATATAACCATCTAAAGTTCTAAACCTATGACAAATATGCTCCGCAGAGCTAATTAAACCATGTAATGTAAAATCCCATTACAAGCCACCCAATTCCTCCATATGACAATCATTGTTTGATGTTGTCCACTTCCCTTTACCTAATTAATTGTTTTTCTGTGTATGAAAGAGACTATATATATAACTACTTATACAAATGTTGACCACCTTACCCCAGTCAGAACAGAAAAACTGGTACAGTTGCGGAAAGGAGTTTGTACACCCCCTTTGGTACTTCCCTACCCTACCCCCTGACCAGAGGTGGCAGCGTTGCTGCCCCCCCCCCCCCCCTACACACACACCCACATACACACACACACATACTCACATGCAGCAAGTGGTATTACTCCCAAGGAGCCGAAATAGTCCTATAATTATACCATCTTGGACACAATAATATTAATTGGAGTAAATCATATTTTTTAAAAGGGTGATGTTCAGTTGAAATATGGAACAATTAGCAAAGTAATTACTTAATAACAATACTAATGCTACGCACATAATAGTAGGGTCATTTGCTTGGAATCCGTGACCATTTTGTTCCTATCTTTTTATCTCGATGGATTTGACAACCTGAACCATTTTAAAGGAAAATTAGCTCCTCTGAAAAATTACGGCTTACTCTGCTAGAGCCCAATATTCAAAATGGCCGCCAATGCCATCTTGAAAAACATGAAATGTAATATCTCTGGCATCAGATGAGCTACAAGGACGAATGAGGTGTCCTTTTTCACTAATTCTGGCATTACAAATCCACTGGAATGGTTATTGTATTGTATTGTATTGTATATTGTATTGTTATTGTATTGTATTATACTAATTGTACATACTAATCTGCCACTTCACTGTCACTACATGATTCACTGTATGAGCCACTATCAGAATCACTGTCCTCACTTTCGCTGCTATCATCACTGTTGTTCTCTGCCTGCGGATTTGTAGGTAGTGGTATGGATGGGGGAAGTGGGGGCTGGGTTGAACGGACAGGCAGACATAGGCCATTTACAAGATGCCATCCATGGCCGATCGGTGAGGGGTGACTTTGGAGCTGGTAATGCTTTTGCAAATATGGAAGATAGTTTGCACGCTCCAAGTGTGGACGGAGACTGTCCAAGTCAGTCACAAGTCGGATAGTGCTTTTTTTCTTCTGAGTGTCCAAACTCTGATATGGACAGTCTTACTTTAAGTATTACATTGGGTATTTAGTATTAAGTTTGTGGGATCAATGGTTATATAGAATAATTAAGAAGTTAATAATTATGTTCTATATTGGATATTGGGTAGTCTATCATTCCTATGAACTTAGGTAATTATAGTTGGGTGGGAAAATATATACCTACCCATTTGCGCATGCGTGATATTGGCGGACCTCTCCCGAATATTGTGAGGGTCCCGCACTCTCTCCCTAGTCGCCACAACTACCAGATCGTCTGCCTACGCTCTTGTGTTTTCACCTCATATTTCGCCCCATTAGTGATAGTACTTATCTCATCAATTCTCCATCTATCCATACTAATCCATAGATCATTAATCATCATTCCCATCAATCATTAAGTATAGTGGCTCCCTTCTTTATTCATCAACTCTATTCTATAACCCGTTTCACACACCATCTTGTAATATCATAACGGCTCAACAAGTCAACACAGGTCTACAGCACTAGTTCCAGCCTTCAGGTGATATAAACCATTATATATATGATATTATTATACAGTCCATTGAATCATTTAACTAACGAATATCTATACTGAGCTCTCCACTTCGCTGCCCTCGCATCTCCCAGGGTCTTGCTTTTGGTATCACCATAGACATATTGAATGACAAACCGCTCCAAATCACTGATGACCTGTTCTGTGAGTAGGAGCTGTGTACCACATGCTGCTAGCAGGCCGTGTGCCTCTTTAGACTTCTCCAGACGATCTGCGATGAGCTTTTTGCTTGCTCCATAGAAGCCAGACTTGTGGTCACACCCAGTGAGGACATGAAGTGGTATGATGGATGCAGCCATTGCCTCACTGCACAAACATCGGGCATCGATAAGCTGACGTTTGCGTTTCACACACAGGATTCTTGTTGTCTTCTGAGCAACATCTGCCGCTTGCACGTAGTTGTCTGTGTCCTCTGTGTCAAGAACGACAGCTGCTGTGTAGCTGTCTGACCGGAGCACACTATATATGGTGAGCATTGCCGTATCTGCCTCTGCATGGGAGCATGTGAGCTCTGGCACAAGCTTGCCTGTGGTGAGATTCTTTGCAGTGCTGCCAACTACAGTAGATTATCTCGGTGCTAGTTGTTGCTGCTGTTCTCTGGAATTCCGTTTGAAGAAATGCCTGAAGGCGGATTTTGTTCTCAGGTTTACCCAGGAGAGCATGGAAAACTTTACTAGAAGGAAATTTATCTTCTGTCTTCATGAAGACATTGCTGATTGGCAGTTTTTTTGGCGCAGTATTCTCTCACTGTCCTTGATCGTGTAATTCTGATCATATGAATCATTGACGCAAATGATGCGCTCAGCATGCTTGTGTCTCGTTAGAACGAAGTGCACCAACTTCTCTGCATAATCTCCCCAGGTATACTTGGTACCCTCTCCCTTCTCTCTGTCTTCAATGGTAGGAGTTGTTAGGCGCCAAATAAGGCCCATATCAATAATAGACGTGTATACATCAGGCTCTGGAATGACAGTCATAGTTATTTTTTGTTGAAGCTTGCTTTTCTGTGCCTTACGGATGGTTCCATTGACGTTGAAGATGGAAAGGCACTCGGCTGTAACACGATGCTGCAGGACTTCTTGAAGTTTGAGGGCACCACTCGTTTCAACCAGTCCGAGAACAGAGGCCAAGGCATTACGCTCCATTTCCTCAGTCTTTCCCTTCAGGTTCTCACCATCTGCTTTCTTCAATTCCTGAGTGGAAAAGTTCAAACGCTTGTTACTGGGAACTCTGTCGTTGAGAGACTTGGTCTTGGAATACACTCTCTCATTCAAAAACTGCTTCAGTGTTCTTGTGCCATCTTCCTTTGCCGATTTCAAGTCGCCAGCGAGAGCGTCTGAGACTGGGATTCCTGACTGTAGGGATCGAAGTGTCTTGTTTGTATGGTCAAATGGATCACACTTGAATTCAGTGAGACATGCGCTTATATCCTGTACAGCTTGTTCATCCTTCTTCATTTTACTCGACGAGCAATCAGCATGCTTCCCTTTTCCTTGTTTCTTGCGATTAGCATGGCGATGGACCTTTGTTCTCACCCGATTGATGTTATTCACATTCCGAGTGTTTGAAAGGAGCTGCTTTTCATTGTTCAGAATGGCCAACCAACCAGACTTCAGCTTAGAGCCCTTATTCATTGTTGACTCTATCCATATGTCGAGGGCGACACACGAATATGGTTTTCCTGTCATTGACTGTGCAAACATACCACTCTCCATGAATGCAGCCTGATCGACAGGAAGGGTATCAAGCACTGCGGTGAAATCGGGGAGATGCCGACCATACTTGTCATTATCATAGATTTGCATCAAAGGAAGCACGAGCTTGAGTGAGGACTTGAACTCAGTCCAGTTGCTTGTTCTGATTGCATGGATATTTTGAGTTAGAACCTCAACCATTTCCATGAATGACATCCAGTATTCTGCTTGCGGGGCACCCTCAAAGTTCTTGAAGAGAGCATCAACGAGGTCCTTCAGCTCAGCATTTCTCTCTAGCATGTTCATCTGCAAGTTCCTGTGCATCAATCGGATGTCGAAGCTTGGCAAGGGATGCCTTTACTTCTTCAGATAGAGGGGAATCTTCCAAACGTTTGTCTATGACATGGTGGACCAGAGTCTCGTAGAATAGTCGCAAGCAGCGAACCCCACGCTTAACATGTTTTCCACGAAGGGCCTGATCAACAGACCCGTCTGCTATAACACCAGCTGCCACCAACACATCTGAGATGCCAGATCCCTTAAACCTCTTGTATATAGTGTAGATGAACGACATTTGAATGTGGAAGGGCGCCATGAATGGTAAGATTTTACTGAACAGCTCAGCATTCTCACTTTTCAACTCTAGCATGAGCACGTAGACAGGATGATCACCAACAATTATGGAAAAGGCATCTTTTTTTCTTCGATTGATTTTGCAAGCTTTCACATCACATCATTGAGAATTGTCTTACTGGGTGGGTTGGGATAGGTCATGTGGTATATTGCTCGACTCTTCTCACTTCTCATCTGCATTTGACATGCTGGCGTGAAACCCTGAAAACCCAGGCACAGTCTGTTCTTCTGGCTTAGGTCTCGTTCGGTCATCTTGCGCCCTGGCCAATGCATGGATCACACCACGAATTCTTTGCACCGATGTGTCAGGAGGAGGAGTACTTTGATCAGCTGGTGGCTTCCTGAGAGGTTGTTCCCCACGCTTCGCTGTTTTGTAGGGGTTGACTTTTTGCATTTAACTTCCGAGCTCTTTGAGAGTTGTCGAGAGGTTTGATGCAAAGTTGGCACCGGGAACTGGTCTATCCTCGTGATTCTCGGAAGGAAGTTCTGTATCAAATTATTCTGGCTGCACAAACATGACATTAGTGCGGTGTGACTGGCCATCACCGGTCAGTGTGTCGCTCTTGAAGTCATCGTTGTCGACTATAGCGATAGCAGGCTTGCCCTCAGCTAGTTCGAAGGGGCAATCAGATGAGCACTTGAGGTCATTGACCACTCAAAAATCTCGCAGCATAAGTACGTCATTGTAACTGATGCCCAGTCCATCTTTGTGCATTATGTCGACTATCTCCCTACTCTTGGTCAGTCCATGTAGCAAGACAGAGAGATTTATCTCAAATGCAGGGCGTTTTCCAGTGATGTAGCCTGTGAGGATAGATGCAATCGATTGGATGGATGGACTGTCATCAATTGCAGACCTATTTGGGTGTTTCAGCCATGTGAGCAGCTTCAACAGGAGCTCACTGAGGTCTTCTTCTCTCTCCAACTCGTGTATATATGGGAGCCAGGGAATAGTATTTGTCCTGATGACTTGCTCTTTGAGTCGTGCCGCAACATTCATCACCAACTGATCATTGCTGACACCCAATGAAGACATTGCCGCCTCGATGTATGTACCTGCTGCTGTTGTATCATATACCAGTTCACTCACATTCTTTTGAATGCGTTCATGAAATCCGATGTCTTCCCCAAATTCATTGAAGGGAATTTCCTTTAAGTAGCTGGATTTTACTACTGAGTTATGTCCGTGATTTGAGATAATGCGCTTATAGTTCTGCAGCAGGCCTTGCAGTGTGTGAATTTCATGGTCTTTGAAGATGACTTGACGAATATGATGAAAGAAGAGAGCTTGGGCCTCTCGGAGGTTTACACGCTGCAGATGTTGAGTACTTTCATCTGAAAGGGGCTTGTGGTCGCTTACATATTTGCGCCAGCACGCACGATTTGTAGCGGATTTCCAACCCAAATGCTGTTTGACTATCTGGGATGGATGCAATCAGAGTGTCAAGTCTCAATCTCATGACCTCATCTTCCAGACGGACAGTATGTAACTTGAATTTAGTCCAGGCATCTACTGTTGATAGGAGTAAAATCTGCTTGTCACGATCACTACTCTTGTATGCCCCTTTCATGCACCACACACATAGAGTCTTATCGTGAAGGACACCCATACTGGAGCGGAGCCTTTTAGATGCACTGGCCTCTGGGGAAGGGTCTTGTTGATCTGATGCTTCATCTCTTTCAAGACGTTCCTCGGATTTGTGTTTGCGTTTTTCGGCTTGAGAGAGCTTGCGCTTGCTGGATAATGATGCGTAACAAGTGCTATGCATGTGGTAACCCTTTGGTCCCTTCTCCCAATCCACATTTTCATGTATATATATGTTGAAACTTATCAAGTTCTTTCCATTGTAAAGACTTTTCCCGGATGGATTCCCACTTCTCAGGTGTAATGTTTTCCAAACGATCATCTGCGGTACATCACTTACCACAGAGTAAAATACACTCGTATTCATTTAATGTCTTGTCTGGTAACTCTTCACTCTCTCTTCTATTATCCATTATTTCGGTCACTTCACAAGTCGGCGATTTTCATCAGATGGGCATGCAATCCATCTGAAACAGTAAATAAGTAATATTAGATATACACCACAGGCAGAGAACAACAGTGATGATAGCAGTGAAAGTGAGGACAGTGATTCTGATAGTGGCTCATACAGAGAATCATGTAGTGAAAGTGAAGTGGCAGATTAGTATGTACAATTAGTATAATACAATACAATAACAATACAATATACAATACAATACAATACAATAACCATTCCAGTGGATTTGTAATGCCAGAATTAGTGAAAAAGGACACCTCATTCGTCTTTGTAGCTCATCTGATGCCAGAGATATTACATTTCATGTTTTTCAAGATGGCATTGGCGGCCATTTTGAATATTGGGCTCTATCAGAGTTAGCCGTCATTTGTCGGAGGGGCATAAGAGCTAATTTTCCTTTAAAATGGTTCAGGTTGTCAAATCCATCGAGAGAAAAAGGTAGGAACAAAATGGTCACGGATTCCAAGCAAATGACCCTACTATAAGCTACATATCATAATCATACCATTCATAGCACCTCATGTAATAATGGGTGGACATAAACTAGCCATTATGTGCGTTTGCGTATGCGTGCGTGTGTGCATGGCTGTTTGTTTGCATATGTGTGTGGCGTTTTATAGTGTAGTAATATTACTGTAATTGGGAAATATAAACAAATAAGTAAAAGTTGTAAGAACAGAAATATATAGTCTTCAAGATATATATTATTCAATTCAGAAGTCATTTAAGTTTTATAATTTACAATTAGTATACAGTGCACTGTATATACACTTATACAACATAGTAAGCAACAACGCATAATTATGCCTTATGCATTATATAACTGTTATGATTCAAATTAATTATCATGGTTTTTCCATGCATTGGACAAGCTTAAGTAGCAATATATTCATAATTCCAAAATTGAATGCAAAATAATCATTACTTATGCAAACCGACACTCCTATAATATTATCATTGCTACAGTTCCGTTCTCCGCTTAAGCTGTTGCTTAACACACTGCTCTAAACACGTGTTAGATAATGTATATGGAGAGCTTAAGTCTAATGTTAATAACGCTAATATTAGCACACCCATATGTATAATTTATCTTTATATATCAATATTATGTTTCATGTATAGATGACAGTCAACATGATGTCCATGGAAACGCGAGCTTGTTGGTAATTTGGGAATATAATCACACCAAAAGTCAAACACAATGTTCTCAACAATGTTATACAGTATTTTACTATCATTTAACTTTTTACAGAGCAGTTTACAAACATTTACTGGCCATGATTGTTTTTTTATTTGGCCTATGCCTATTAACTCAAGATAATCGTATTCCGAAAGTAAATTAGTTTATGAACTACCTTAGGTATATATAATAATGCAAATGTCTATGTATTCCATGCCATCCAGAAAAATTGGCATGTCAAAAATTAAAGTGAAGCTGGCAACCGTATTTTATGATTGTATTAACGATCTATTGCACTGCTAGATAAGGACTGAAATACTCTGCATCCTCAAACTTCCATTATCTCACTGTAGAGTCGTAGACGTTCATGCTATGTTGACCTCTATTGTCTCATGACAGAAAGTTGAAAATGGTATGGTTCAATTCCTCGCCAACCTAACACCTCTGCAAATGCCACACTTACAGCTGTTCAGGCATGCCAACATGTGTCACAATATCAATATATACCCTCTATCTTTACTGTCCTTAACAATATAAGAGTTTTGACTCACCTGCGTTATCTTTCAATGCTAAAAAATAACAGGTGCTTGATGTGCTTCCTGTGAAGTTGTTTTGATTAGAAAAATGTGCAGAATATAACTGTTGGTATGCCTGGAGACAATATATCCTCGTGACTTGCATTGGAAACCATTATTATAGTTATACTAATTAAAATACAAAGGGTTACTGTGGTAATTTTATTTGACAATTAATATACAAAAAATATAATTGAAGAGAACAATGTGTTTGTAGACGTTTACTTTTGGTATGATGGTATTGTGACATTTACTGTGATTATATTCCCAGACTACCAACAAGCTCTCGCGATAATGCTTATTGAGGCACACAATATTCTGAGTGTGTGTGTGTGTGTGTGTGTGTGTGTGTGTTGTTGTTGTTGTTGTTGTTGTTCCCCAGGCTGTCTGGCCGAACAGCCCCAAGGCCTCGAGCAAGGCCAAGGCCATAAACGAGCGCCCCCACAAAATCCTCCCTGCTTACCACTAACAAAGCCTGGGTGACCGAAGCCACTCCGTGCTCGATCAATATTTATAAAAATGGACTGAAACTTGTATTTTGGCTAATTATTTTGCTTTATGCTTATAATCCTGTTAATATGCCCCTTTCCCACTGATGCAAATTTATACGGTTTTCCTCGCTGAGGGCGTAGTTTTGTCATTTCGCAACAAATTTGTGCGACATACTGTATACGATATTGACCGTTAAAAAACGTTGACAAGTTTACACTCGGCGAAGATGTGGCCAATGGATACGACGTAATCGGCGACATTATGCGACGACGTCGCCGGCAAATTGAGCGATGGTTTGCCGAGGCGAGAACTGTCACATTTTGAATAAAATAGTGCGAAATAATGCGAAGGATGAACGAATCCTCGGCGTATGTTCTGCGACGTCTTCGGCGAATTAAGCGATGGTTCGGCAGTGACCTCGGCAAGATTATCCGAAATTTGTTTGCATATATTTCATGGCACAAACGTAGGAACATAAGAAAACGGGAGTCTGCAGAAAGCCGATCTTCCCACACAAGGCAGATCCCTGTCACACCCAAGCCCAATTACAAGGCCTAATTATAGACCCAATTCACTAATGCCTTGAGGATTGACCTCACCAAAACGGTCAGAGATCAACACAAGATTACGGGGGTATGCAGAGCGCCGATTGGCCCACACCAAGCAGATACCCCCTCATACCCAGCCCATCTGTCGAAAATGTAAAAATTTATCTTGAAGGGGGGTCTAGAGTTTTTTGTTTCAAGTTTGATGAAGGTCTAGTGAGGAAACTAAGAAATAAAGGAATGAATGACCAAACAAACGGTCCGTCTCCCCTTAAGGGGGGATGGGCGTAATATTTGCTCATTTATATATTTGTTTATAATAAATTTAGTTTCATCCCTAGACCTCCATCAAGCATATAAAGCACCCCCCAACACCCTCCTTCAACATCAACTTGTACATTTTTCAATAGAAAAATATCCTGGTCGAAAGCCGGTTCCTCAAAAAGTACAGGCTCGCTATCGCTAGCCAGGAATGACTCGACGCCTAAATGACACGAAAAGACTTAATATTGACAACGAAATGGGGGGAAATATCTTAAAATCGCCAAACTAATGGGCCTAATGTCATACAATATGAAAACTAATTGGGGTTAACCCTGAGGAAGAAAGATGACCAGAATAACTACCCGTCTCCCCTTATTCGGAGATTGGCAATGTCCTTGCCGTATGTTTACGAATTACGACTTAATTGAGCCCACCTCGCTTTTTTGTTTTCTCTTTCTCTCGCTCTTTCTTTGCTTGTATCCGTTCGGCCCCATTCACCCTACTGTTTTAAGACGTTTACCCCATCCAGGTTTCAATATTTTCCTGGTGAGCGGTAGCGAGCCAACATATATATATATTTTTGTTTTGAGAGCAAGCTAAATTTGTATATTTTTTTATAGAAAAATTTCTCCGGTGAAGCCGGATTTCTCCATACAATGATGGCTCGCTATCGCTCGCCAGGAAGAAATCGACACCTGGATGGGGATAAACGTATTAAAACAGTTGGCTGAATGGGGCCGAATGGATACAAGCCAGAGAAAGAGAGAAAAGGAGAGAAAGAGAAAAAAACAGGTGAACCCCCATATGAGAGCTGCTTAGAAAAAAGGGTTGACAGGTTCACTATAGGCCTAATCCTTTTATTTTACCCACCTCGCCGAAGGTGCTGTTTGGCCTCGGCGAGGTGTTTTCCGAGCATTCATTTACGTCGTACAGTCCTTCGCACGTACTCTCGACCGACGATTTTTTTCGTGCCAACCCCTCGTCGATATCGAAGAGGAGGTCCGAGGGCCTCGCCGATCCGTCGGCCAATGTTCGATGATGCTTGCGAGGGTTTGGACCCCTCGCCAGTCCTCATCCCAAATTTTGAACAATCCGAGCACTTGCGAGGCCCCACGAGGCCCCTTGCGAGGCCTTGCGAGGCAAGCGATCATCATTTGAGGGTTCAACATTTTGTTGCGACATGTCAGGAATGTGCCCATTTCTTGGTTTCGGCGATGAAAATCGTATGATTCGCATCAGTGGAAAGGGGCATAAACAATATGTTTGTGTCGTGCATAACTTCACATTTTAGCATGATTCGTTGACATTTCTCTCGCACAAATATATTTGAAGCAAATCGAAATCACCAGGCTCCACATTGGTAAAAAAGGTTGGCTAATGTATGATGGCTACTGTCTGCATAACATGTAATGCTAAATATTTAAATATTCTTCTGAAGTTATATACCGGTACTTTTAACTATTTTGTATTGGCATATATTATATATTTAATGATTATGGTAACGATTCATACAATAATGTAATTGTATTAAAGGTTGTACTACAAACTATTATTACATATACCAAACTCAAAATGACCACTCACATCCCTTCTTGCAGAGCAAACCCCATTCATTCATGCAGACTTACACTAATATTCTCTAACGTTTCGGGCTATGTATTACCCATCTTCAGAGAGACGTCTCTCTGAAGATGGGTAATACATAGCCCGAAACGTTAGAGAATAAAGAATCATAGCTCTTTCCTGGGTTTTCACCCACCCAATCCACACACACTTGTGGTTCGATAAACACTAATGGTTCACTATACGCACGCGCATATCAGTGTATATTATGGCTATTGCCATCTCTCTCTCTCTCTCTCTCTCTCTCTCTCTCTCTCTCTCTCTCTCTCTCTCTCTCTCTCTCTCTGCGTAGTGGTTTGGCAGAAGAGTCACAGGGACTGCACTTTCTACTTATTAAGTGCTGATATAACTATGTTAATGTTTAATATTACATGATTAAATCTATGCAAGGGTAATTATATATTATGTGCAGTAAAGTGTATAAGTTTGATAAGAGACTGTCCCATTATAAATTATTTATAACTATATGCGTATTCATAAACCAAGTGCACTGTGAGTGATGGCAGATAATATCTGGATGACCTTTAGTTTGGCAAACCCTGTTGGGTATTGTTAAGGTATCCACTAAGTGGCACTAAGTGGGCTGCTAGATCACTATACTCTGTTTCGGCGACGCTGAGGTAGGAACGGCTCACCTAGACGTCAATAATTCCAGCAGATTGGCTCATGCGACCGTGTTCATTGTCTCGTCTTTTAGTAATTATATAATATTATTTGTAAAGTTTTAAGTAATCATGGTCGCACAAGTCAATCAGCTGGAACTATTGACATCTACGTTGGCCATTATCACCCTAGAGTCGCTGAAACAGTATAGATATTAGTATATAACAGACAGCACTACTGGTTATCTGATGCTACCACAGAAAGTGTAATAGGCAGTCAGACAATCAGTAGCCAACCCTTCCATCTCGTTAAATAGGTAGGGAGGATTAGCAAGGGACATTAGAAAGGGAACAGTGATGACAGGGAGAGCATGAATATAATAAACGCCTGCCAAAAGCAAGCACTCTAACATTCAGAACATTCACCAGGCCTCAATATAATTGGCTTCACCTCAGATGATATACATTTCCGCAACAAAGTCTCTTCACATATGCGCATACATGCAGTGACACATTAGTGTTTATCGAAACACAAGTGTGTGTGTGTGTGTGTGTGTCTTTGAAAGATCATATTAGCATTATTGATTAAAAAGTTTCCCAGAGATTAGGTTTGCTCAATCGTCTGTTACCCCCTTATCCTCGTACAGCCTCTTTCTTCGTACAGGGACACTGTTGTAAGCGTATCAGGTATTGTTCGCATATGAAAAATGCCTCTGAAAGGGTGCAGTCAAAGGCATGTAATCTCTACTCTTCTCCACCATATTGTCTACATTTCTACAATCTCTCCACATTGTGAAAATTGCGTGTATGTTACTGTTATGCCATTATTATAATCAGTGTTCTTCACAGCTGTCCCAGCGTATACCTCTCACTCTGCAGAGACAGAGGGCCACTCGCTTTGTTATTCATTCCCACCACTTTTCTGCCCACCATTCAAAACCAACAGTTAACTTAAATTTCCCCGTAATTTTTCAGCTCAACAAGTAAAGTATGGAATTCAATCCATAACTGTGTCTATCCCTCACCCTATGACTTTGTTTCAAGCTTTGCGTGTCCTGCAGTTACATTCCAGTGCACCTTGAATATGCTTCTGTACTAATCATTCTGTTCTGAGCGGAGGAAGGGGGCCAATAGGAGGTCAAAATGTTTATAAGTAGTTTTGCCTCTTGTCTCTTTCATACACAGAGAAACAGTTTATTAGGTAAAGGGAAGTGGAGAACATCAAACCTTTGATTGTCATATGGAGGAATTGGGTTGCTTGTAATGGGAATTTGCATTACATAGGTGAAGTGGCCCTGCGGGTCATTTTTGTTCATGTGTTTAGATGAATATATAGAGTAAACATTACCGAATACTTATTCTTTTGATTAATAAATACTCTATCCATAGATATTAGAGTCAAGCTTTCGTTTATAAGTCTCTTCGATGTATTCGTCCATTTCGTTCGCCTCTCCTTTTCCCTCTCGCTCTCTCTCTGAACGGTTTATTTATATTTGCATTGATATCCAAATGTTTATGCTAATAACAAACACCTTTATCATAAATATCAACATTGGGAAATGTAAACCACTAAAACTTCCCTGGGGCTACTTTGAAATTATATAGCGTTTTCCAATGACATTTTAGTAGGACCTATTTTTCTTATAAGTTATAACGACTTTGAGGTTTGTAGCACTTATTCCCGAGCAAATAATTTAATTGTTTCTATTTAAGTGGGTTAACAGTTCTAAAGTCTGATATTTGTATACTGTATTTTAGTCATATATATATTTTTTCTGCTCCGAACCCCCTTCTCAAACACAAAATACACATCTGGAGAATATCATAATTATATCAATATACAGTATATTACACTGCTTTTATTGCTGAATGACCTCATAATTTTTCTCTGACAGTGTAGGATTCTTTGGTGTAAGCGACCAGTTATGAAAGCTGTTATTTTGGTATGAGCATTTCACTAATGACGACTGGATGGATATGGATATGCAATACATAGAAACATTATGTTATTTTAAATAACATCTCAATGCTACACATAATGCTGTATTTAAAAAAAAGGCATGAGACAGAGGTATGAGGAACCCCAAAACAAATGCCGCAAATCGACAATAAGGGCCAGCCCGGGACCTCAACCAAAATTAAGAGACCAACATTATAAGAAGAGCAAATGAACATCAGCTAAGGAAAATACTAATCTATAATGTGGATAGTTATAGATACCCCCCCTGGGGGTTAGGGAATAGAATATGCCCCACGTGCCTTCTGCGTGTCGTAAGAGGCGACTAAAGAGGTTGGGTCGGTGGGCTTGCGACCCCCACCCGGAAAAAATATCGAAGCAAGGAAAAACGAACGAACAGCCTCGGATGCGGACGGAACCAACGTTGACGAACCACGACCGACTAAGGACATGCCTTCGGACATTCTGAGAATGGCTACGTGGAATGTTAGTGGCATGAATGATGGCACAAAAGAGAGAGAGGTTCTGGAAGTGTTAGTGAATGCCAGGCTGGATGTATGTGGAATGACAGAGACCAAATGGAAAGGTTCAGATGTGAGAGAGTGGGAGTGTGGAATGGGTGTGTGTGCTGGAGTGAGTGAAGGAACAGCGAGAGAAGGTGCATGTTTGTTTGTAAGTAGCAAATGGAAGGAATGTGTAAGAGAGTATGGGTCTGTGGGTTCAAGGATTGTGTGGGTGAGAATGAAAGTAGGAATACAAACGTGGGTGATTGTATGCGTGTATGCCCCGACAGAGGATATACTTGAAAGAAAGAAAGAGGAGTTCTGGATGAATGTGGAGGCGTGCCTGGAGAAGTTTGACAAGAACGAAAGAATATTTCTGATTGGGGATATGAATGGTAAGGTGGGTGATAGGAAAGTTGAGGGAGTGGTGGGAGGGTGGGGGGTACCATCAGAGGTGAATGGGAATGGTAGTGCACTTGTGGACGTATGTGTGGGGAGGAGGCTGTGGATAGCCAACACCTTCTTCCGACACAGAATGATCCACAGGTACACGTGGAAACGGATGTTGACGATGAAGGATAAGACAGTGGTGGAACGAAAGTCATTGATTGATTATGTATGTGTGGATGAACGAATGAAGAAATCTGTGATGGATGCTAGGGTGTATAGGGGTATTGGAGGGGGTCTGTCTGATCATTATGTAGTGGTAGCTAAGGTTAGGATACAAAAGAAGTGGGTGAGGAGAGCGGGAGGGAGGCGAGAGGAGGGTGGAATGGTGAGGAGGGTGGAGAGGTTGCAGGAGGAGGAAATCAGGGAGGAGTACAGGAGAGCAGTGGAAAGACGACTAGGTGGGTTCGACCTGGAAGTTATGGAGGAAGTGGAGGAGATGAGCAAGGTGTTTAAGGATGAGATCTGTGCAGCATGTGAGGAGGTGTGTGGAGTGAGGAGAAGAGGGAGGGGAGTGAAAGGTACAGCATGGTGGACAGAAGAGGTACGAATAGCTGTGGAAGAAAAGAAGAAAGCATATAGAGAGTGGTTGGGTAGCAGAGGGAATGAAGATTCCGAGAGACAGAAACGAGCGAGGTACGTGGAGAGTAAGAGGGTGGTGAAGAGAGTAGTGAAGGAAAGTAAGAGAAGAGTAGATGAGGAATTTGGAAGGAATCTGAGTGTAAAATGGAGGGAGAGTAAGAAACTGTTCTGGAAAGAAGTCAAGAAAGTTAGGGAAGGTAGCAAGGGAAACAGTAAGGGTGTGAAAGATAAGAATGGGAGAATGCTAGCCGAGAAGCAAGAGAGAGTCGAAAGATGGAGGGAGTACTTCAGTGAGTTGCTAAATGAAAGGAATGAAGAGCCAGCAAACATAGCTGGATATGGTATGGGAGGGAGAAGAAGAGAAGTAGTGGAGGAGGAGGTGGGGATCAGGAGGTCAGAAGTGTGGGAAGCCATGAAAAGAGTGAAGTTGGGGAAAGCACCAGGAACAGATGGAGTGTGTGGGGAAATGTTGAGGTATGGTGGTGAGATAGTGATAGAATGGGTATGGAAAATGTGCAAACTAGCATGGGAGAAGGGGAGTGCACCCGATGACTGGAAGACTGGCATAATAGTCCCCCTATATAAGGGCAAAGGGGAAAGAGGAGTGTGTGGTAACCACCGAGGAATATGTCTTCTAAGCGTAGTAGGGAAGGTATACAGTAGGGTAGTGATTGAGAGAGTGAGAGTGAGAACGGAGAAATGGATAGGCGACGAGCAGGGAGGTTTTAGGAAGGGAAGAGGATGTGTAGATCAGATTTTTACCCTGAATTGTGTTGTGGAGAAGTATCTGGAGAAGAAACAAAAGGTGTATGTTGCCTTTATGGACTTGGAGAAGGCCTATGACAGAGTGGAAAGAGAAGGTTTGTGGAAAGTACTTAGAATATACGGAGTAGAGGGCAAGTTGCTGAAAGCAGTGAAGAGCATGTATGAGGGTGCAAAGGCGGCAGTACGTGTGGAGAGTGAGCAGAGCGAGTTCTCTGACCTGAATGTTGGTTTGAAACAGGGGTGTGTGATGTCCCCGTGGTTGTTTACTGTATATATGGATGGAGTTATGAAAGAAATACTATCAAGAGCAGTGGATGTTGGTGTATCGCTGAAAAGGGAGGGAATTGAGTGGAAGCTACCTATACTGCTGTTTGCGGATGATACAGTTCTGATGAGTGATAATGAATGGGAGTTGCAGGGTCTGGTAAATGAGTTTGGAACAGTGTGCGAAAAACGGAATTTGAAGGTAAATACGGGGAAGAGCAAGGTTATGGTCTTCGAAAGTGGTGAAGTCACAGAGTGTGAGGTGAAGCTGAACGGTCAGGCTATGGAGATCGTCAACTCTTTTAAGTATCTGGGCAGTGTGTTGAGTAAAGATGGGACTATGGATGAAGAGGTGTGGGAGAGGGTACAACAGGGGAAGAGGGTTGTAGGAACGCTAAAAGCAGTAACAAGAAATAGGGTGGTCAGTATGGAAGTGAAGAAGTCCTTGCATGACAGTGTGGTAATCCCGACACTGACTTACGGAAGCGAAGCATGGACGTTGGTTGAGAGACTCAGACCAAGAGTGAGAGCAGTGGAAATTAATTACTTAAGGAGTGCGTGCGGAGTTACATGGAGTAATGAGGAAGTAAGAAGGAGGTGTGGTGTGGAGGTAGATGTGCTGGAAAGTGTGAAAAGGAACAACTTGAGATGGTTCGGCCATATGGAACGTATGGAAAGCGAGAGAATGACTAAGAGGGTGTATGAGAGCGAGGTGGAGGGACAGAGGGGGAGAGGTAGACCGAATATGAGGTGGAAGGATGGAGTGAGGAAGTACATGAACGAAGGTGGTGCTGGTTGGGGGGAGGGGCGTCGACTGACTAGGGACAGAGGTGCATGGGGGCGGTTCGTTCGTGGCCACCCCTTCGGGGATCACGGCGTCAGGCAATAGATAGATAGATAGATAGATAGATAAATAGATAGTGTGAGTGAATGAGAGAGAAAGAGCTGTCTTACTAAATAGATAGTGAATCTAGCAATCCCTACAAATTGGTTTGCAAACAATAATTACACATAAACAAATAATTCCTAAAGGCAGATTTCACTAGCAAAAACTATTTACATCTTGATTTATATCAAGAGATAAAACGGTAACCATAAACCTGGTGAAATCATTCACGTAACCCCCTCCCCCACCTACATACTTTCAACCATAGAGTACATAATTATGACCTAGAGGCGAAAGTGTGACGTCACACGGTTATTTTGCCGCACGTCCTAGGGATTTGGTGGCAGAACTGTTGTAGGATATAACAACCAAAGCACCTCAGTGGCTTGTCCTTATTATAGATAGTCTGTGCGCCGCGCGCACCTGCCAGCTGGCTTGCTGCAGTGTTACCAAAGTTAAGGGAATATCCGCAAAACGAGGGAGCAATAGAATAAAGAGGGAACGTATTTAAGAGTTAATTAATGTTGGTAAAAACACTTGTAAATTATTTGATATAAATTAGATATATATAAGCAAGATGAAAACATTAAGTATACATATACACTATAAAACATATTCATATATGATACAAGCTGTATACCTTCAAGCAACACAACATTAAAATGTCATTTTGAATATATATTATTATGTTACATGTTATGTAGATGTTAATTTGTAAAGTAGCACTAAAACTGGACATTTATACTTATGACATCTAGGAATATTTTGTCCCACCATAGACGTTGGCAACTCCCGTATCTCACATCAACAATGGCGGGTGTTGGAGGAGGTCTGCTTGTGCACCTCATAATGACGACAATTACACGATGACTGGTCTTTACAGTAGCCTCTACTTATGTCTATTTAACTATGTCATGTCTACAGAGTCTCTGGATTACGTTCAATTGATTATTAATAGCGTTATTAGTACAAGGTAGGGATTATTACGAATTAATGGGACTAAGGATAGTCAATATAATGTCTGTGGGGACCCTCCCCTCCCATTGTCCTTTGTGATCGTGCTGCCATCTCTCGAACGCGCGGATCCCTATTTACAGATTTGTGGCGTCTTCATTCGCCTCTAGGTCATATGTACTCTATGCTTTCAACCTTCCCTATACAATAACCCTCCCCCCCCCACCTTCTCCGTGTAGCCCATCCCTCTCCTTCCTAGCAAATCTAACGACGCCATCTATGGGACAGATTCAGGGTGGGGGGGAGTGAGAGATCTTAGTAATATCAGAGCGAAAGACCCAGCGAAATTACCATTAGGTGGCCTAGTCGGAACGGTAACCGACTGTACATGAGGTTTAGGGCGACAGTTTAAGTGTACATACCTCTATACGTTGACATAGAGTGTGTTCGGTTAGGTTAGGCAAGTTACGTTAGGTTAGGTTAAGTTTGATCTAGATAGTTATATTTAGTTTAAAAATCGAAAATTGTACTCGTAAGCATGCAAAATTAACGTGTGTATCGATAAACACACCACCGCTGTGTGTGTGTGTGTGTGTGTGTGTGTGTGTCCTCCTTCTTCTGCATTCCGGCTGTTTATCTTTTCCTGCCGTCTTAAATTGTCCCTGTTCCTATTATTCGTTTTCCCTTCCTTTATTTTCTCTTACTGTGTCTCATTTCCCTCTTCTCTCATTCCTCTTTATCACTCTCTATTTCCTCTCTCCCATTCCTCCTCTTCCCTCTCGTTTCTTCATATATTCCTTCCTCTCAATTTAATCCCTCTCTTTCCGTATCTCCATTTCCCCTGCTCTATTAACCTCTTCTGTACCGGCGACGTATTTTGATTTGATTTCAGCTATTGTTAGAGGATTATATTCAGATTAAAAAGGACCTTCAGCAATTTACAGGCTTCGAACTATCTCACTTAACTATTTGCACAACCACAGATCCTTCTTAAACTGCACAAACTAGTCTAAATATAGCTAGAATAAACTTAAGAAGAAGTCACCGGTACGGAAGGGGTGAATTGACATTATCCACAATTCTTTGCCATCTCCCATTCCCTCTCTTCCTTTCTCTCTCTCTCTCTCTCTCTCTCTCTCTCTCTCTCTATCTATCTATCTATCTATCTATCGCCCTCGCTCTCGCTCTCGCCCTCTCCAACCCTCCCACCAAGTCTCCCAACGAGTTTCTAGGGAGTGCGGAAACTCCCATATCCTGCAGTCTCCCACTTTATGCCTTCTGCTCCCCATTTTTCAGTCATGTTTCCTTACTCTCTCTCTCTCTCTCTCTCTCTCTCTCTCTCTCTCTCTTGTGTTCTTCGTCATTTCCCTCATTATCTCCTCCCCATGGTTGTATTAAATATACTTTATCACTCTGATATGTATATTGCACGTTCCTCTCTCTCTCTCCCTCTCTCTCTCTCTCTCTCTCTCTCTCTCTCTCTATGCATACGGTCAGAGGAACTACTTTGCAAGTACCGGCGGCTGATCAGGTCCTTCAAGGAAATATCTAATAGAATCTTAATTTCAGGAATTGTTCCCCGGATTGATGTAGAAAACCGATTCTACAACATAGCTACCAGTACAAATCGCCGACTAGCCAAACTCTGCAGGGAGGAGGACATCGGCTTTGTCGACACGTGGGATCATTTTTACTATGATAAATCTTTGTTTTCAGGAGATGGTGTACATCTCAATGAAGTAGGAGCTGCACGTCTTGGTCGTCTGCTGAACAATGCAGTCAAGGATTTCCGTTCAAAAAACAGGGTCAACCGGGGTCAACCGGGGGTAGTGTAAGTCAAATACGAACTGAAAAATCCGACAATGCACAATCAGTAACATCCAACTCTAATACTCTTAAGGTGTTTTATGTAAATGCTCGTAGCATACGCAATAAATTTTCAGATCTAGAGGAAATCGTGTTTACAGAACATTATGATATAATCGGCATTACAGAATCTTGGTTAAATACGGAAGACAGAGACTTTTTAGCCGAATATACGCTTCCTGGTTATAAAATGTTTGAGAGAAGTCGGATCAATAGAAATGGAGGAGGAGTTCTGTTTTTTATAAAGGAAAGTCTTAATCCCGTCTTAATGTCAAAACCTCAAATTGCGAATATAGACATAGCTTACGTACTATTTAATAATAAACGAGGAACAAAAATAACACTAGCTTTATTATACAGACCCCCAGCTCAATCAGTGCAAACTGACAGTGAAATTTATGAACAAATTGCAGAATTAACTAACATACAAGATACCGTAATTCTTGGCGATTTCAACTTACCCGTGACTAAATGGGGCGATATTATTACTTCACACTCTGGACACGACCTCTATGCTAACTTGCAAGAGAGTTCACTTTTTCAATTTGTACAATCTCCGACCCATGGTAATAATGTGCTTGACCTTGTACTCGCAACAAAAGAAGAATTAATAGAGAATTTGAATGTTGGTGATGAATTCAGTAACAGCGACCATCGTACGATAACTTGCACTTTAAAGTTTACAAGTAACAAATCAAATAGCAGCAATGATAAAGTCCCTAATTTCAAGAAAGCAAATTTTCATGAACTTAAATCAAAGCTTAAAGAAACTGACTGGAGCTTTCTGACTAACAATAACGACATAAAAAATCTTGGGAGTGTTTCACAACCACTTACCTTAAGGCAGTGCAAGACTGCATACCATCGAAAATACGGCATCCAGGCCATAATGATAAGCCCAAATGGTGGAATAAAGATATTTCACACTGTCTGCTTGCTAAAAAAATTGCTAATGATAGATTAAAATCCTCACAAAATGACGAAGAACGGGTGAAATTTGTAGAGCTACGACGCAAAGCCAAACATTTAATTAAGCAAAGTAAAAAGACCCTGGAGTTACATGTTGCGAATCAAAGTAAAACAAACCCGAAAGAATTCTATAGTTATATCAGAAAGAAAAAAGTAATTACTTCAACTGTTGGACCGTTAGTCGATGAAAATGGAGAATACACCAAAGACGAAGTACAAATGAGTAATGCCCTCAATACCTTCTTTGCATCAGTTTTTACAACCGAAGACCTCAGTGATATCCCTACACCATCGCCGATTCAGATTGATAATTCAGATGTTCTAAGCAATATCACCGTTACAGAGAGAGAAGTATTGAATTGTTTAGATAAACTCAAGGTAAATAAAACGCCTGGACCTGATACAATCTCGCCTAGAGTTCTACAGGAAGCTAAGGATGAGCTCTCCAAACCACTGACATTGCTATTCAATGAATCCCTGCAGTCTGGGACTATGCCTGATCAGTGGAAGCTAGCCAACGTAACACCGATATTCAAATAAGGCAGCAAATCCCTACCCAGTAACTATCGTCCAATTAGCTTAACCTCAATTGTATGTAAAATGCTAGAAACGGTCATAAGAGACTGACTCGTAAATCACTTAGAGGTAAATAACTTACTTAAAGATACTCAACACGGCTTTCGTAAAAAACGTTCCTGTTTAACAAACCTCTTAGACTTCTTCCATGATATCCTCAACCTCTACGATGAGAGTAAAGCTGTAGACATTATATACCTTGATTTTCAAAAGGCCTTTGACAAAGTTCCCCACAAACGTTTACTGCTAAAACTAAAAGTGCATGGAATACAGACGGTGTGTTGAAATGGATAGAAAGTTGGCTCAGCGACAGAAAGCAAAGAGTAGTCATAAACGGTAAGGCATCTAAATGGACCAATGTAAGTAGCGGGGTACCCCAGGGATCGGTACTAGGACCAATTCTCTTTCTAATTTACATCAACGACATAGATGAGGGTCTCACCTGTACAATCTCAAAATTTGCTGACGATACAAAAATTGCAAATAGCGTACTCTCTAAAGAACAAGTTGACGATATGCAACACAATCTAGATAAATTGTCATGTTGGGCCCAAATTTGGCAAATGAGTTTCAATGCGGATAAATGTAAAGTACTACATATCGGATACCTAAATGAGAAAGCAAACTATTCGATGAATGGCACTCAGCTTAAGAATGTAAACAGAGAAACCGATCTGGGAGTAACAATATCGAGTAACCTAAAACCGAGTCAACAATGTTCAGAAGTTGTTAAGAAGGCAAACAAAATAATTGGCTTTATAGGCAGGTCATTTGAGCATAAATCCAAAGAAGTTATCCTAACCCTTTACAATTCCTTAGTCCGCCCTCTTCTGGAATACTGCGTTCAATCCTGGTGCCCTTATTACCAAAAAGATATAAACAAGCTAGAACGAGTTCAACGTAGAGTTACCAAAATTATACCTAGCCTAAAGAACAAACCATACGAAGAGCGTCTTGGAGAATTAAATCTATTTCCTTTAACCCAGCGCAGATTAAGAGGTGACTTAATTCAAGTGTTCAAAATCATCAAAGGCATCGACAATATGAACTGTAGTAAGTACTTCACTATCGACCAATCTAATTACACACAGGGAAACGGTTGCAAAATTATTGGTAAATCTTTTAACTCACATGAATCTAAGAATTTCTTCTTCAATCGAGTTGTCAACTTGTGGAATGGGCTTCCCCGAGACGTTATAGACTGCAGCACCGTTGATTCATTTAAACTCCGCTTAGACAAATATCTCGCATCAAACCCGCGACTGACTGCGTTTGGAAATGAATAACTTTATTTTATCCCCCCCTCAGTTACTAACCCATCTGTCCCCTACTAACTTCCTAATCCTGCCACGGACATTAGTTCCAGGGCAGTAGTTCCCTTTCCAATGTTCCCTTACCCACTCTAAACCACTGTTTGGACACTTGATCCTCAGTGTTTTGGAGGACAAGCAGCCTAGAAGGGTCACTAGAACTGTTGTTGCTTGATTTCCTTTGTACTCCTTTGTACACTCTCTCTCTCTCTCTCTTCCACTGTACCTTACTCTCGGGGTAGCTATCTCTACTAGAATTAACTCCTGACCACCTCGCTGGGATCGTAAGGTCTGTGTGGTCAGTTTATCTATGTAAATTTATGTAAATATATTTCTCTCTCTCTCTCTCTCTCAATGTAACCTGCCTTACATGTCCCTAGGGTTTTGTAAATTGCGTATGATTAATGTCTCCTGCTTTTTTATGTTTCTCTCCTTTACTCTCTTTCCCTGGCTTGTATCCATTCGGCCCCATTCAGCCAACTGCTTTAAGACGTTTATCCCCATCCAGGTGTCGATTTCTTCCTGGCGAGCGATAGCGAGCCAGCATTGTACGGAGAAATCCGGCTTCGCCGGAGACATTTTTCTATCGAAAAATGTACAAATTTAATTTGCTGTCAAAACTAAAATATATATATGCTGGCTTGCTACCGTTCGCCAGGAAAATATTGACACTGGATGGGGGTAAACGTCTTAAAACAGTAGGCTGAATGGGGCCGAATGTATACAAGCCAAAGAGAGCGGGAGAGAAAGAGAAAAAATGCGAGGTGGGCTCCCTTAATGTCTCCTGCATCATATATTGCCTTCCCTGCTTTCATTTATCTTCTCTTGCTCTCGTTCTCGTTTTGTGTTTACTATGTTACTATGTTGCCTATCCTTTTCTACCTTTGTATCATTAATCTTATATTATTTGTTTTTCTGGACATATGCAAATTGTCGTATGTCTAATGCATTCACAGTACTGCTTTCTTTAGTAATGACTTCTTCTTATGTATCTTTCTTTGCTTGCAATACCCTAAACTCCAATTTCAGATACATTCATGTTGCATAGTAGTTTCTTGCAAAGTATTTCTCAATTATTATCTTCAAAATTAATTGTAAAGTGGAAAATATATTATTAGAATACAACATAATTATGACATGACACTGAGAAAACAAATATTAATATCCCTTATCATTTCGCATAAATGTCTACCATTTCAGATAATAAAGTATGTTAAATCATTCTTCTCTACATTTTCCGTCAAATATATAAGTCCTATAAAAATTCAAGTAAAATTAGAATTGACCAAACCGCTTAAGGAGACATGGTCCATTTTTCTGGTCCCCCTTCTCTCTCATGTTTAGCCACATTTGTTTTCAGATGTAAAGATGTTTGCTCCATTAGTTTGTCGATCCTATGACCTTTCGCCTCATTTCTTTGTCAATATTAAGACCTTTCGTGCTATTTAGGTATCAATGTTTTCTTGGCGATCGATAGTGAGCCTGTAATTTTGGAAGAACAGGCCTTTGGCCGGGGCATTTTTCTAGCGAAAAATGTACAACATTAATCTAGAAGGCGGATCTAATGGATGCTTTTTTAAGTTTGATGGAGATCTAGGGAGGAAACTAGAAAAATAATGAATACATGACAAAATGGACGAAAAATTGAACTATCCCCCCTTAAACCACAAAGTCTCGGCCATTTACATTTGTAATTATTGCTTCCCTCCCGGCCTAACTTAGCTGTCCTCTTCCCCTTATATAGTTAACGTTCAAACTTATTAAACTTACTGTATGTGCTCTGCCTAACCTTTCCTCGTATCTTATCTACTATGTATATATATAAATATATATATATTTTTTTTTTTGTCTATGTGGATGAGGGAGACAACAGGTAAAACTGACTGTGAAGAGTGCCTCCCCCAGAGTTAAAAGAGTAAAATGGCCAAAATCAAGGAACGTCCGAGCCAAAATGTCTGGACACACGGAGTTTGAAACAATTTCAGTCATGTATGTATGCATGTATGTATTTATGTACATACTCAGGCACATACACCATAGCTGGGGGTGGCCAACTCGAGACACAGCCAGAACAGAAACCAAATATATAGTTCCATTCCTTAGGGTTTGATACAACTTTCGCGTTCCCTCGCCCCTTACTCTGTCTCGTCAAGTAGGTACATTTGTCAAGGGGAGGAGGATTCCTAGCCCCCTGCCCCTAATCTACTACCATCAATCAATTCACTTCATTTCTTGCTATAGTGTATTTTATAATAATTGGTTCTTAACTTATTGATATGTTTCTTTACCTCTTCCTCTCTATCGATGTTCTAATTATTGTTCATGTTTGTACTTTTCAAATGTAGTATCCTCTATTATACTCCTTAATTTCTCCAATTATATACATATTAGGTACCACAATCTTCTAGTATATTTTTGTTCATTATATTAAACCCATTTAGTACCAGGGACGTCCTTTTCACCATATTCTGGCAACCATTAGACAACTTTATTCAGCTTAGGAAGGATCTCTAGCAAACATAAGGCTTCAAACTATCTTAACCAACCCTTTTAACTACCACAGATCCTTCCTAAGCTACATTATATCGTCTAAATATAGCTAGAATAGAACATAACACACGTCGCTGGTATTCAAAGGGTTAATAAGCTTGCATTTAATTCAATATATACTTTTTACAGTACTGTGTCCTAATATATCTTTATATACCATTCCCTGTTACAAATATGTAAGCCAAAAGTCTTGAGCATTAACTTCTATAACTCACAAACAACTAGATTAATCGAGCTAATATTTCTACCATTTGGGAAGGGTCAGCGAGGGAATAGGTGTGGAAATTTACAGCCCATTTGTTCTGTCCCTTGCTGAGTTACAGAGGTTAGGGTTCACGATTTATGTCCTAACTAATAGGAATGAACTATATAATATCCTGGTTTCGTTACATCTTTTTTCTCCTTCTTATTAATTATTATTATTAATATTATTATTTCTTATTATGTTTGTATTTTTTCTATGGGGGGGGGGGGGAACGGGGTTAGGCATCATCAGAACCCATACTACCAACACATTCATGCAATTGGACCTTCACACAAACTACTTGAGGAGCCCTTCTTAAGATAGTGTGTAACCCCTTATGTACCGGCGACGTCTTCTTTATTATATTCTAGCTACAATTAGACGGTTGTTGTAAGATTGATCTGTCATAGTAATAAGGGTAAATTGAGATAGTTCGAAACCTGTTAATATCTGGACGCCCTTCTTAAACTGAATAAAATAATGTAATAGGTGCCAGATTATAATGAAAAGGTCGTCACCGGTACTGAATGGGATAACAGTATACTCGCGGTAGAATGAGCACAACATATACAACCAATCTATTACCCTCTCTCTTCTCCATCCCAGCCACTCGTCCCTCATATGTTATCCCCCATTTCCCCTCCTCTTTCCCTTACTCGCTTACCTTACTCCTTTCTCCTACTCTCTTCCCCTACTCCCTGCCTTTCCCTACTTCCTTCCCTTCCCTACCCCTCCCGACCCCCCTTTTCCTAATCCTTGCTCCTCCCTTCACCTACTCCCTTCCTCCCCTAATCCCTACCCCTCCCTTCCCCTACTCCCTACCGCTCCCTTCCCTTACTTCCTCCCTTACTAATTTTCCCCTACTCCCTACCCCTCCCTTCCCCCCTCCCCTACACAATTTATCTACTCCTTCCCCTACTCCCCTCACCTACTTCCTCCCCTACCCAAGTCACCTACTCCTTCCCCTACTCCCCTCCCCTACTCTCTAGCCCTCCCTCCCCCTCCCCTCCTCACCCACAAACCAGACTTGACGAATGTATCTCATTTCCCACTGGGAGCGTCGCCATTCAACAAAATTGCTATCAGAACCCCCTCCCCGTGTGTTCCTCTACGTTACTCTACTCTGCTCTAGGTGGAGGTGGCGTTTTACTTTATATCAAAGAAAGTCGTAACCCTACCCTCTTGTCAAAACCTCAAATTGTGAACGTCGACGCATCTTTTGTGCTAATAAAGAATAATAAAGGTACAAAAATAATACTTGCATTAATATACAGACCTCCAGCTCAATCAGTGCAAACTGACCGAGAAATTTACGAACAAATTGCAGATGTAAGTAACTCACAAGATACCGTAATTTTTGGCGACTTTAATTTACCTGTGACCAAGTGGGGCGATACTCTTACTTCACACTCCAGACATGACTTGTATACGAACTTGCAAGAGAGTTCGCTTTATCAATTTGTTCGAACGCCAACCCGTGGTAATAACGTTCTTGACATTGTACTTGCAACAAAAGAAGAATTAATAGAGAATTTGAATGTTGGTGATGAATTCAGTAACAGCGACCATCGTACGATAACTTTCACTTTAAAGTTTACTAGTAACGAACCAAATAGTAGCATCGAAAAAGTCCCTAATTTCAAGAAAGCAAACTTCCATAAACTTAGAGCTATGTTTAAAGAAACTGACTGGAGCTTTTTAATTCACAATAACGACATAAATACATCTTGGAAGTTATTCGAAGCCACTTACCTAAAAGCAGTGCAAGACTGCATACCATCGAAAATACGGCGTCCAGGCCATAATAATAAGCCCAAATGGTGGAATAAAGATATTTCAAACTGCCTGCTTGCTAAACAATTTGCTAATGATAGATTAAAATCCTCACAAAATGACGAAGAACGGCTGAAATTTGTAGAGCTACGACGCAAAGCCAAAAAGTTAATTAAGCAAAGTAAAATGACCTTAGAGTTACATATTGCGAATCAAAGTAAAACAAACCCGAAAGAATTCTATAGTTATATCAGAAAGAAAAAGTAGTTACTTCAACTGTTGGACCGTTAGTCGATGAAAATGGAGAATACACCAAAGACGAAGTACAAATGAGTAATGCCCTCAATACCTTCTTTGCATCAGTTTTTACAACAGAAGACCTCAGTGATATCCCTACACCATCGCCGATTCAGATTGATAATTCAGATGTTCTAAGCAATATCACCGTTACAGAGAGAGAAGTATTGAATTGTTTAGATAAACTCAAGGTAAATAAAACGCCTGGACCTGATACAATCTCGCCTAGAGTTCTAAAGGAAGCTAAGGATGAGCTCTCCAAACCACTGACATTACTATTCAATAAATCCTTGCAGTCTGGAAACTATGCCCGATCAGTGGAAGCTAGCCAACGTAACACCGATATTCAAAAAGGCAGCAAATCCCTACCAAGTAACTATCGTCCAATTAGCTTAACCTCAGTTGTATGTAAAATGCTAGAAACGGTCATACGAGACCGACTCGTAAATCACTTAGAGGAAAATAACATACTTAAAGATACTCAACACGGCTTTCGTAAAAAACTTTCCTGTTTAACAAACCTCTTAGACTTCTTCCACGATATCCTCAACCTCTACGATGAGAGTAAAGCTGTAGATATTATATACCTTGATTTTCAAAAGGCCTTTGACAAAGTTTCCCACAAACGTTTACTGCTAAAACTAAAAGCGCATGGAATACAAGACGGTGTGTTGAAATGGATAGAAAATTGGCTCAGCGACAGAAAGCAAAGAGTAGTCATAAACGGTAAGGCATCTAAATGGACCAATGTAAGTAGCGGGGTACCCCAGGGATCGGTACTAGGACCAATTCTCTTTCTAATTTACATCAACGACATAGATGAGGGTCTCACCTGTACAATCTCAAAATTTGCTGACGATACAAAAATTGCAAATAGCGTACTCTCAAAAGAACAAGTTGACGATATGCAACACAATCTAGATAAATTGTCATGTTGGGCCCAAATTTGGCAAATGAGTTTCAATGCGGATAAATGTAAAGTACTACATATCGGATACCTAAATGAGAAAGCAAACTATTCGATGAATGGCACTCAGCTTAAGAATGTAAACAGAGAAACCGATCTGGGAGTAACAATATCGAGTAACCTAAAACCGAGTCAACAATGTTCAGAAGTTGTTAAGAAGGCAAACAAAATAATTGGCTTTATAGGCAGGTCATTTGAGCATAAATCCAAAGAAGTTATCCTAACCCTTTACAATTCCTTAGTCCGCCCTCTTCTGGAATACTGCGTTCAATCCTGGTGCCCTTATTACCAAAAAGATATAAACAAGCTAGAACGAGTTCAACGTAGAGTTACCAAAATACCTAGCCTAAAGAACAAACCATACGAAGAGCGTCTTAGAGAATTAAATCTATTTCCTTTAACCCAGCGCAGATTAAGAGGTGACTTAATTCAAGTGTTAAAAATCATCAAAGGCATCGACAATATGAACTGTAGTAAGTACTTCACTATCGACCAATCTAATTACACGCGGGGAAACGGTTTGCAAAATTATTGGTAAATCTTTTAACTCACACGAATCTAAGAATTTCTTCTTCAATCGAGTTGTCAACTTGTGGAATGGGCTTCCCCGAAACGTTATAGACTGCATCACCGTTGATTCATTTAAACTCCGCCTAGACAAATATCTCGGATCAAACCCGCGACTGACTGCGTTTGTAAATGAATAACTTTATTTTATCCCCCCCTCAGTTACTAACCCATCTGTCCCCTACTAACTTCCTAATCCTGCCACGGACATTAGTTCCAGGGCAGTAATTCCCTTTCCAATGTTCCCTTACCCACTCTAAACCACTGTTTGGACACTTGATCCTCAGTGTTTTGGAGGACAAGCAACCTAGAAGGGTCACTAGATCTGTTGTTGCTTGATTTCCTTTGTACTCCTTTGTACTCATTTGTACTCCTTTGTACTCTACTCTATTCTATTCTACTCTACTTTATTCTACTTTACTCTACTTCATCCTACTCTACTGTAATTTACCTCATTCTACTCTACTCTATTCTACTCTGCTCTACTTTATTCTACTATATTCTAATCTACTCTACTCTATTCTACTCTACTTTACTCTACTTCACTCTACTGTACTACATCTTACGTTGCATTACTCTACTCTAATTTACTCCGCTCTACTCTACCGTAATTTGTTCTACTCTACGTTACTCTACTCTCACACTCTCAAACTCTCTTTCTCTCACTCTCTCTTTTTCTCTTACAGACTATTCAACAAAATTGTCGACTAGTACACGACTTTGCAGAGGGTACAGGGGCCGTTGTGGAGGACGTCTTTTTAACCCCTTCTGTACCGGGGACCTCCTTTTAACTATATACTGGCTACTATTGCACGATTTTATTCAGCTCAAAAAGGGTTTCCAGCAATTAACAAGCTTCGAACTATCTCACTTAACCCTTTATACTACCACAGATACTTCGTAAACTGCTCATACTCGTCTAAATATAGCTAGAAAACAATTAACCCCTTCAGACTCATATGACACAGAGGTTGCCAGATTAGCAATAAGAAATAGAGTTCTCTCACTCTTATAATACCCTCTCCAAAATTAGTTTTCTGCCCACAGCTAACTCAAAGACAACTGCAGAGGTTGAAGTAACTAAACTAAAGGTTTGTAAATACCCCTGATGGTAACAAAGGCTTTAATCCTTGTTTGGCGGCGCCCGGCTATTGTCGAATTAAAAAAATGGGGCCTATGGGCGGGGCCCGGCTATTGTCGAATGCAATTTTGAGGACGTAATGTGCTCTTAGAGAGAGCGGAGCGGTGGGAGGAGCGTAGATTACCTCATGACCGCTCGCCACGGCCGCCGTGGACCTACTGAGATTTACTCCACTTACATCCACCCTCACTCCCTTGCTACATACGTAATTATATAAAGAAATTGCCGTATTTTACCGTTTTTGCCCTTCGGTTGCACGATCGTTGCAAGACAACCAGTGATCGTAGAAGGATGGTTCGTTTGTCATTGGAAAGCTCAATTTATGCCCTTTCAGGGATACATACTTGTATTACGCTCTGGGTCTTGTTTATGCATGAAAAAGAGCACGGAAACAACCTTATTTATGGTAAAAAAAAACGCTGGGCGTTACATCAAATATACTCCTCCACCCGCTCTTAAGGTGTTAAAGTATCCCTAATTGGCTCAAAATTGCGTCATATGTCGGAGAGGGTTAAAAAGACGTCGCCGGTACAGATGATAAGTTTTCCCTCGTCTACAGCTTCTGCCAGCAGCTAAATGAGATGTAACGTAAACTTGCTGATGCCAACCAATTAACCCTCTCACCTCTGGTAACATATTTATATTGAAAATGGTGAGCCCTTCTCTAATATGCCATGAAATACCAGGCTGGGCGAGTTTTCGAAGCCTTGGGTTTTTCTGTATTTTCATCCACTAGAATGCTGTTTATTGTGATGTATCATATGTCAATGGAAAGAGGAATAACTATACCTGTACTACATTATAAACAAAAAAAAATAACTGTACTACATTATAAAAATGAAAAATAAAAAAAAAACGCAATATGAAAGTGTAAACGACTCCGGAATAAAAGTTTTTCCCGGGCAATTGTCTTCACACCGTCCTATCTCAAAATTGTGAGTGATGACCATATATTTTTATTAACTCAAATAATAGTATTTTGTCTGCTCTTTCCAAATATGAAAACTGAAATTGTCTATCTTCAATAGTTCTCAAGCAGTGACCGAAAACAAAAAAAGTAGGACTTTGCATAATATGGTTTATAACATTTTCGAATTATTTCGTTGTTACGATGTCTATGGTTCTCATTTTAGGCTGTATGAATACGGCAGATAATGCTGAAGAGAATAAAAAAAACTAAAAGTTCCTACAACAAATAATTTTTGCTCTATGAATATTTGAAATGAAGAGCCAAAATGCGAATATTTACGCTTCACTCGTCTCCGTTCCGCCGACGCTAGCCGGGTTCCGAGCTGTTCCCCACCTCGGCGTTGCTTTATTTGCTTGGATACGTATATAACTGTTTATATCACCGTAATCGGGAAATTATGCTCTTTCTAATGGTGAAAACTAAAATAATATATCATAATTGGTTCGCGAGCTATGCGCAATTGTTTCCATGCATTGTTATTGTTAAGTAAATATATGAGAATGTTTATACAGTTGTATATCTTTGCCACAATGTACAACACTTTTATATAATTTTCCTTGCCAATAATTGTATAATTGAGATGACGGGCCCCACACCAACGATACACCGAGTGGCCAGCATAACCACTCAAGCAACCTCAAACTCCCAGGACAGACAACAAACACGTTTACCTGAGTCCCCCCTACGAGTCTACCAGAATCTACCTGAGTTGACCATGCCCAGCCGTCCATTCCACAGTTCTCTTTCACGCCCACAGCCACCTGAGAAAACGAAGGACTCTCTCAGCCAGTCACAAGCCACCATCCTCAGCCAACCACAGCCGCCCTGGGACCACCAATTAGAACCCTCCTTTTACGTAGTCTCCACCAGAAGTGACGCCCTCTGTATTGTTCCGCCAGATTTGGGATATGATGAGCACTCCCTTATATGCAATCTACTCACCAGCACCCCAGATATTTCAGGAACAAGTGGACCTGATAGTGCCTGACAACTCCATGCACCCGAGGATACAACTACAATCCTATATATATATGTCCTAGGATAATTAGAAGACCTGCAAGACAGTTGCTCGATTTTTAGCTTTAAGTGTTCTTTATTTTTCACAGGCGCCCAGGACCTTCCAGCCGACCCATTAAGTATTATAATATTACCTTGGAACCAGGCCCATATAATAAGACCTGAGTTCCCAGGCTAGAATGTATAATTATGTACCTCACAGCACCCATTTTTCCTCTTTCCTCTACACCCCTTTTTCCCCAAGTTCATTGACCCCTGAGGTAAGAAAATATTTGAATAGGACCTCAGGAAATCCTGAGGAAGGTGTGCAAAAACCACCTCACCTATCGACTAGGCAGACTCCGAACAGGATTTGGCTTTTTGAGACGGTGTTGCTACGGTTCCCCCCTCCCCCTTCGCCTCCTGACCCTCGAGAGTGCCCCTTGGACGTTGGCCCCCTTCCGGATTACTGAAGGGCCACCTGTCTGTTGCTTGGCGCCCTGAACCGAGGACCCCTGCTCGAGCTATGGACGTAGCCCTGGACCTAGGACCCTGCTCGAATTACATAAGCAGGCCTGAACCTAGGACCCCGGTTTGGCTTACGTAACCAGGCCTACATCCAGGACCCATGCTCGAGGAGGCCACCAGCTGTGTAAGATTGGCCACTACCCTATACGCCGGCCAGACCAGTACTCTCGTCCCCCTGCCCTCCCAAATACTTAAGTGTTTCTGTGTCTTTCTCTGTTGGTTATTGTTGTGAGTTATTGATTATGTAAATATGTGAACTGTGTTGTGCCCTGATTTACTTGCGATCTGTGCCCAAGATCCTATGCTTGCGTAATAAGTTTCATCCTTCTGAACCTGTGTCCATCTTGCCTTCAGTTCTTGACCCTTGTTCAAGCCTTTGTTTAATTCATAAATTACGCATACGTTACATATCAGTGTCATTAACATATATTCAGGCCCCCCACGCTCGCAGATTTACTGACTACGTGTATGTTGATTTATTTATTGTGAGTTGAAGTCCCAATATATTCTGTGATCAATCCATTTAGATAATCGCTTTTTACCTAGAACCTACGCCCAATTTTCCAACGAGTGCTTAGTATAATTCCTAATTTCTCTATTCCGTAATCGCATATGACTATATCTTAGACGTGCTTTTATGTTCTTGTAAATCTTGATGTTGTGATATTTCGAATACCGTGTTTAGGAACTCTTTCCTCCGTGTTTCGTGTCATTTGCATCCACCATACACTAATTATATCTGTGTATTTTATTCACCGCGCCCTGTTAACCCGTTCAGGCCCGTGCCTGGTACTGCCTGTTTTAAGTATCAATGAGTAGGACTTTGTCGCCTACGCCCATGTACTAATTGTGCCTGTACATTTTATTTTACTCACCCTGTCAACTATAGATAAGAAGCGAATCTGATATTGCATTAAATATCAAT
>CM064502.1:14445775-14488275 GCA_032716605.1 Paralithodes platypus | reverse complement strand
TAATATACAGTATATATAATATATACTATAATATAATTAAAATTCCATAGAGTACTTACCATACATCCTGTAAGCTTCCTGTAAGCATTCCTGTGACATCTTCGTGATTATAATGTATTTATTTCATAGGCAGTATTTATTGATAAATATATTTGTCTTTCAAGCAAAAAATAGTGTAAAGTCATCAATGATACCTAGACAAAACTGCATCAATACTCAAGGGGTTAACCAAGATTCACTCCCCTCAGTCACCAAAAGTCACAAGTAACATCTTATATACATAATTATATAATTCGAATTATTCACTAAACACTTCCACTGGGTAGATGAAATAATCCATAATTGCTTGCCTATAGCTAGGCATGGTGGGCCAGAGGGAGGGAGCCAAGAATTTAATGGGCCGGGACCCTGCCTCACAGTCTGGGGGCCGGGAAACTACTGACTTAACAAAGGTCCGGGCTCCACAGAGAGGGACGCTATGGGGTTGCTAGATACTTCCTTTTGTAACTTACTAATGCCTAACTTACCAGTCCAAATTACGTCAAAATCGAGTCATAAACTTATTTTTGGCGAATATTTCTAACTTACAGGTGGCATTATGACGCGATTGCGTCATACGGGCACTCTTGGGCTGGTGGCGTTATGACGCAATCGCGTCCTAAGAATGCGAGAGGGTTAATCACAACCTTGACGGAAAAAGTTAACTCTCTGCAGGAATTTGATGCTGCGAATGTATGAATGTGGTCGACTGAAAACTGTGTGTTCCCAGGAGGGGGCCGAATACGTTAACCTAGGATAACTTTTTTTGTATTTATTTATATATACCGATATATATATTTTTTAAGATGACTTGTTTGCAGGTGGTGGTCTGTGCCTGAACTCAGTTAGATGTGCAAGTCTAGGCCAGCTCCTTAAAGAGGGTCGCTGGTTTTGTTTATCTCTTTTTCTCTCTTTCTCAGGGTTGTATCCATTCTGCCTCACTCAGCCTACTGTTTTTAGACTTATATCTCCATCCAGGTGTCGATTTTTTTCCTGGCGAGCGATAGCAAGCCAGCATTATATGGAGATATCCGGCTTCGCCGGAGAAATTTTTCTATCGAAAAATTTACAAATTTAGCTTGCTGTCAAAACAAAAAATATATATGCTGGCTCGCTACCGCTCGTCAGGAAAATATTGACACCTGGGTACTGGGTAGGGGTAAACGTCTTAAAATAGTAGGCTGAATGGGGGCGAATGGATACAAGCCAAAGAGAGAGAGAGAGAGAGAAAGAGAACAACAAAACGAGGTGGACTTCCTTAAAAGGGTAGTGGTTATTTTTGTATCTATTTGTTTATTTATTTGATTATTTAATATTACCCTCGCTAGATCTACATCAAGCTTACAAAAACACACCCAAAGTCCCCTTCAAGATACATTTGTACATTTTTAGGCAGAAAAATTACCTGGTCGAAGGCCAGTTCCTCCTAGAATTACAGGCTGGCTGTCACTCGCCAGGACAAAATCAACATCTAAATGGAATGAAACGTCTTAAAATCGTCAAACTAATGGAGTGAACTCCTTAATATATCAAAACTAATGGGGCTAAACATGAGGAAGAAGGGGGTCCCGAAACAGCAACTACATCCCCCTAAATATTACTCGACTGGATCCAACTTGGCCCACATTTTCAAGGGAAGGATCAAAGGGGGGGGGGGGGTTCTTATTTACGGGTGTATATCAATATGTATTTAAGGGAAGATGGGTCGTTTTTCGGGGTCCTTTTCTCCTTCGTGTTTAGCCCCATTAGTTTTTATATTTTAAGACGTGTACCCCATTAGTTTGGCAATTTTTAGACATTTCACCCCATTGCTTTGTCAATATTAAGACCTTTCGTGCGATGTAGGTGTCAATTTATTTCCTGGCGAACGATAGTGAGCCTGTAATTTTGGAAGAACTGACCTTCGGCCGGGACATGTTTCTACCGAAAAATGTACAAATTAAACTAAAAATGGGATCTAATGAACGTTTTTTAAGCTTGATGGAGGTCTAGGGAGCAAACTAAAAATATGATAAAAACAAATATATAAATGAGCAAAAAAATACGACCCTCCACCCTTAACCACTTCTGTATCGGTGACGTCTTTTTCATTATATTCTGACAACTATTAGATGATTATATTCAGTTTAGGAAGAACGTCTACCCATGATAAGGACACAGACTATCTCAATTAATCTTTTTAGCTACCATATATCCTTCCTAAGCATCACAAAAAAGTCTAAATGTAGCTGAAAGCATATGTTAAAATACGTCGCCGGTACAGATGGGGTTAAAATCATTATGTAGTGTATTAATGTATGATTGCATGCAAGTCTTTGGCTATATTAAACCATAATTTTCTGAAACAATTCAACCAGACACTTAAAAGATATTCCGTTATTAGGGTCACATGCCAAAAACTTAATTCCCAACATAATACTGTAATTTAAATGGTCATAAGTTTAATAAAAATTCGATATTACTAGTTATTGCGGTCATAACCCTTTGAGGATCATGACGTGTTTGGACAATATATTCTGGCAATTATTAGACGATTCTACTTATAATAGGAAGGGTATTTGGAAATAGGAAGGTTAATAGAGATAATCTTTGCACATTTATTTCCCACAAATCTTTCCTAAGCTACTGTATATAAAACAGCCAGAATATACTGTCAAAATGCATCATGATCCTCAATGGGGTTAATGTTGTAAAATAAAGGTATAATATAGCTTAAAAACTATATATTGAATATGGTTTTCGATAGCGGTAATTTATAGCCTTCCATTATTTATGTTATGGATATTTTTACAGTTTAGATCGTTAATTAATCATATCAAGACAATGACGCCTATTTTTGTTTTCTTGTTTTACTATGACTATCATTTATGCTATTATTATAATTTTGGTAGGGCCTGGGGGAGCTGAAAATGTAATGAGATACGATGTGCACCTTCGATCACTAGAGGTACTGAGTCAAATCGTCTAATGATAGGAAGACATGTGGCTCAGTGTTGAAAGGATTAATGGGGCAGTACTCGCTTTTGCTGAACCCCCTTCTCCCTCATGTTTAGCATATTAGTTTTTACATTTTAGATGTGCGTTCCGTTAGTTTGTCGGTTTTGAAACCTTTCGCCTCATTTTGTTGTCAATATTAAGACCTGTCGTGCTATTTAGGTGTCTTTTTTTTCTTGGCGAGCGAAAGCGAATCTGTAACTTTGAAAGGAAACTAAAATAATATATTAATAAATGCATGTATAGACCAAAAAACAAAACAAGCAGTACCCCCTTAATGCTATTATTATTTTTTGGTAGGGCCTGAGGGAGCTGAATATTTAATGAGATACGATGTTCACCTTCGATTATTAGAGGTACTGAGTCAAATCGTCTAATGGTAGGAAGACATGTGACTCCGTGTTGAAAGGGTTAAGGGCGTAGTACTCGCTTTTTCTGGACCCCCTTCTCCCTCATGTTTAGCATAGTAGTTTTAGAAGAAACCCGCCTTCGGCTGGGACATTCTTCTACCGAAAAATTTACAACATTATCTTGAAAGGGGGTTTAGGGTGTGTTTGTCTAAGCTTGATGGAGGTCTAGCGAGGAAACTAAATGAATAAATAATAAATAAATATATAGACCAAAAACCAAGCACAACCCCCTTATTGGAAGCGATGGGTGTGATATGGTGTGATGGCAGTGGTCCTCATTAGAGTAGTGGTGGTGAGAGAGAATAGTGATTGTGAGTTTGAGTAGTGGTGGTGATGGGGTTGGGGGTAGTGAAGGTAAGGGGTGGGGGTAGTGGTGGTGAGAGAGGATAGTGATTGTGAGTTTGAGTAGTGGTGGTGATGGGGTTGGGGGTAGTGAAGGTAAGGGGTGGGGGTAGTGGTGGTGAGAGAGAATAGTGATTGTGAGTTTGAGTAGTGGTGGTGATGGGATTGGGGGTAGTGAAGGTAAGGGGGGGGGGTAGTGGTGGTGAGAGAGGATAGTGATTGTGAGTTTGAGTAGTGGTGGTGATGGGGTTGGGGGTAGTGAAGGTAAGGGGTGGGGGTAGTGGTGGTGTGAGAGGAGTGATTGTGATGATGGAGTAGTGATGGTGATAGTGGTGGTGAGGGGTGGGGGTAGTGGTGGAGAGAGAGGATAATGATAGTAAGGATGAGTAGTAGTGGTGGTGATGGTGATAGTGGTGGTGAAGGGTGGGGGGATGTCCTCATAATGCTACCGTTCTCAGCATGTAATTTATCAAGCACTCTGGGTTATGTGTGCATTTGTCAGCTTCATCGACCATGGAGGTATTCTTTACCTGTCTAAACAAAAATTGTATATTATATTTTGTATTTGCTATATACAGTATGAGCATAATTATATATCCCTAAAATAGTCCAAACATAAATATATATCTTTCTGAACCGTAATTGTTTTTATTATTGTTCAGTGTAAACAATTAGTGTAAACAAATAAAGCAGCTTGTATATCACATAAACCAGACATAGCACCTGAATAATATTTATAGAACGTACAAAACGAATGCTGAATGCTAAATCCACACATCGGACGACAATGTTAATGAAAGATGATAGATTTAATTATTGTTTGTTAAGTTCCTATTAATCCTGCCGGGTCTTAGCAAATGAAATCCGTCATAAGTTATTTATTTGTTTTTTTTCATTAAAGCACTTTATAATTAGAATATTCACAATTAATGAGCCTGCATATAGATTCAGAAAATAAAATCAGTTCCATAAATATATAAAATATATATGAGTATATTCTGAAATGCAATATTATTATAATTCCCCAGTTTGCTATGATATCATTCTCTCTCTCTCTCTCGTTTATCACCACCAGCCCCTCTCTGTACCCCAACACAAAAGGTCTTACCTCACCCCCCCCCCCCCCTCACCCCGCTACCACCCCCTCCTCCACACACACACACACACACACACACTCTCTCCCTCTTCCGTCCTGCCCCGACTCTAAAATTTTCCATGCAATTGTCCATTGAAGGACCAAGGTCTTGCCAAAAAAATCCTCCGCATATCATCCGAGTCTTGGGCCGGCCTAGAGACCTTATAGTAAAAGAGACCAGCCAGCCCACCTGTGTTATGTTGGTTCCACTGCAGGTCTCTTTAATTAGCCTCTCGCCCCACTTAACCTTTTGAGGAATACAACGCATTTTGACAGTTTATTCTGGCTATCATTAGACGATTATATACAGCTTAGGAAGGATCTGTGAGAATTTAAAGGGGTAAACATTATCTCTATTAACCATCTGACTTCCATAGGCCCCTGGTAATCTGCCAGACTATAGTGAAAAGGATGCCACCAGTGCTGAATGGGTAGTAGTATTAGTAGTGGTTCCCTAGGATGCCTGGCCGAACAGCCCCCCTCTCCTAAGGAAGGCCACGGCCGAAACAGAATTTTCCCACAAAGTTCTCAAGGAATGTGTGTTGTGTTGTTGGCGTAAGTGAGTGTGTGTTATGCAGTCTTCCATAATGTGTTTGATAGTGTGCGGTGTTGTGTTACAACCCGGACAGGTGTCCTGGATGGATTCATCCAGCCTCTTCTGATAACTCAGAAGGGCTAGATGGTGCCCGTATCGTATCGCAGTCTAGCCAGATGGACTATGTCCTCACGGGAAAGGAGGGTTTCTGAGGGATGGAGCTTAGGGGGACGTGCATGCAGCTGAGTGTTGCCTTTGAGTGACTGGATGGAACGATGGGTGATTTCAGTATGGATACCCTTCTGGAGGCTGGCTTGGGGTTGGCAATGGGTGAGTGAAGACAGTATTTGTGTATGGTGCGAGTTCTAGGTGTTGTTTTTTATATTTCTTGGTGTGTATGGATGTTCTGCCATGTAGTGTAGTGGGTGGTGTTGGTTTGTGGAGGCTGAGGCGAGGAATTGTGTGCCTCTCATATCAAGGTGATCCTATATTTTGAGGTCTTTGATTTCCTGATGTAGGTGGTCTGTTGGTGGGGTAGATGTGCAGCCAGTGTGTTAAGGGGGTAGTACTTGGTTTTTGGTCTATATATACAGTATATTTATTTATTTATTTTTTAGTTTCCTCGCTAGACATCCATCAAGCTTAGAAAAACACTCCCTAGACCCTTTTTCAAGATAAGTTTGTAAATTTTTCGGTAGAAAAATGTCCCGGCCAAAGGCCAATTCTTTCTTAAATTAGAGGCTCGCTCTCGCTCGCCAAGAAAAAATCGACACCTAGAGGGCACAAAAGGTTTTAATATTGACAATTATATGAGGCAAAAGGTCTGAAAATCGCCAAACTAACGGAACGAACGTCTTAAGATCTCAAAGCTAATATGCTAAAAATAAGGGAGAAGGGGGTCCAGAAAAAGCGAGTACTACCCCCTTAACCCTCGTGGCCCGGGCTGCCTTTCGAAATGACGGAGGTCGTATCCGGGCGATCTGGCTGAAAATCAACAAAAGTAAACTAAGGCTAATCTCGCTTAATATATTACCTACATTAATGAAAAATATAGAAAAATATGCGCCTTACCTTGCCGCATAGAATGGCGTTAAGTAGAGCTCTCTAGCTCAACTGCTTCCGGAGTGATGGTGATGGAAGTGGAGGTAACTTTTGCCGCGTATTTACCTCGGCGCGTCCGAACACTCAACCGCGGCCCCGGCTACGACGCCCAGTTGCACTCGTCGCTCCACCCTCAATTATGCCGGGAAGCGATTTGATAGTGTTTTATTGTTTTTTATGCCATTTATTATAGTTATTATGTTATTTTCACTCAATAAAGTTATTTTCATGAAGTTATTTGTGTCTCTGTCACTTATTACTTAGTTTTATTATTATTATTATGATTATAGTGTCACTTTCACTGGACTTTGATAGTTCATGGTGTCATTTTCACTTGTATGTATTGTTAGGTAAGCTAATAATATATATAGTGTCACTTTCTCTTGTTCATATTGTTACGAAGGCACTTATTATTACTTATCTGTGTCTCTTTCACTTATACTTAGTTTTATTATTATTATAGTGTCACTTTCACTGGACTATGATAATTGATAGTGTAATTTACACCGTTATGTATTGTTAGGTAAGCTAATAATATATATAGTTTCACTTTCACTTGTTCATATTGTTATGAAGGCACTTATTATTACTTATGTGTGTCTCTTTCACTTATACTTAGTTTTATTATTATTATAGTGTCACTTTCACTGGACTATGATAATTGATAGTGTCACTTTCACTGTTATTGTCACGGGCACTTCAAAATTGTTGGAGAGTGTGAAAGTCATTGAAGCACCGTCCAGCACACAGTGTCACTTCACACTCGAGGCATTCCCATGTGGTTTTGCTCACTTTGTGGGGTCTGCGAATTGTGTGGCTACACACATGGCACCTCTTCTGACTCCTAACTTTACTACCTGGTGCTTTGAAAGGAAGGGGGTGGAGCTGGTGCCTCCTGAAGAAGTCGGCACACCCCGTTCTGTCCAGCTGGCCTGGTCCTTGTAGTGGTCTCCCAGGTTCCGCATGCTTAGCCAGGAGCTCAAGTATCACCTGCTTATGGAACTTCCACAGGGACTTGTACTTCTTGGCTCCTGGAGTCCTCAGACGGTAGATGTTGTAGGCATTGAGGACCGACATATCTACCGTATGCAGGATAAACTTCTTGTACCACCTGCAAGATGTTCGCAGGCAGTCGATGAAGCCCATCTGCATGTCGGACTTGTCAACGAGGCGCATGTTGAGGTTGTAATCAAGGACAGCAGCTGGTTTCTGGACGGGGTTCTTGGTTCTTCGGTCCACCTTCCCTCTGGCGACCATCTCGGCCTTGTGGCATGTGCTGAGAAGGTTGACCTTCCGCTGGTCATGCCAGTGGATGGAGAGGATGGGGCCACTCTTCTTGTGGAAGATGTCCGTCTTCTTGGTCTTTGTTGGGTAGCCTGGCATGCCGTTCCTCTTGGCCTTGACTGTGCCGACAGTTCCGGTCTTGCGGTCATGGAGGTACTTGGTCAGGATAGGCGACGTGTAATAATTATCTGTGTAGAGGATGTGGTTTTGATTGAAGTGCCTCTCCATCATCTTCTTCACTACAGCGCCGCCAAAACCAATGAGGGGTCAGTCACAATTTCTCCAGCCTTGCCGCTGTAGACCACAAAGTCCAGCACATACCCCGTCTTGCAGTCGCAGAGGACGAAGAGCTTGATGCCGAAGCGGTGTCTCTTGGACGGGATATACTGTCGGAAGTGCAGCCTACCACGGAACAGGACCAGAGATTCGTCGAAGCACATCTTCTGGAAAGGAATCAGGTAGGTGGTGACCCGATGACGTATCATGTCATACAGCTTCCTGATCTTCCATAATGAGTCGGGAAGGTGGACTGCCATGCTGTTTGTCAGGTGGAGATAGGAGAGGATGTCGAAGTGCCTATCCCTGGACATGTACTTGCCAAATGCTGGAGTCGTTAAGAGGTCGGCAGTGATCCAGTAGTCTGCCAGAGCGTGCTTCCTGATATGTGTCATCAGCATTGTGAGTGCCAAGAACACATATAGTTCTGCCACCGTGACAGCTCTCCATGCCACCATCTTGGCACGGGTCTTCCTCCCACGAAAGTTGGCACAGATGTCTGGATGGTTGTTGGTCTCCTCGATGAGGTATTCCATGACTTCATTGTCATAGAAGCCACAGAAAAGTTCACTGGGGGTAGCATCTGGGCCACAGGGATATGTTGGTGACACCCCGGAACCCATCTGTACTTCATCAAAGGCAGGACAATCAGGCTCAAAATCAGCCCCATCTGTCCACACAAACAGGTTGGATGCTGATGCTCGAGCACGTGCAGGTGCAGCAGGCACACGCCCTTGGCCACACGGATGCCCTGCACGCCCACGCCCACGCCCACACCCAGGGGCAGCGGCGTCGGCAGGCTGCCCACTTTCAGGCCGTACGGGCAGGCAAAGGGGAAGGTCCTGGGCTAGGGCTAGGCCTAGGCTGACCTAGCAAAGATGGCGAGGGGGTAGGCCTAGGTTCTAGCACACTTGGAAGTTCAATAGCACCTTCCTGAAACACTTCCACATCAGGATCATCACTACTGTCTCGCCCCTCAAATAAATCTACATTATCGTTGTCTCCAAAGCCAACGAAATTGTCATCTTCGCTTGCACTTATAAATTGTTCTTTGTCTACCAAGCTTTCGCCACTGCTCTCTTCAATATCAAAAAGTTCTCGCTGTATAGCACTATCACTCAACAAACGCTTCACTTTCTTTCGTTGAGCTTTCTTCTCGGTTGCAACAAGCGTCGAAGTTGCGATTGGGGTAGCAGTGGGGCGCGTGGGAGGTTGCACCGAATCGGACGCGTCGGAATTAATTTTTTCACTATAACTCGCTATGGCGGCCACGTAGGAACTGATAACGGTAGTAGTTGAGGCTTGGTGGCGCTGCGATCGCCCCTGCAAAGTAAAATTTGGCCGCGCGAATTTTAAAGCACGCTTTCAAGCACAGGGATTTTAAAAGGACAGCCGGGCTCCGGCCCATCTGCCGCACTGTCATTTTAAAATGCTGCCCGGGCTGGAAGGGTTAAAAAGAGAGGTAGCAGGTCTCTCTCACTCCAGGATCTCCACTGGCCATCCAATTGTCCGAGATATGGAGTGGTAGCACCTCGCAAAACCCGAAAACCCTGATGTCGTTTGCATATTTTCCGCCGGGATGTCCGAAAAGCGGGGTGGGCCATATGGATGGGGTCGTGAGGTGCAGATTTTTCAATTTACCACTTGCAAGTTTCATGCTATAAGGAAGTTGGAGTTGTAGACATCGATATTTAACAGAATTACCAGCTAAAATACGGTTGTAGTACATTTATAAATACATAAAACCTAATTCAACATACCATTTATCCATCAGAAACGTACATTATATTTCTGTTTAATATCGATGTTCACGGCTCCAACTTCCTCATAGCCAGAAACTTGCAAGTGGTCAATTAACACCTCTCGCCCCATTTTTTTTTTTTTTCAATTTGAAGACCTTTCGTGCCATATAGGTGTCGATATTTTTCCTGGCGAGCGATAGCGAGCCTGAAATTTAATGAGGAACCGCCCTTTGGCCGGGAAATTTTTCTACCGAAAAATTTACAAATTTATCTTGAAGGGGGGTCTAGGGGGTCATTTTTTAAGCTTGATGGAGGTCTATCGAGGAAACTAAAACATAGATTAATAACTGAATTAATAGACCAAAAAAACAGCCACTATCCCCTTAACCATAGTGTGCATATTTTCCGCCGGGATGTCCGAAAAGCTGGGGTGGTCATATGGATGGGGTCGTGAGGGGCAGGCTTTTCAATGTACGCTGCGGAACCTTATTTACTTTATCTCTTTGCTATCAACGCCTAAAAGCAGCAAGGCCATTATTCTTCCTCGTGGTAGTATATTTTGTATGTGTGAAATATCCTTAACCCGTACAGTACCGGTCACGTCCTTTTCATAACATTCTGGAGACTATTAGGCGGTATTATTCTGCTTAGGAAGGAACTCTAGCAATAATAATGCTTCAAACTATCTTAACTACACTGTAAAACAGAATCTGTGAAATTTACAGAGAACATCTGGCAATTAGGCTGCCAAAACATTCTCTGTAAAATTTACAGCATTCTGTATAATCATTTACAAAAATACACTGTGGAATTTACAGACTGACATGTAATTTTGTATAGATATAATCTGTTAATTTTTACAGAAAATCTTGTAAAAATTACAAAATTATCTGTAAACAAATTACAGAATATATCTGCTAAATTTACATTTCAATTGTATATTTAACAGTGTTTCTGTCAAAGTTTTTACAGAATCATGTAAATTATACAGATAATGTTTGGCAGCCTAATTGCCAGAAATTGTTCCGTACATTTTACAGAATCTTGTATTGTTACACTTATATTTTGTCATTCTTGGTAACCTAGTTCTACAAAAGCAATATATTTATGAATGAACACACACACCGTATATATATATATAAATATATATATATATATATATAGAGAGAGAGAGAGAGAGAAATATATATATATATATATATACTTTTAAGTAAAATACCGGTATGGGAGGTGTAGCGGAGTGGTCATAAAAATGGACATGTGAAACGGAAAATCCACCATCTACCTATGTAGGCATATGGTGCAAAACCGAATTAGCGTACAATATGCATTACTGGAACCTTTGATGTATACTTTACCAACAGTAATATTACTGGAACCTTTGATGTATACTTTACCAACAGTAATATTACTGGAACCTTTGATGTATACTTTACCAACAGTAATATTACTGGAACCTTTGATGTATACTTTACCAACAGTAATATTACTGGAACCTTTGATGTATACTTTACCAACAGTAATATTACTGGAACCTTTGATGTATACTTTACCAACAGTAATATTACTGGAACCTTTGATGTATACTTTACCAACAGTAATATTACTGGAACCTTTGATGTATACTTTACCAACAGTAATATTACTGGAACCTTTGATGTATACTTTACCAACAGTAATATTACTGGAACCTTTGATGTATACTTTACCAACAGTAATATTACTGGAACCTTTGATGTATACTTTACCAACAGTAATATTACTGGAACCTTTGATGTATACTTTACCAACAGTAATATTACTGGAACCTTTGATGTATACTTTACCAACAGTAATATTACTGGAACCTTTGATGTATACTTTACCAACAGTAATATTTCTTACATAAACACAATATATCTGTAAAACACAAATAAATAACATCATATAATCATAATTGGGATTTATAATTGACCAACATTGTTTATTATAACCTAGCCTTGGCGAGGTTATACTGAATATAAACCGTTACCCATAACAATCCCACCCAACCCTCAGTTAGGTTAGGCTACGTTAAACACCGTGAGTTGTTTGATATAATATATAACGCAACCTTACCTTGTGTCACCCAATCCAATCAGATTGAAGCTAGGTTGCTTCAAAGGTTAGAAGTACAAGGGTCTAGTGGAGAACGAAGTTTTGAATGATGAAGAGTTGGAGAGATAAAAGCTGGTGGGCTAACCACCTTGCTATTTTTCATGTTTTGTTTTGTCTCTTGAGTAACATGGCCACGTGGTGTTGGTGTGGAGAGGCCCCTGTTGTTGCCTGTTGGTGAAGGTGAGAGATGGTGGATATATGATGAATCATGAAGGTGAAGAAGGAGATGATGTTGGTCTTGACGCAAAGGCTGTAGTCTACAAATTTGGCAGAACACATTTACGATTATGGTAGCGTGTTACGTACGTAAACATTGCCTAAAACCAAGCTAGGCAGCAACCGTGAAAGTATTTGGTTACACATTATAGACATGTACAATTTTAAACATTGTCAGAAACTAACTTGCACTGACATTCATTCAATATACAATTAAATATTTATAGGGTTGTTTACTTCGGCTATACCGGTACCTGTTGGAAAATATACACACGGTACTGTACTGTACATTACTACTACTTTTGTTAGCCTAGCATTAAACAAAAAAAGTATACAAGCTAGATAGTCGAGTGAGCTGCCTCGGCACAAGGAAGCACATGAAGGCAATTCATTCACGGCAACCCCTTATCAGGGATTACAACGTCTGGCAATTAGATAGATAGACAGATATATAGATATTTAATCATAATATGGTAGGGTAGATCTTTTAGTTTTCTACCAAACGTTAAGCAATTGTATTCAGCTGATGAAATGAAACTGGGCAAGGGTATATAAAATAGGCTAAGCAAAACTTTTCGAGAAACACATACACATACATAAGAACATAAGAACATAAGAAAATGGGAGTCTGCAGAAAGACGATTGGCCTAAGCAAGGCAGATCCCTGCCCCACACAACCCCAATTACAAAGCCCAATTATAGGCTGGACACTCTAATACCCTGAGGATCATCTTACCAAAACGGTTAGAGATTTAACGCAGGATTACGGGGTCTGCAGAGCGCTGATTGCCCCAACCCTGCTGATCCCCCTTCACACCCAACCCTTCTCGTCCATATGTTTATCCAATTTTATCTTAAAGCTCCCTATCGTTATTAATCCCACTATAGCACTTGGTAGTCCATTCCACCCATCTACAACTCTGTTACCAAACCAATATTTGCCTATATCTTTTCTGAAACGAAATTTATCTAATTTGAAACCATTGGTACGAGTTCTTTCGCCATCACTGAGCTTTAGTACATTTGTCATGTCCCCTTTGTTAATCCCACTAACCCACTTGAACACCTCTATCATATCCCCTCTAACTCTGCGTCTCTCTAACGAATGTAAGCCTAATTTCTTCAACCTTTCTTTAGACGGAAGATTTCTAATATTATGGATCATTTTTGTCATTCTACGTTGTACTCTCTCCAATGAATCTATGTCCATTCTGTAATAAGGACACCAAAATTGAACAGCATAATCCATGTGGGGTCTCACTAATGACAAGTAAAGTTTTAAGATAACATCAGCAGTTCTGTTACTCACACTCCTAGAGATGAACCCGAGAATCCTGTTTGCCTTGTTTCGAACGCTTATACACTGTTGTCTAGGCTTCAAATCATTGCTAACAAACACACCTAGATCTTTCTCACAATTCGAGTTTTCTAATTCCATATTAGCTAGTTTATATTTAACATTTGTATGCATCTTCCCTGTCTTTAATACCTTGCATTTGTCAATGTTAAACTTCATCTGCCAATTTACTGACCATTCGTGTAAGGTATCTAGATCCCTTTGGAGGCACTCTATATCTCTATCTGAATCAATTGTTCTCCCCATTTTGGTATCGTCTGCAAATTTACTTATCCTACTAGTTATACCTAAATCAAGGTAATGTATGTATATAACAAACAACAGAGGACCTAATACAGATCCCTGGGGGACACCACTTTTGACTGCTCCCCATTCTGACTTCGTACCATTTATGCTGACTCTCTGCTTCCTACCAATTAGCCATGACCTAATCCATCCCAACAACGCCCCACCTATTCCATGCGCCTCAACCTTTCTCATCAATCTCTCATGGGGGACTCTGTCGAAAGCTTTACTGAAATCTAAATATATTATATCATATGACTTGTCATTATCTACTGCTTCATATACCTCTGAGAAAAAACTAAGCAAATTAGTAAGGCAAGAACGTCCCTGAGTGAATCCATGCTGAGAAGAATTTATTAAATTAAATGTATCAAAGTGGTTTCTAATTTTACTAGCAATAATTGACTCTAGTAGCTTTCCTATGATTGATGTAAGACTAATGGGACGGTAATTGGATGCTATTGATTTGTCACCTTTTTTGAAGATCGGAACTACGTTTGCAAGTTTCCAAGCTTCTGGAACTATACCTGTCTCCAATGACTTGTTAAATAAAAATGTTAATGGGTAACTTAACTCATCCCTACATTCTTTTAATACTCTAGCATATACCTCATCAGGACCAGGCGATTTATGAGGTTTCAGTCTGTCAATTTCCTTAAGCACATCATTTCTACTTATAGTAATCGTACTTAACCTATTTTCTATACTATCGCTATATACCTTACGGACTTCTGGAAACTGTGCCAAATTTTCATTAGTGAAAACGGAAAGAAATTGACTATTTAATGTACTGCACATTTCTAAATCATTTTCTGTCATTTCTCCTATCGAAGTTTTAAGGGGACCAATTGCATCTCTAACCTTGGATTTATATAGTTGGTAAAAAGCTTTAGGATTATTTTTTGAGTCATTGGCAACCTTAATTTCATAATTTCTTTTATCTTTCCTAATATCCTTTTTTACCTGTCTTGATAGATTCTGATAGTAAGCAAGTAGGTGAATTTTGCCTTTCCTAATTGTTCTATATATTCCTCTCCTTTGTCCTAGAAGATCTAATAGTCTATTATTCATCCATTTGGGTTGGTTCTGTGTTGATCTAAATTTTCTTTTGGGGATGTTTTTATTTTGTGCATTGAATACTGACTCGATAAAATTATCGTATGTATCTACCAAGGTTGACGTCTCTTCCTGACTTAAGATGACAGGTGCCTGAGAAGGGGTACACTCATTTTGACACCTGGATCGACTTAATTTTTTGACCATAGGGTCAGCTAATAGGGCTCTTCTTAACCCCCCATAATTGGCTTTTCTTAAGTCAGGTATTAATGTTGTATTCTCTCTGGTATTACCTTTCCATTGTATATTAAAATACACAGAATTGTGTTCACTATTTCCTAGGTGGTCCCCTATCTCTACATTATTTACCATATGTTCATTGTTACCGAAAACTAAATCGAGAATATTATTACCTCTAGTCGGCGTATCTATGAATTGAAATAAAAAACTATTATGTACTACCTCTATAAATTCCTCAGAATCAGAGTCTCCTATTTGATGCTGCCAATCTATATTCGGAAAATTAAAATCCCCCATAATGCACACATTGCTAAATCTTGATGCCATTTTAATTTCCTCCCCTCCCATAATGACGTTCCGTCATTTCTACTCATATTTGGCGGTCTATACATAACTCCAATAACTATGGTCTCACTACCTTCGTTAACCTCTACCCAAACACTTTCATTATCGTTATTTAGTCTAATACCTGATTTAATACAGCTTTTTAATGTACTCCTGACAAACACTGCTATACCGCCACCCCTCTTACTTGTTCGGTCATATTTAAACAAACTATATCCTGGTATATCAAATTCTGCTAAAAAATGCCTGGTTTCTGTGTTAATCCATGTTTCAGTTAGCGCTATTATGTCTATATTTTCTTTGCTAACAAGGGCTCTAAGTTCGTTCATTTTGTTACATAGACTCCTACAGTTTGTGTAATATACTCTCAATTTACTTCTTTTCTGTATACCTAATTTACCTTTATTTCTAACGACATTTCCATCTTCCGTTGCACCATCACTACTATCATTTGCAATATAATCATAATTTTTAGCATGAGACTGAATATCCTTATCGCTTTCGCCTGACGCTAAAATTGTTCCATTTAACCTCTCATTTACACTCTCAATATTTCTGTTCAAAACCCCACAACCACCCTATCTAAAGAACTAGCTAATGTAGAAACCCCTAACCCTGAAAGATGAACCCCATCCCTTGCGTACATCCCATCTCTCCCATAGAAACTATCCCAGTTATCAATGAATGGTATTGCTTTTTCTTTGCAATATTTCTCCAAACGGCAATTGACACCAATCGCCCTGGATGTCCATTCCTTGGGAACTCCTCTTCTGGGTAGGATACAATGTACTACAGGGATCCCTCCCTTCATCCTAACCTTATCTAACACATCCCGATACTGCTGCAGCAGTTCCTCACTTCTACCCTTACCAACATCGTTACTCCCGGCACTGAGACAGATAATGGGGTTATCTCCACTATCTTCCAAGATGTGGTCCATCTTCTCTAAAACCCTCCCAACTCCATGGCCAGGCAGACACACAACCTTCCTAAGTTTAGTGCGGGTAGCCCTAACTAAATGTCTTACCATGGAGTCGCCCACAATCGACACAGACTTACCTTCTCGGGACACAGACTTACCTTTCCCTCGGGAGGATCCAGCAGCTGCAGTTGGAGAACCCCCGGTGGTGGCAGAAGCTCCCTTGGTGGTGGTGGTGGTGGTGGGGGTGGGGGTGGTGGTGGTGGTAGGTAGCACAGCGTCAGCGGTTGGAGCTGAGTCGGCGGCAGGCACTTCGTCTAACCCTCCCTTATCCTGACTATCTTTTCCCTCACATTCATCTCGCAAAGGAGAGAATGAATTTGTTACACTCATACCTATTCTACTATCCTGCTTCTTGAGTGTGACTTTCCCACCCGTATTTTTAACAACCTGCCATGAATACAATTTTTCATCAACTTCCTCCCTTTTCCCCTTACTCGACTTAATTTCCTCTTGGCTAAGCTTGAAAGCTAGATTTTCGTCTTTAATCAAATCCACTTCCCTCTGAAGTTTAACATTAACCTCCCTTAGAGCCAAGACCTCTTCCTTCACCACAACCATCTCTTCCCTTACCTGGAGAATAAGATGATGCAGTTCAGTAAAGGACTCGCACTCCATACCTGACATGATCCCAAAAAGCTTAGCGAGGAGCAAACAACTAAGTACAGAAAACAAAAACAAATAAGTCAACTAACAGCTAAAAACTGAGTTAAAACACTTTTATATATACACGAGTGCACTGCCTCCAAACACAGGTAGGTGCGTATGGTCACTGGGTCACGAGCAGGTGGTCCGGGCAGGAACTCAGATTAACACAACCTCCTCCTGTCACTGACTGACTGAAACTGATGATAGATATTTGTTGTACTAGGCTACTTTTGTTAAAGCTAGATGTGTTTACTCAGTTTAAAAAAAGAGCTTTCGTAGTCCCGGTATTAGCCTATATCTTATTACAAATGTAAATGTGCATAAAATATTGGCAACAAGGGCTCAACAACTAATAGTTTCTTACCAGTTACGACATTCAACAGCAAGAGATACACCAAATCACACTGCTTATTATCCATGTTACATATTTCCTGGCGATAATACTGAGCATTTCCACAGCCCATCACGGTTAATAAGGTTGTGGTAATAATTGAGGTAAGGAATAATATGTGTGGAGTTGGAAATTAGCAAAATTATCACACGAAAATACAGCCTGGCTGCACTCCCAGAAACAAGGCCTAGTACTCAAGGCGTTTTCCCGCCAAAAAGTCATGTGACTCACAGCTCGTATATATCGCCACACATATAGTTTATTGATACCACAACACATTTATTTTGTCAAAATTAATTCCAATGATTTATAAAGAAGAAGGTTCATGATATAACCTGAAAACAATGCTTGAACATTTTCATATATAAATAAAGGTACTAGAAGTATCCGGCAACTCTAGTGATAAATTAGTACCTCGTTTTCTAGAAACATTGCAAGGATAAAAAATTCGTTTTACCATTATATAAAAAAAAATTCAGTATTTAGTGAACTTAATTTATATCAGTGTATAGACTGCTACAGTTCATAAAGAACAAATATGGTATATAGTCAGTATTTCTTTAGTTATTCAACACCATGATTTTACAGTCGATGCCTGTACTATTACAGATATGATCTGTATTTTAAGTTTACAGTGAATCTTCTGTTGATAAATACAGAGAAAAACATGTAAAAATACAGATATTTTTTAGAGTGTAACCATTTTAACTACCACAGATCCTTCCTAAGCTGCATAATATCGCATAAATATAGCTAGAATGAATTACAAAACACGTCGCTGGTACTCAAAGGGTTAACCCCTACTGTAGCGGCGACGTCTTTTTAATTTTCTTCTTGATATATTTAGACGATTATGTGCAGTTTAAGAAGGATCTGTGGAAATATAAAGGGTTAAGTGAGATAGTACCAAACCTGTTAATTGCGGGATACCTTTTTTTAACTGAATAAAACTCTAAACATAGCCAGAATAAATTAAAAAGGACGTTACCGGTACTGAACGGGTTAACAGTTAACATGAATGGTGATGACTGGTGATGGGCTGGTCTATCAGAGTGAGAACTGAGCGATCTCTGCCATACCCATAGCTTACTCTACTGTTCCTTTTCCTTATATATTTTCTAGATCTCAAGTGACGGCGTCTCTTCCGTGGATTGACCTCCCAATCTACCAAAATTGGAAGCCAAAGCGTCACACTTTTTCCTTTGCCCCTCAACTTTCTCTTCATAATTGCTGAGGGGCACAGGGCCCTGGGTGGGTCTTTGGTTTCCAGGGCGTTTCTGCACCCTCTTCAGCTCCCCGCCATGGAGTGGCTTCGGTCACCCAGGCTTTATTGTGGTCGGCAGGGAGGGTTCTGTGGGGGCGCTCGGTTATGGCCCTGTTCTGGGCCTTGGGGCTGTTCGGCCAGGCAGCTTGGGGAACAACAACAACAACAGTTAACATGAATATTAAGTTTACAAATGTTTACTACAGCTGTCGTCCTTTCGAAAGTCAAAAGTCAGTTGTGAGCAAAGCGTGCCAACCATTGCACCACAGGTCACCCCAGCTTAAGTGCCCGGAATTTCTATGTGAGTATCCTAGGTTCGAGTGCTTGGAGTGCCACATGTATTTGTTGATTTCATTAATTGAGTTTAGATGTGAAGTTGGTTGGTGGAAGAAGCATAATAATACACACACACACACACTCCCAGAGCACCGCCGCCCGTGACCCTCATCTCGTTACTCATGGTGGGGTCACACATTCACGTAGATTGCTCCCGTCAGCTTCCGTCCGGCGTAATCGCCAATTTATGTAAAGACGCGAGTAGTTCCTGCCGTGAACGCCCGTTCTTACCACGACTATTGCACTTCCCGACAGACGTACCGTAACGGGGCCAGTGTTACGTCAGACGTAATGGAGTCGTATTGAACTACGTACGTGTTTGCGACGTGCGTAAGCATAGCCCCATTCGACCGCATGGGCTGCCCGATTTGCGGGAACACAGGCCACGCCCATGCCACGCCCCCACAAGACCGGCGTAGCTGAGGCCACACGTCTTGGGATTTGATAGGTCGTACCTGGACCGGTTCCGGCCAATCGTAGGCACACCCCGTCTGACCAAACACAGACAAAGACAGTCTTTGTCAACCACGTCTGTCGGGGTTACAATCTGGGAAGTACAAAAGGGCAGGACTGGCCACACCTCTCCCATTCCCACTCATTCCTCTGCACCATGAACAACATCACGGAATTCATCCTGGAGGAGTTCAAATTTGTGAACTCCTTAATCAAACCGGAGATTAGGCATAACACGCGGCTCATACAATGCATCCTTGCCTACATAGAAGTCTTAAAACTACTTGCAATAGCAAACTCCATCCATCAAGAGGAACAAGAGAAGAAGAAGGAAAGGACCAAGAGGACAGTGTGGGTGTGGCCATATCTACAACGGAGGCCTGAACATGGCCATTATGAGAACCTCATGCAAGAGTTGGCCAGAGAATGTCCACTACTGTACAAGAACTTCACCCGGGTAGACAAACAACTATTTGATGAGATTGTGGAACGTGTCACCCCCATCATTCAGAGGAAACCTACGTTTTGGCGAAAACCCATTCCTCCTGGTCTGCGGGTGGCCATCACCCTACGTTTCCTCGCTATGGGTGAAACCTACAAGAGCCTGCAATTCTCCTTTCGTGTTGCCCACAACACCATTAGCCAAATTGTTCCAGACACATGCCAGGCCATCATCTCTGTCTACGGAGATCAGGAGCTCAAAACGCCACAATTGCCTGATGAATGGAAGGAGGTTGCCAGCGGCTTTGAGGAACGATGGAACCTGCCGCATTGTGTAGGAGCCATTGATGGCAAACACATACGGATCCGCAACCCCTCCTTTGGTGGCACATATTACTTCAACTACAAGAAGTTTTTTCCATTGTCCTGTTGGCAATTATTGACTCCAACTACAAGTTCATCTACGTCGACGTTGGTGCCATAGGGTCAGAGTCTGATGGTGGTGGCTTTGCACACACCCCTCTATCTAAGTTGCTTGAAAGACAGACCGCCAAACTGCCCCCCCCCCGAGGTCATCTCTACCGATCCCACTGGACCACCCACGGACTACTTCTTAGTAGGGGATGATGCATTCCCTCTGTGCCCCTACATGATGAAGCCCTACCCCCAACGATTCCTCTCGAAACCTGAACGGATCTACAACTACAGACTCAGCAGGGGCCGCCGGGTGGTAGAGAACGCCTTTGGCATTCTTGCCAACCGCTTCCGGGTTTTCCACACTCCAATATCTATGAAACCTGAGCGTGCAGAGGTTGTTGTGTTGGCCTCATGCATTCTGCACAACATCCTACGAGGACGAAACCAACCCCGAGCAGAGGTAGATCAAGAGAACCCACACACCCACCAACTCATACCTGGCCCCTGGAGGATTGACCCACCTGTAGGAAGGAACCTACCAACCGTGGCCCGCAACCCTGCAACCAGGCTTGCCAAGGAGCAACAGGACTACCTCAAGACCTACTTCTCTTCCCCTCAAGGATCTGTGGGTTGGCAGGATGACCGTATTTAGGTGAGTGAGGTTTTCCCCTGTTTAATTTGTATTTTGCTGTATATTTCAGTTTCATCTTAAATTTTTGTTATAGAGTCTTTGCCAGTTTGCTTTGTATTGTACTTTTATCAGTTACTTTTGATGTTCAGTAAGTTTGTAGGTTCTTCCATATTTTTTTTATTGTATATTTTTAAATTTCCTTTAATTACTTTAATTGTTCCCTGCTTACTTTATTTTTCATCTTTTAGTTTTATATTTCAATCAAGTTGTTAATTGTTTTTCGAGAGGTCGAAGTGCGTCGGTGTGGAGGCAGTAGGTGGCTGGAATGTGGCAGGGGAGGCAGGGGGTGTTGCCGATTGGGGCAGCCCCATCATCATTGTCTGCAGTGCTGCAACCTGGTGTGCAGGTAGCACGTAGGTAGGAGCAGGCTTGGGCAACACTGGTTGAGGCAGGGTGATTGCCGGAGTGCCCTGGTACATCACAGCGGTTGGTTGAGGTTGAGGTTGAGGTGGTTGTGGTTGTGGTTGTGGTTGTGGTTGTGGCGCCAGAATGCCATAATTTCGTATGGCATGCAGCATGAGGTCCGGACCAACACTGGTGACTCCCTCCTCAAAGGCAGTCTTGAACCTGTGGAGGGCTGCCAGGAGCTCACTCTTGAATGGAGTTCTAAAATTGGCCGGCAACCCCACACAGTCCTTTACCATGACATCCATGGAGGCGCGCCAATACTGGAGTTCGGGGTCCTCCACCAAATCAGCCACCCCAGCCAGGTTCTGCCGCACCTGCTCCGCAGTGACAAGGACCTGGTAAGGGAACAAGGAACAAGAGAACATTAAACACACAAAACATAATATAGTTTATTATTGGATCAATTATGAATGTTAACAAATAAAATTATGTGGTATTCTGTGAAGCCTAATATGTTCGAAGTTATTGTTACCATTATGGAAAAAGAGAAGATTAACACGTTGCACAACACACAAAACATAACATATTTCAATAATTAACCAATTATGAATGTTAACAAATAAAATTATGTTGTATTCTGGGAAGCCAATATGTTCAAAGTTATTGTTGCTATTATGAAACTAATATTTCCTCTACTCACTTACTCCAGGATTCCGGTTCCGTGGGTTGCAGGAACAGCACCAGGAGGCTTCCCCTGCTTCGCACTCCGCGGAGGCATGGAGATGGCTGGGGTGGTGTTCTCCTGACTGCCGGCTCCTTGGTCTTCCTCATCAGCGTCTGCTGGGGCGGGGTCATCAGGCACAGGACCACACACAGGAGGCACAGGAGCATGCACAGGAGCAGGTTCGGCAGCTTGGGCAGCAGACTGTTGAGACATGAATGTATAATTAGTAACATGTAAATTATTTATCAACTGTTAAATACCAATCAACATAACCATTCATCCTTGTAACCTTTAAATAAAATGAATAAACTGCTTTGTGTTATTATGTGTTTCATTAACAAAAATGTTAGGTAATTATAAACTTAAGTGAACAAGATAAATTTACAAAAATAATGGCACCGTTATAAGCAAAATATTTCAGAAAAAGACAAATCCTGTTACTGTCCTGAGGACGCCAAAACCTTATAAGCAAAATATTTCAGAAAAAGACAAATCCTGTTACTGTCCTGAGGACGCCAAAACTCTTGGCTTGCTATCGCTCGCCAGGAAAATATTGATGTTGTTGACGATTTAATAGTAAATGGGTTGGGAAACAAACAAATATAAACGTACCTGAGGCATACCCAGATTCCGGGGCTTTTTCTGTCGCACGATGTGGGGCTTGAGGAACTGGAACATGGCCAGTATCCACTTCTCCCTCTCAGTCAACCTCTTGGCCCCCTCACCACTCTTGTCCTTGGTGAGCCTGCCAAACTTGGAGCGGAGAGAGGTGAACCACGTCAACAATTCCAAGCCGGTGATGGGGGGGTCCAGACTGGCTGCCTTCTCCGCCCAAACATGGTCGATGTGCTCCTTGTCTTTGTGGCGGTTATCACCCTTATCATACAGATAAGGCACATCCTGTTCCAGCCAGTCTCCCAACATACGCTCCTGCACCTCCGTCAGGATAATGTTGGTGCTCTTCCGGCGCCGTTTTATTGGTACTGTTGGCTGTTCCTGTCCCTGTCCCTGTTCAACGTCGCCGGGGTTTTCCTCACTTTCATCCACGTCCAAAACCTGTCCATCATCGTTGGGTATATTCATCAACACTTCACCGTCAGAGGGGTTATTCGGCGAGGTTCCAGACGACGAGGGGACAGCCGGTGAGGTTGCAGAGTTCGAGAGGAGAGCCGGTGAGGTTGCAGAGTTCGAGGGGCCAGGCGGTGAGGTTGCAGAGTTCGAGGGGACAGGCGAGGTTGCCATCGTGAAGGGGACAGGCGGTGATGAGGTTGCAGGCATCAAGGGGACAGGTGGTGAGGTTGCAGACGTCTTCTTCACGCTTCTCTTGGTAGCCTTGGTAGCCATGGTGACAGGGCAGGGCAGGGCAGCGTGCAGAGGGTGACAGCAGAGGGTGGCAGGGTGGCAGGCAGGGTGGCAGGGTGGCAGAGTAACAGGGATGGTGGTGGTCGTCGTGGTATGGTGAGAGGTATGACGGCAGTACCTCCTGTTGTCCCTATATACCCCCCCGTACGACGTTGCCGCGTCTTCCCGGCAACACGCAGTGCGGCGGTGTTGCCAAACGAACGTAAACTTCCACGTTCGACTGGAACTTTCCACGATGGACGGGAGCAGCTCACGTCTGACGGGTGAGCGGCTACGTCTGACGGGCGAGCTGCTACGTCTGACGGGGCTGCTCCCGTCAGACGGCCGTGGTGGCCCGGTCGGTCGTAAGCTTTCCCGTCTTTTGACATACGTGAGGGCGAGCCACGTATTTGATTCCACTCGAATCAACAACTGCGCGGCCTCGGCCGCACCCACAACATTCCCGACCCACGTGGGCTACTCGTTTCTACTCTCGCCATGCGTGAGTACCCCCCCGACTGGCCGCAATTTCATTTACGTTTTGCGTATTATGCCCTTACGTTTTACGTAATCGGTTGCCAACTACCAATATACCTTCGTTTACAAAAGAAGGGAGCTGACGGGAGCAATATACGTGAATGTGTGACCCCACCATCACGCTCTTAACTAATTTCCAAGTTGCCTCATAAATTCCCCGGTCGTTCCTTGATAATCCCCCGTGATTCAAGTCCGAGCCTCCATCAATATTCCGGCTACGACTCCACCAACACTTACTTTCTTCTTTCTTTTAACCCTTTCAGTATACCAGGATGCATTATATAATTATACTGTAAATACAAGCTTGTCACAGAAACAAGAATATACTTGAAAATAGACACCATGTGAGGAAGAGCACTTTATTGACAACGTTTCGCATATACCTTCAATCCTTCATCACTGGCCTGATGAAGCTATATGCGAAACGTTGCCAATAAAGTGCTCTTCTTCACAAGGTGGCTATTTTCATTCTGTCTACTTTTTAAAGTATATTTTTATCAATTAATCAAGAATATATTTGTGTTCATCTCTGTCTAAGATAGTTGGAATTGACCGGACGGTGAGACTAGATATTTGTCAATTAAGTCGATAATTTAATCTCCAAAATAATCTTATCCCGTCTTTAAATTAACATAATCGTGTAACTTAGCAATATTTATTGTTATTTTAGATAGCTGTGAAATCTACATGTTCTGAATGACAAGTTTCATTTGGCTATCCTTAGATGATTTTATGAAGCTTAGAATAGACTTATATAATTGAAAGGGATGAGATGTATATCCATTGAATCCTTTACTTCTCACATATCTTTTCAAAGCTTAGTAAAATCGTCGAATAATAGGCAAAGTAAAATAACATTTGTAGTCATAGAATACTGAAATGGTTAAGCTTTCTACATGTGTCTGTTTGTTAGTTTTTTCCTCAAATTCACCGCCTAGTATTTAAAAACCAAAAACAGGTTACAATTAGTAATTAAATAGTACCATATGTACTTTCTAAGACGTAAATGATGAACTGGTTTCACACGAGCGTCTTTTCCCTCAAAATTTATCCTCAACACTGGTCTGGCAGCTCATGAGGTCAACATTTATAATATTGTTGCCACCTAAATTCATCTATCATTAGTCTTGTTTCCGATACAGGTGCAAATTATTTCAGATATGTTGCTAGAAAAATGTTGGTCATAGCATGTTGACTATTAAAGCTTTCGTGTGATACCGGTTTAACTCTTTACCAATACTGTATAATATTATGCATCTCGTAATATTTCTGGCGGGCTTCAAGATAAACATTAAATTATTATATTGAGGTACTTGGAATGACTTAAGACAGCATGTTATTGTTGTCATGACATTAAATATACATGTCAATTATTTCTGCAAAATCAGTTATCGGTTTAATATTCCGCAACAATTAGTTTCTTGGATTTGATTTCCAAAGATGTTTGTTAGTAGCTGAAATAATATTTTCACATCTTGATATCTTTTCGCTCACGTTAACGTAGCCAACAAGTCTGTTCACCCTTCATTCATTTAAGGGGACCCACCTCGCTTTTTTTCTCTTTCTCTCCCTCTCTCTTTGGCTTGTATCCATTCGGCCCAATTCAGCCTACTGTTTTAAGATGTTTAGCCCCATCCAGGAGTCAATATTTTCCTGGCGAGCGGTAGCGAGCCACCATATATATATTATGTTTTTCTGACAGCTAGCTAGATTTGTACATTCTTCGATAGAAAAATTTCTCCGGCGAACCCGGATTTCTCCATACAATGCTGGCTCGCTATCGCTCGCCAGGAAGAAATCGACACCTGGATGGGGATAAACGCCTTAAAACATTTGGCTGAATGGGGCCGAATGGATACAAACCAGAGTAAGAGAGAACAGGAAAGAAAGAGAAAAAAAAATGGTAAGGGGGCCTCCATCTTATGGTGGAGGAAAAAAATAATATGCCCCACGCGTCCTACTGCGTGTCGTACAAGGCGACTAATAGGGGGAATGGGGGTAGACTGTAGGCACCAATCGAACAGGGCTATACCAAGGAGAGGCTGTGGGCATTTGATAAGGAATCGCTGGAACTCCTGTTTCATTTGCTTGGCCTCTCTTACTGATTCCCTTTGTGCCTCACTTACTGTACACTGAGAGTAGTCCAGCATGCTCTCACAAACCCCTCCTCCTCCTATCTACTTCACTACACTTAACATGCACACCACACTTCCTCCTTCATAATTATTTAAAACAAAAAATGATGAACAAAGGCCCAGCCTCAAAGTCCCGGGGGGGGGGGGGGGGAACATAAATACCCCACACATGCCCGACCTTCCCCTGACGACCCCTCTAAATACTCTGGACCACGGCCTGTCACTCTTACTATCAAGTTTTGCAATATTCGCGGCCTTTCCTCTAATTTTCACTCTATCGAACACCATCTCTCCTCCTCCAAATCTGATCTTCCTTTCCTCACCGAAACTCAGGAGTCTGAAGCAACTGCCAGCAGCCCCTTCTCTGTATCCTCCTAGTTTCTCTATCCTAGTTTCAAAGCCAATGGCGAATGTTGTGCATACGTGCACAACAAACTCACTTGCTCTCGTGTTCCCGATTTCGACTCCTCTGAATTCTCAACTTTATGGCTCAAACTATCCTGTCATTCTCATAATAAATATTTCTGTGCTGTCTATCTTTCCCCTAACTCTTCCGACTTTCCCAAATTTTTCGACTATCTAAACTTTAAAGTGGAACACATTCTATCTATATCTCCCTTCTCTGAAATCTCCATCTTAGGAGATTTCAACGTTCACCACCGCCAATGGCTCTCCTCTCACTTTACTAACCAAGCTGGTGAATAAGCCTACATTGTTTCTATCCTAAATGACCTAGAGCAGCTGGTCCAGCAACCCACCCGTATCCCGGATCGCTTCGGAGATCGGCCAAACATTCTTGACTTATTTCTGACTTCTAACCCTTCTTCTTATACTGTCAATCTTTTCTCTCCTTTGTGCTCCTCCGACCATAAACTTATCTCCGTCACCTGTCCTATATCTTCAGTACGGCCATCCGATCCTCCCAGCCGGCGGCGCTTGTGGCACTTTGGCGCTGCCGATTTTTTTTTTTTTTTTTTTTTTTTTTTCTATATTCCAACTACTCCCTCTCGGGCATAGGCTGAGAGCCTGTACATTCCACCGCCCAACACGGTGAAGCCCGTGAGGTCTTGTTCCAGTCTGGGGAGTGAGACATGCGAAGCATCCATCATGGCTCAAAGCAGCTCCATCTCTGAAGCGGCCGGTTGCTTCGCTCAAGTGCTTCACCGTCTCACCCTCCAGACTCAGACCCTCACTCTCAGAACGACTGGGAGGCTCTCCGGCAGTACTTCTTTGATTTCCCATGGAATGACTTCTGCTTCCGTGGCCGAGGACCCTCGGAGAGTGCTGAATGCATTACCGAGTTAATCCTCTCGGGCATGGAAGCGTGCATTCCATTTTCTTTCTCTCAGTCTAATGCAAAAAAAACCTTGGTTTACTCACACTTGTTCTACTGCTGTCCACAATAAAGAGGAAGCATTCAAACGGTACCGACGCCTTAAAACTCAAGAATCTCATTCTTCCTATGTTTCTGCCCGGAATCAAGCCAAATTTGTTCTTCGACTTGCCAAGCACTCTTTCATCAATAATAAATGCACTGAACTATCCAACTCTAGCTCTTCCCAAGTTTTCTGGCATCTAGCCAAAAACCTCTCCAACAACTTTTCTTCCTCGTCTTTCCCTCCCCTTGTCCACTCTGATGGCACAACCATCACTTCTTCCTCTGACAAAGCTGAACTCTTTGCTCAAACTTTTGCCAGAAACTCTACCTTGGATGATTCCGGTGCTATTCCTCGCTCTCCACCCCCCTCTCTCCTACTTATGCCTAATATCCTAATCTCTTCTAAAGATGTACTTTCTACCCTCTCTGGGCTTAATACTAAGAAGGCGTACGGTCCGGACGGTGTTCCTCCTGTTTTTCTTAAAAACTGTGCTTCCATGCTGACCCCCTGCCTAGGCAAACTCTTTCGTCTCTGTCTCTCCTCTAACGTCTTTCTTTTTTGCTGGAAGTTTGCTCTCATTCAACCTGTCCCAAAGAAGGGTGACCGCTCTCAACCCTCCAACTATCGTTCAATTGCTCTCATCTCTTGTATCTCTAAAGTTTTTGAAACTATTCTTGCTTCCAAATTTCTTAAGCATTTCTCTTCTCATAATCTGCTTTCAGATCGCCAGTATGGCTTCCTTAAGGGTCGCTCTACTGGTGATCTTCTTTCATATCTTAGTAACTCTTGGTCATCCAACTTTCGGGACTTCGGTGAGACTTTTTCTGTTGCACTAGTCCGCACTAGTTGCACTATCGAAGTCCTTCGATAGAGTCTGGCACAAGTCTTCAATTTCCAAACTGCCCTCCTTCGGTTTCTGTCCCTCTATCAGTTCCTTTGTCTCTAATTTCCTTTCCGGCCGTTCCATAGCTGCGGTTGTGGACGGCCATCGCTCAATTCCTCATCCTATCAACTCCGGTGTTCCTCAGGGTTCTGTTCTATCTCCTATTCTCTTTCTAATTTTCATAAATGATCTTCTCAACTGTACATCTAGTCCCATCCATTCATATGCAGACGACTCTACTTTACACCACTTAATTAGTTTTCAGAACGCCCCAGCCAGCAGTCCCTCAAAAGTAAACGTAATGAAGCCATAAAATGATTATCTTCTGATCTAGCTACTATTTCTAATTGGGGTAGAGAAAACCTTGTTACATTTAATGCTTCCAAAACTCAATTTATCCATCTTACTACCCGTCAGGAACCTCCAGAGGACTATCCCTTATTCTTCAACAATACAAAAATCAACCCTTCATCTTCCCTCAATGTTCTCGGTGTCTCTTGTTCTTCTGCTCTCACTTGGAAAGACCATATTACCAGTCTCGCTAAGGCAGCCTCCCAGATGCTGGGTGTGCTCAACCGCCTCAAGGGGTTCTTTACCCCTGCGCAGCTTCTTGCTCTGTACAGGGGAACAGTGCGTCCTTGTATTGAGTATTGTTCACATGTGTGGGGAGGATCCTCTCACATCACACTCCTAGATAAAGTAGAAAGGAAAGCCTTTCGTATCATTAACTCCTGTCCACTCACCAACTCTCTGCAATCTCTCTCTCTCTTCGCCGCATGTTGCATCTCTCTCACTATTCTATCGCTACTACAATAATCAGTGTTCCTCGGAGCTTTCCCAGTGTATACCACCTCCTCTACGTAGGGTACGTAGTACCCGCCTTGCAACACAATCCCACCGAGGACAGCCATGAACATAAATGTAGATCCGACAAGAACCAAAAATATTATTAAAGAGCGTTCCGTGAGTTCTAAAATAACAAATTTAAAGGTTTTCTATGCAAACGCTCGTAGCATACGAAATAAATTTTCAGATTTAGAGGAGCTAGTGTTTACAGAAAATTATGATGTGATTGGCATAACAGAATCTTGGCTCAATACAGAAGATAGAGACTTTTTAGCAGAGTATTCACTTCCCGGTTATGTAATGTTTGAGAAAAGCCGAATAAATCGAAATGGAGGTGGCGTTTTACTTTATATCAAAGAAAGTCTTAACCCTACCCTCTTGATAAAACCTCAAATTGTGAACGTCGACACATCTTTTGTGCTAATAAAGAATAATAAAGGTACACAAATAATACTTGCGTTAATATACAGACCTCCAGCTCAATCAGTGCAAACTGACCGAGAAATTTACGAACAAATTGCAGATGTAAGTAACTCACAAGATACCGTAATTTTTGGCGACTTAAATTTACCTGTGGCCAAGTGGGGCGATACTCTTACTTCACACTCCGGACATGACTTGTATACGAACTTGGAAGAGAGTTCGCTTTATCAATTTGTTCGAACGCCGACCCGTGGTAATAACGTTCTTGACATTGTACTTGCAACAAAAGAAGAATTAATAGAGAATTTGAATGTTGGTGATGAATTCAGTAACAGCGACCATCGTACAATAACTTTCACTTTAAAGTTTACTAGTAACGAACCAAATAGTAGCATCGAAAAATCCCTAATTTCAAGAAAGCAAACTTCCATAAACTTAGAGCTATGTTTAAAGAAACTGACTGGAGCTTTTTAATTAACAATAACGACATAAATACATCTTGGAAGTTATTCGAAACCACTTACCTAAAAGCAGTGCAAGACTGCATACCATCGAAAATACGGCGTCCAGGCCATAATAATAAGCCCAAATGGTGGAATAAAGATATTTCAAACTGCCTGCTTGCTAAAAAAATTGCTAATGATAGATTAAAATCCTCACAAAATGACGAAGAACGGGTAAAATTTGTAGAGCTACGACGCAAAGCCAAAAAGTTAATTAGGCAAAGTAAAAAGACATTAGAGTTACATATTGCGAATCAAAGTAAAACAAACCCGAAAGAATTCTATAGTTATATCAGAAAGAAAAAAGTAGTTACTTCAACTGTTGGACCGTTAGTCGATGAAAATGGAGAATACACCAAAGACGAAGTACAAATGAGTAATGCCCTCAATACCTTCTTTGCATCAGTTTTTACAACAGAAGACCTCAGTGATATCCCTACACCATCGCCGATTCAGATTGATAATTCAGATGTTCAAAGCAATATCACCGTTACAGAGAGAGAAGTATTGAATTGTTTAGATAATCTCAAGGTAAATAAAACGCCGGGACCTGATACAATCTCGCCTAGAGTTCTAAAGGAAGCTAAGGATGAGCTCTCCAAACCACTGCCATTACTATTCAATAAATCCTTGCAGTCTGGAACTATGCCTGATCAGTGGAAGCTAGCCAACGTAACACCGATATTCAAAAAAGGCAGCAAATCCCTACCCAGTAACTATCGTCCAATTAGCTTAACCTCAGTTGTATGTAAAATGCTAGAAACGGTCATACGAGACAGACTCGTAAATCACTTAGAGGAAAATAACATACTTAAAGATACTCAACACGGCTTTCGTAAAAAACGTTCCTGTTAAACAAACCTCTTAGACTTCTTCCACGATATCCTCAACCTCTACGATGAGAGTAAAGCTGTAGATATTATATACCTTGATTTTCAAAAGGCCTTTGACAAAGTTCCCCCACAAACGTTTACTGCTAAAACTAAAAGCGCATGGAATACAAGACGGTGTGTTGAAATGGATAGAAAATTGGCTCAGCGACAGAAAGCAAAGCGTAGTCATAAATGGTAAGGCATCTAAATGGACCAATGTAAGTAGCGGGGTACCCCAGGGATCGGTACTAGGTCCAATTCTCTTTCTAATTTACATCAACGACATAGATGAGGGTCTCACCTGTACAATCTCAAAATTTGCTGACGATACAAAAATTGCAAATAGCGTACTCTCAAAAGAACAAGTTGACGATATGAAACACAATCTAGATAAATTGTCATGTTGGGCCCAAATTTGGCAAATGAGTTTCAATGCGGATAAATGTAAAGTACTACATATCGGATACCTAAATGAGAAAGCAAACTATTCGATGAATGGCACCCAGCTTAAGAATGTAAACAGAGAAACCGATCTGGGAGTAACAATATCGAGATACCTAAAACCGAGTCAACAATGTTCAGAAGTTGTTAAGAAGGCAAACAAAATAATTGGCTTTATAGGCAGGTCATTTGAGCATAAATCCAAAGAAGTTATCCTAACCCTTTACAATTCATTAGTCCGCCCTCTTCTGGAATACTGCGTTCAATCCTGGTGCCCTTATTACCAAAAAGATATAAACAAGCTAGAACAAGTTCAACGTAGAGTTATCAAAGTGATACCTAGCCTAAAGAACAAACCATACGAAGAGCGTCTTAGAGAATTAAATCTATTTCCTTTAACCCAGCGCAGATTAAGAGGTGACTTAATTCAAGTGTTCAAAATCATCAAAGGCATCGACAATATGGACTGTAGTAAGTACTTCACTATCGACCAATCTAATTACACGCGGGGAAACGGTTGCAAAATTATTGGTAAATCTTTTAACTCACACGAATCTAAGAATTTCTTCTTCAATCGAGTTGTCAACTTGTGGAATGGGCTTCCTCGAGACGTTATAGACTGCATCACCGTTGATTCATTTAAACTCCGCCTAGACAAATATCTCGCATCAAACCCGCGAGTGACTGCGTTTGTAAATGAATAACTTTATTTTTATCCCACCCTCAGTTACTAACCCATCTGTCCCCTACTAACTTCCTAATCCTGCCACGGACATTAGTTCCAGGGCAGTAATTCCCTTTCCAATGTTCACTTACCCACTCTAAACCACTGTTTGGACACTTGATCCTAGTGTTTTGGAGGACAAGCAACCTAGAATGGTCACTAGATCTGTTGTTGCTTGATTTCCTTTGTACTCCTTTGTACTCCCTACTCTGTGCAACTCTCCAACCCAAAAGTGAAACTCTATTCTCAGACTTTCTTCTATTCAACAGCTGAGCTCTGGAACTCTCTCCCATAATCAGTCTTTCCCTCTTCCTATGACTTAAATTGCTTCAAACTCCGTGTGTCCAGGCATTTTAGCTCGAACGTCCCTTGATTTCGGCCCGTCACTCTTTGAAATCTGGGGGAGGCACTCGCTGCAGGCAGTTATGCCTTTTGTCTCCCTCATTCACATAGAAAAAAAAAAAAAAAAAAAAGGTCACCCCCCCTTAACCCAAAATCACTACGCACACAGATATATTTCCGGAGTCTCACTTTATCGCAATATCTTTTCGGGCACCAGTTTATGCATTCAAAGTCTCTCCGTCCATCCAGAATCTGATCTAATAATATAAGCTATCCGTATCTTGCCTATCATATCAAACTTTATAAGCCAACCTACCGTTACTTTAAGGCCACGTCCAGAGTTGATTCACCTAGAAGAGTTTTAATTTCGTCGAGATACATTTATGAAGAAGTGTCTGATTTACAAACATATTCATTGTGTGTTTCATCATAACTAGATTAAATATGTTCGTTGGTAAATTAAACCAGTTTTAAGAGGACTGCATTAACTGAACTTGGCGTACTTCATTATGATATTCATTGGTGGACACAAAATAAGTCTGATTAAAAGATACAAGAATCAGAAATATAGAAAACAAATATTAATAGTATAAATAAATATCAAACGCTTGTATCATGTATGAGTTTATTCTGATCTTAATGTTCTTAGTACGGGAGACACCTTCTTAACTTTATCTGGCTATATTTTGAAGGTTGTACAAGAATTGTATGTGACTTGAGGATACCTTCTGTCAGTCCAGGGATTTATGTAAACAGAGCATATCCTCAGATCATATTAAACATACACAGATAAACCAACAACGCCTGAACTACCTCAGTATCGTCAAGAACACATCTACTAGTATCTGAGCGAGACCTGATCGTCATCGAATCTTATGAACAGAGAGTTACACAGATACTCAGACCACACTGACCTTGCGGTCCCAACTAAGTGGTCCGGCCTTAATGCTACTAGATAGGGACAGTTTATAGTGGAAGAATAGGACAGTAAAGTAGAAGGCTCTTTCCCCACCCTCTGCTCCTTTCGGCTACAAAGCCGTACCGGAAAATAGGATGAAGTGTAACCTTATGGGTCAGGAAATGCCCACAAGGAAATGTTTTATATAGTATAGGAAGAAATTAGTTTGAAAAGGAAATTACACATGCCTACTGATGAATTCATATTAATCCAATCTACATTAGATGATCGTCCAGTCTTTTCTTAAACGTATCAATACAATTACTGTCGATCACCTCCCTTGGTAAACTAGTCCACTCTTTAACCACATTGTATATGAAGACATTTTGAGAGAGAGAGAGAGAGAGAGACAGTAAGAGTGAGTGAGTGAGAATGAGAATGATAGACAGAGAAAGTGTATTTTATATAATTATATTTAGAGTTAGATAAGAAGTAGCTTAAATTACTAGTAGTCTTGAAAGATTAGGCCTACCCTGTATTTTATCACTATAGTGTCCCTCTTCATAAGAATTGGTTACGTCCATCCCACAACCGTGAGCACCTGTTAGACAAAGTCATCCTGCCCAACACCGCTGGTTAAGGTCGTTGAATATCACAGGCCTACTTTACCACCGGAAACATAACGACATAACAAAAATAGATTCTAATACCTTGGTGCATACCGTCTTTCACTTCCCAGCTGAGTGAGGACAAAACAGAGTAAAATTACCTTTATTCACCAGGTACATAAAGGCGATAGTGTCTAGTTTTATCTCACCCCCTTCCAGCAATGGTCCTAAATGTCAGCAGAATACTCCTACTTTCTCATAGCATTATCCAGCTCCCCACCTACTCTGACTTTTTGTTGTTTCTTTCTTTTCTAAGGGAAGAGAGTAGAGGATCGGCAGATGAGCTCAATTTCGCTGAATTGAGACACTTCGGATTATAGCACGGTAGGTCGTGAAGGCAACTCCTGAGGTGCGTATAATATTAACTCCTTCTTTAACGTTGACGTCTATTTAATTCTGTGCTAGCTGTACTTAGACGATATTGTGAAGTTTATAAAGGGCCTCCAGCAATTAACAGGCTTCGTACTATCTCAATTAACCCGTTTTTGCTACCACAGATCCTTATTTAACTGCACACAATCGTCTAAATATAGCTAGAATAAAATGTAAAAAACGTAGCCGGTACAGAAGGGGTTAATGGGACCGCCCTGCTTTTTCTCTCTGGGTTTTATCCATTAGGCCACATTCAGCCTACTGTTTGAAGACGGTTATCCCCATTCAGGTATCGATTTTTTTCCTGGCGAGCGAGAGCGAACCATCATTGTATGGAGAAATCCAGCTTCGCCGAAGACATTTTTCTACCGAAAAATGTACAAATTAAGCCAGCTGTCGAAAACATAATCCAAAATATGCTGGTTCACTATCGCTCGCCAGGCGTAAATCGACACCTGGATGAGGATAAACGTCTTAAAACAGTAGGCTGAATGGGGTCGAATGGCTACTAAACAGAAAGAAAAAAAAGAGGGTCGGTCCCCTTAACAATAATGGTGGCTCTTTATGTCGAGAGGCCAACTTCTGAGTCCTGGCAACCGCATTACCTTAGGTTATTTTAACAAGCCCAGCTATGCCGAAGTAAGACTGGCCTACCCATTCGTGTATAACATAACAACGGGTACTAGGTACTAGGACCAATTATCTTTCTAATTTACATCAATGACATAGATGAGGGTCTCGCCTGTACAATCTAAAAAAAAATTGACGATACAAAAATTGCAAATAGCGTACTCTCAAAAGAACAAGTTGGCGATATGGAACACAATCTAGATAAGTTGTCACATTGGACCCAAATTAAGCAAATGAGTTTCAATGCGGATAAATGTAAAGTACTACATGTAGGATACCAAAATGAGAAAGCAAACTATTCAATGAATGGCACTCAGCTTAAGAATGTAAACAGAGAAACCGATCTGCTGATAACAATACCGAGATACCTAAAACCGAGTCAACAATGTTCAGAAGTTGTTAAGAAAGCAAACAAAATAATTGGCTTTATAGGCAGGTCATTTGAGCATTAATCCAAAGAAGTTATCCTAACCCCTTACAATTCCTTAGTCCGCCCTCTTCTGGAATACTGCGTTCAATCCTGGTGCCCTTATTACCAAAAAGATATAGACAAGCTAGAACAAGTTCAACGTAGAGTTACCAAAATGATACCTAGCCTAAAGAACAAACCATACGAGGAGCGAGCGTCTTAGAGAATTAAATTTATTTCCTTTAACCCAGCGCAGATTAAGAGGCGACTTAATTCAAGTGTTCAAAATCATCAAAGGTATCGACAATATGAACTGTAGTAAGTACTTCACTATCGACCAATCTAATTACACGCGGAGAAACGGTTGCAAAATTATCGGTATATCTTTTAACTCGCACGAATCTAAGATTTTCTTCTTCAATCGAGTTTTCAACTTGTGGAATGGGCTTCCCCGAGTTATAGACTGCAGCACCGTTGATTCATTTAAACTTCGCTAAGGCAAATATCTTGCATCAAACCCACGACTGACTGCGTTAGTAAATTAATAACTTTATTTTATCCACTCCTCAGTTACTAACCCATCTGTCCCCTACTAACTTCCTAATCCTGCCACCGACAATAATTCCAGGGCAGTAGTTCCCTTTCCAATGTTTCCTTACCCCCTCCAAACCACTGTTTGGACAATTGATCCTCAGTGTTTTGGAGGACAAGCAGCCTAGAAAGGTCACCAGAAATGTTGTTGCTTGATTTCCTTTGTACTCCTTTGTACTCCTTTGTACTCACTTTCTCTCTCATTTCCAGGGTTTTTCTTTATCAGCAACTTACTTTATTGTAGCATTTCAGTGGTCTTTAGCCTTTGTATCATATACTAGACCGAAGGAAGATAATTTTAGATGGCTGAATAATTAGAAAACTTACCTTTAGTTGCAGTCATATGATATTCTATATTTTATTAATTTCACCACAACACCAAACACTCCAAATGAAATTAATTAAAGTATATATGATCCGCCAGGATTCGAACCCGGGAATCACACACAGATTTTTGCCACCTTAACCATTCCACCACCAGGACGGTTAAAGGTTTCTGCACACGCCTACGACTTATTATCCATTCTCGAATACTGGATATTAATCTATCATGTTCATACTCCCAACCGCGCTATGGTAGCCTAATAATTAACGTAAAACAAACTGCTAAATCAAGTTTTCGAAGAACGGTGACTAATTCTGGTTGGGAAGTAGTTTTGTGTGGTTTTTTTTTCCTTACTTTCTTTCTTTACATATAGGAATTCATGCGATAAATGTACAGTCAATCAAAAACAGTCTGTGCCTCTTATGACTTTTTTCAGCCACCGACATATTGCTTGATGTGTGGGTATATTTTTACTTTACATTGAATGCCAGATACAGTTACATTACAACTCCAGATAAAATAACACTCATAAATCAGTTTCCTTATACAGTATACAGTATATACTTGGATAGAGAAAATATATCAGGGGTCCACGGATATTCGGATATTCGTAAGGAACTGTACAGCATATTGGAAAGATATTATGGAAGGATCGTGTTTGTGAAAATCAGTTGTGGCATACTTAGTTGTTTAAACCTTTCCCTGCTGGTGACGTTCTGGAACGTCCTGGCAATTTACAGCAATGTCCAGTCTTTAAAAGCTTGTAAAAGCCGTAAAAATCGAGTGTCAGTGGGCGGGAGCGTGAGGGGCCCACCTCCAACCCTCAGAGCAGCGAGCGGCTCACTGAGGTAGACTGTGTCTCGCGTGGGTCTCTCACTGCCTCTCACAACAGTGTTGCCGAGCGAGCGAGTGCTAATAAATAGCGGGTTTTACCGCGTTTCTATGGCACTGCTGCGGGTGAACCAGGCCACCTACGAGGCCCGTTCTGGTCTCATTTTGAATCTATTTTCGCCTAGTTTTCGGTAGAATACAGTTCATTTAATGAAGATGCTTGATTAATCATTCAGGAGTGCCTGAATATGCCCTAAATAGCCCAAATATAGCCGCAGCCTAAGACGTGTTAAAGGGGTAGTGCTTGGTTTTTGGTTGATTTATATTTATTAATTTATATTTGAGTTTCCTCGCTAGACCTCCATCAAGCTTAGAAAAATACCCCCTAGACCCCATTTCATGATAAATGTGTACATTTTTCGGTAGAAAAATGTCCCGGCCGAAGGCCGGTTCCTTCTAAAATTGGAGGCTCGCTATCGCTCGCCAGGAAAAAATCGACACCTAAAGGGCACGAAAGGTCTTAATATTGACACAAAAAATGAGGCGATAGGTCTCAAAATCGCCAAATTAACGGAACGAATGTGTTAAAATCTCAAAACTAAGATGTTAAACATGAGGGAGAAGGGGATCCAGAAAAGGCGAGTACTACCCCCTTAAGATGGTCAACTTCGGAAAAAAACAAAACACTAATCTATTAAAAGGATTTTTTTATTTTTTTATTTTTTTTTCCTTGCGGGGCTCTGGGAACTTCCGGAACATGCCTCAAGTTGGATACTTCTTGCCGTTAAGGGGGGTCACCGTTTTTTTTTTTTCTTTCTCTCCTTTTCTCTCTTTCCTTGGCTTGTATCGATTTGGCCCCATTCAGCCAACTGTTTTAAGACGTTTATCCCCATCCAGGTGTTGGTTTCTTCCTGGCGAGCGATAGCGAGCCAGCATTGTATGGAGAAATCCGGCTTCACCGTAGACATTTTTCTATCGAAAAATGTACAAATTTAGCTTGCTGTCAAAACAAAAATATTTATATGCTGGCTCGCTACCGCTCGCCAGGAATATATTGACACCAGGATGGGGGTAAACATCTTAAAACAGTAGGCTGAATGGGGCCGAATGGATACAAGCCAAAGAGAGAGGGAGAGAAAGAGAAAAAAAGCGAGGTGGGCTCCCTTAACCCCTTCTGTACCGGAAACGTCTTTTTAATTATAGTCAAACTATATTTAGACTATTGTATTAAGTTTATATAGGGGCTCAATTAATTAAGTTTATATAGGGGCTCAATTAATTAAGTTTATATAGGGGCTCAATTAATTAAGTTTATATAGGGGCTCAATTAATTAAGTTTATATAGGGGCTCAATTAATTAAGTTTATATAGGGGCTCAATTAATTAAGTTTATATAGGGGCTCAATTAATTAAGTTTATATAGGGGCTCAATTAATTAAGTTTATATAGGGGCTCAATTAATTAAGTTTATATAGGGGCTCAATTAATTAAGTTTATATAGGGGCTCAATTAATTAAGTTTATATAGGGGCTCAATTAATTAAGTTTATATAGGGGCTCAATTAATTAAGTTTATATAGGGGCTCAATTAATTAAGTTTATATAGGGGCTCAATTAATTAAGTTTATATAGGGGCTCAATTAATTAAGTTTATATAGGGGCTCAATTAATTAAGTTTATATAGGGGCTCAATTAATTAAGTTTATATAGGGGCTCAATTAATTAAGTTTATATAGGGGCTCAATTAATTAAGTTTATATAGGGGCTCAATTAATTAAGTTTATATAGGGGCTCAATTAATTAAGTTTATATAGGGGCTCAATTAATTAAGTTTATATAGGGGCTCAATTAATTAAGTTTATATAGGGGCTCAATTAATTAAGTTTATATAGGGGCTCAATTAATTAAGTTTATATAGGGGCTCAATTAATTAAGTTTATATAGGGGCTCAATTAATTAAGTTTATATAGGGGCTCAATTAATTAAGTTTATATAGGGGCTCAATTAATTAAGTTTATATAGGGGCTCAATTAATTAAGTTTATATAGGGGCTCAATTAATTAAGTTTATATAGGGGCTCAATTAATTAAGTTTATATAGGGGCTCAATTAATTAAGTTTATATAGGGGCTCAATTAATTAAGTTTATATAGGGGCTCAATTAATTAAGTTTATATAGGGGCTCAATTAATTAAGTTTATATAGGGGCTCAATTAATTAAGTTTATATAGGGGCTCAATTAATTAAGTTTATATAGGGGCTCAATTAATTAAGTTTATATAGGGGCTCAATTAATTAAGTTTATATAGGGGCTCAATTAATTAAGTTTATATAGGGGCTCAATTAATTAAGTTTATATAGGGGCTCAATTAATTAAGTTTATATAGGGGCTCAATTAATTAAGTTTATATAGGGGCTCAATTAATTAAGTTTATATAGGGGCTCAATTAATTAAGTTTATATAGGGGCTCAATTAATTAAGTTTATATAGGGGCTCAATTAATTAAGTTTATATAGGGGCTCAATTAATTAAGTTTATATAGGGGCTCAATTAATTAACCGGCTTCGAACTATCTCACTTAACCCTTTTCACTACCACAGATCCTTCTTAAACTTAACACATCCTCTAAACATAATTATAATAAAATCACAAAGACGTCGCCGGTAAAGAAGGGATTAAACGTATGTCTATAAAATTGAGTCATTTTTATAATAACACGCACTTTATAATAGGTATAATAAGTCATTTTTATAACAACACGCACTTTATAATAGGTATAATAAGTCATTTTTATAACAACACGCACTTTATAATAGGTATAATAAGTCATTTTTATAACAACACGCACTTTATAATAGGTATAATAAGTCATTTTTATAACAACACGCACTTTATAATAGGTATAATAAGTCATTTTTATAACAACACGCACTTTATAATAGGTATAATAAGTAATTTTTATAATAACACGCACTTTATAATAGGTATAATAAGTCATTTTTATAACAACACGCACTTTATAATAGGTATACTAAGTCATTTTTATAATAACACGCACTTTATAATAGGTATAATAAGTCATTTTTATAACAACACGCACTTTATAATAGGTATAATAAGTAATTTTTATAACAACACGCACTTTATAATAGGTATAATAAGTAATTTTTATAATAACACGCACTTTATAATAGGTATAATAAGTCATTTTTATAACAACACGCACTTTATAATAGGTATAATAAGTATTTTTTATAATAACACGCACTTTATAATAGGTATAATAAGTAATTTTCGGAAACTGCTGAATGTTTGAGCCGAAAGATTTGAATACTTAAAGATGCCTTTTGTTAAAAGGCAAGGTGAGAGGCATAACGAATCAAGTACTTCTTATCCCTTGCACATAAAGTGTTAAGGGAGAAGGACTCGTTTTTATGGACCCCCTTCTCCCTCATGTTTAGCATATTTGTTTTGAGGTTTTAAGACGTTCGTTCCGGTAGTTTGACGATTTTGAGACCTTTTGCCTCATTGTTTATATCAATATTAAGACCTTTTGTGCTTTTTAGGTGTCGATTTTTTCCTGGCGAGCGATAGCAAGCCTCTTATTGGAGAAGGAACTGGCCTTCGGCCAAGACATTGTTCTACCGAAAAGTGTACACATTTGTCTTGAAAGGGGGTCTAGGGGGGGGGGGGTCTTAGCTTGATAGAGGTCTAGCGAGGGAACTCTAAATAAATATATAAATAAATATATAGACCAAAACCAAGCACTACCCCCTTAACCCCTTCGGTACCGGTGACGTCCTTATTTATTAATTCTGGCAATGATTAGACGGTTTTATTAAGCTGAGGAAGGATGTCTACTCATTAAAGGAGTACAGACTATCTAAATTAATACTTTTAGCTACCACATATTCTTCCTAAGCATCATAAAATCGTCGAAATGTATCTGAAATTAATTAAAAAAAGACTACCAGTACAGTAAGAGTTAATAGGGTACAGACTATCTCAATTAATAGTTTTAGTTACCCTATATCCTTGCTAAGCATCATAAAATCGTCGAAATGTGGCTGAAATCAAATAAAACAGACGTCACCGGTACAGAAGGGGTTAAATATTCAGGACAACTATAGTCGGTTCATTATAGGTTGGGCAGACATCATAACCCCTAACCTCTCATAACTAAGAAGAGGACTAGAGTAATCGAGCTAATATTTCTATCAAATACGAAGATTTGGCTGGGGAATAGGTGTTGAAATTGACAGTTCATTTGCTCTAGCCCTTTTTGAGTTACAGAGGTTAGAGTTTACGATTTCTGGCCAACCTAGAATGAACGGTCTATCATCATTATAGTACCCAGTTCATATTTATATTGCCCACCTAGTTTGTTTTCTCTCATTTCCTCTCTTCCTCTGGTTTGTATCCATTCAGCCGTATACTGTTTTAAGACGTTTGCCCCCATCCAGGTGTCAATATTTTCCTGGCGAGCGGTAGCGAGCCAGCATATATATATTTTGTTTTGTTTTACAGGAAGCTAAATTTGTAAATTTTTCGAATTAAAAATGTCTCCGGCGAAGCCGGCTTTCTCCAGACAATGCTGACTCGCTATCGCTCGCCAGGAAGAAATCGGCACTTGGATGGGAATAAACGTCTTAACACAGTTGGCTAAATGGAGCCGAATGGATACAAGACAGAGAAATAGAGAAAAGGAGAGAAAGAGAAAAAAATCAGGTGACCCCCCTCTAAAAAGTTATTTGAATTATTTATTAACCCTCCCGATCCGGGGGTCTTCATATGAGGCGATCGTCGTGTCCGGGGGTATTCCTGAAAAATGGCTCTCTTCACAATTCGATATCTACTGATTGAGACCACCTAGAGCAGTCAACTAACTTGCATAGTGTAGAACCGACCTTCGTCTGTAGACTGGCGTTGAGTTTACATCGCTACGACAAGTGGTTGCCGAGATATGATGATGGGAATGGAGGTAATTTCCCGCGTATTTTCGCCTGTGTCCGAACGCTTCGCCGATGCCCTGGCTAGCACGCACTAAGTCACTCGTTGCTTCGGTTGCTTTGATACAGGTAGATGATATTATGTTTCTATGGTTATAATGTCATAGTTATTGTGTCATTTATTTTTTTACAACCATTATTGAGTTATGTGAAACTT